>LPNX011071733.1:747405-818460 GCA_001517045.1 Pseudotsuga menziesii
AAAGAAATCATGACTAAAATTCTTAAATATAAATGATGAGACATTGTTTTCCAACCTCAAACATATCTAGTATATATAGCTTGTATTCTCCTAGATATAATGAGTCAGCTCCATAAATAATTAGTATGTATTTTCTTTTAATAGTTTTTAATTCATATCAAAATATGTAAAGGAGTATGTCTAAGAGTTGCTCAAACATTGAACTCCTCTCATTGATTGTCATTCATATCAATCCTTAATTATATGCCTATGTAATGACTTCAAAATGTCAATTATTATTATTATAAATAAAGCATATAATATGAATATTTATGAATGAGATTTTTTAACTTATCTATAATATGTATAAGTCCATTGGTTGTAGCTTGGGTGGTTAGGAGGAATGAATGTTATCCTTCCCACCCAGGTTCAATTCTTATAAGTGACATGTTTGCTCTTGTTGAGCCCCTATGTAATGAATGAGTGATGAGTGGACCTATGTTTAATTCTGGCAAGCCTTGACATAAAAAAGTAAGTTCAAAGCTCAACACTTTCACATGTGAAAAAAAATTGTATAAAATACAACTTTTCAAAAATTTATAAATATGAATACTTAGTATATATACATCATGCTTACTCCTAATGTTCATGAATCCCATAAAAACACATACATAACAAACCATCCTTAATGCAATTTCTTCAATATACATAACATAAGTTATTTTCTTTCATTAGTATTATTATTTTATTTTATTTTACTTTATTTTTTCTTTACTTTACTTTACGAGAGTTTCATATTCTTAGGACACAATCCCTTAAATCTATGATCGTCATGAAATTGCTAAATATGTTCTTACTATATGCATGAGGATTCTCCTATAAGATATATTTAAAAAATATTACTAAAAAATATTCATATCTTAATTTTCATAAATGTTTATATATATAAATATATAAATAAATAAAATGCAAGTAAAATGCATCAAGTTCTATTAATTTAAAGCCATGATGTACACTATACCATGTTTCTTAACATAACTATATTTCAGCACAAATTACCACTTTGCAACCATATAATTAGGGAGTTTCATTCTTGAGACAAAACGCTTACACTTCATTCATATTCTAAATCATTTAATATCACAACCTTTCCTTTCCATATGGTGGAAGACAAGGTAAAGTATGAGGTGTTTAGCACCCATTGGATCTGGAGTTTTCAGTTAATATGTAGACCAATTGTTACTCAACCCATTCATGAAACTTATTTAAAGTCGCTTTAAATACATGGCCCTAATTTAATTATAAAATTTAATAAACATCTCTCTCCCCAGCTTACACTATGCTCATTCAATGACCGTCCAACAGTTACAGTTAGCAATGTAATAAATTCGGTGGTCATTGCAACATATGAGGCCGATAAGAATTTTAACTCATCTATAGAGATAACTTACTTTGACGAGGAGTTGGTTAATCTTTATATTATTTATATTTTTTTAGGTAAGTTTGGTTGGAATTTGGTAATAGGATTGGTTATTGAAAATGAGATTTCCAATGTTAAAATTGAATTTTTATTGCAGAAAGGGATTCAAGGCATTCAATTACCCTTGGAGCACCTAATTTATGCAATTACAATTACTAAAAACTACTTTTTGAACAATCTTCGAGAAATTTTGACCAAAACACTCGCCTAATTTTAAATATAAATAATCTAAAATTTAGCTTACTCAAATTGACTACAGTTAAGTGAAGTTACCAAATGTAACTTGAGAGGTATGGCAACCCCTACGTTGAGAGCCTAGCACTGGTTCAAAACTCGAGTTGGCTAACATTCTTGCAAAGGGTTTAAAGACTTCAGTTAATGAAACTATGTAACACAACACAATATATATCAAGTTAAATAACACGAAAGACAAAATATAAGAAGAGAGTCACTAACTATGGCTTTGAGAATCTTAAGGCTGAGTTTTAAAACTAAATTATTTCACTTATTTTTCATGTTCAAGATGTATTGAACCTCGAAAAACACTCTACACCCTAGAGCCTCGATCTCTAAATCACTTATCCCTACATAGAACCGGTTAGTGACACCACATACTTCAAAACTCCATGATCTTTCTTGTTAAGTTTTCAGGTTTTAGTGAATTATTATTGCAAATCATATGACAATAAGATTAACATCCTCAATTATGGCATCGATTTTATGTCATTTAATCATGTTAACACAGACATATGACAATTTGATTCATAGTAGCATAATTCAAGTACGAATACGATTCGATAAGAAAAAAATACGTAACAAAAAAATCCAATAGAATAAAATACGGAAGTTAACTTCTTATATATAATATTTTTAATTAAATATACAACAATATATATAATATTTTTAATTAAATATACAACTATATATAATATTTATATATAGTTAAACATATACAATATTTTTAATAAAATATTGAATATCAACCATTAAATTTTAAACTTGAAATATATATATATATATATATATATATATATATATAAACATATTTTTTGTAACTCTTTAAAAAAATAAAAAGACAATGCCCGTAGTATAAGAGAGAAAACTCTTAGTTATTAATAGTTATTAATTATTTTAAAAAGAAAGTAAATAATATTTACCACTATTTACATTGGAACTAATTAATTAATTTTTAAATTGTGTTAGGGTTAACTTTGACTCCCAAATGAGGAAGGATGTAAGTGGTTTTAGACACATGGTTTTGGTAACCAATAAATCTAATGTTGCTATAATAATTGCATATTTTTATTCCTATTAAATTGAATTACTAAGTATGAAATTGAAAGGTATTTATTTTATAGTGTTTTAATAATTAAAATTTGGTTTTTTAAAATTAACTGGTATACGAATTCAAATTTGTTTAAAATTGCTGCACACGAAAGGCAATATATATATATATATATAGTCTCATAGAATCCATGTTGGTAATAAGTGAAGATTATAAATCATCAAATATTTATTTTATAGTGTTTTAATAATTAAAATTTGTTTTTTTTAAATTAATCGCTATATGAATTCAAATTTGTTTGAAATTGCAGCACACAAAAGAATATATATATATATATATATATATATATATATATAGAATCCATGTTGGTAATAAGTGAAGATTATAAATCATCAAATATAAGCACAATTAATGTATTAAAAATTCAAGTTATAAATCTCCGAAAATAGAGAAAAAAAGAAAAATCTCCGAGATTCAATTGATTACCTTCCGTTTTTGTAATGTAAACATATTCAGTATTTATTTTCAAACACTAAATTCCATCAATTCTTTTATAGAAATCAGAGTAAGCATTGATAGCATTGAGTGCTTCTTCACATACTTCCGAGAACAAAAGTGCTTATAGAAAAAATATTTTTTCATAACTCAAATTAAACACACTAAATAGGAATGTAAACCAAACTTGGCATACAATGGGGAGTAATCAAGAATAAGGCAGTTCTCAATAGATGCCATGAACTTTTCGGCATAGTATTTATGAAGAGGATGAGAAACGTAGGTTCCCTGTCCTTTCGGGCCATAAAATGTTATGACAGATACATGAGTGAAGCCCTTTTGTCTTTTCGGAAAGCATATTTTTTTTTCATCAACTTTCTAGGATTCTATTGAGTTTAAAATACAATATTTAATATACAACTCTATTTTTCCCATCTCCATATATCACAGTTCATGTAGAATTCATGGTCTCGAATGGGGTTTAGGTTGAAGATAAAAGGGTATTCGATCAACAAAGTATCAGGTCCTCAATCTTATTTTACACTGGTTTACTTGGCATTTATAGATTCACAGTCCAATAACAATAAGAACTTAGATTTCACCATAGTGCCTAGATCTTAACAATCATAGTTTATTTTCAATCTGAAAAATAATAGTAAAACATTAAGTAAACACAAGCAATAAAGGGCCTTTAGTTTCAAGCGTTTGAACCTCACTCTGATACCATGTGTAGAGTTCGAGCGTTTGAACCTCACTCTGATACCATGTGTAGAGACCCTCCAAGGGGTCCGACAAAAACAACTAAAACAATACGCATGGATATAAATAAATATAGATTTAAAAGATGCTAAGTTAAAAGCATTGTTTCTTCTTATTTTACTTTTAAAATAAAATACAGAAATTAACAAATCTATGAATTTAAATATCAGATTATGATAACTATTCTATGTCCATAATCTAAATAATATTTAGTAAATTAAACCTACATGACATCCTTTCAATTACTGTAATAAAAACAAAATTTGATAACACCAAACTTTACAATAAGCCTCACCTGTTAATATGATGAGAATTGCTAGTGATGTTGAAGGTTGTTTTTGTTGTCGAAATGCTCGCCGCAAGCTCCTGCGAACTCACCAAGATTTGTTGGTGCTCCGAGACTTGTTTGATGCTAGAATATTTGAGCACGCTCCGGACGGATTGCCAATCACAGTGAACCCACTGGTTTCCTCCCTTCCTTTCCCTGACGGGTACTCTTCTTCCCTCGGGACTCTGAAGCTCAACAGGACTGACAATACATGGATAGCAACACAAATACAATGCCAGGTTGTTGTTGGAAGGATCCCAACCCCACTCACGTTTTATTGAACCACACTCTTCGACAGTCGCCTCTAAGCCACCAAACTGGTTCGGGCTCAAAACTATGGCATGAACCAAGAAGAAGATGAATACCCCCCTTCTTTCTTTTCTTTAGATTTTATTAACCTTCTCGTTAATGCCCATGCATCCTATGCACCACTTTTAGTTAACTCTTCAATTTACTTAATTAATTGATTATTTTATTTTATTTACCCACCCACTTTTTAGTTATCATTAGTTCTCTGATTCTTTTCCAATTAGTTAAGATTTTACTTTAGTTCAACTTCCTTAATTTACTCTGTTAAGAAAAGCTCCGACGTATAAGGGTTTGAAAATAACTAGGGCAACAGTTTCATAACATGGATAACAAAGCAACATGGAATGGAAATTCCTCTAGCATAACAATACTTAGGCTTCTAGTCCCTTTCATGGTCAGTATTGCTTTCTTTTATAGGATAACGATATGGTTAGATTCAAGGAGGGAGTAGTTAGAACTGAAGGGACTTACCAAACCACCGTAATTTTGATTTTTTTGTTTGTTTGAGCATTTTAGTGAAAAAAGTTGGTGGGAAAAAGGAAATGTGTGTTTTTTGAGGAAATCATAGGTGGGACAATGGAAAGGTGTGTTTTACACCCTTGTTAACCAAAATCAACTTGTGTTATTGTCATAAACTCAACTATAGGGTTAGGGAATCCATGAGTGATTAAGGCCATGACAATAAGCACCAAATGAGGGCTCTTCCATCCATAATGTCCTTTTGTGTGAGTAACAATTTCATCATGAAAGTGGCATCATGATAGCATCATAATGAAAGTGTAATCACCGATGAAGAAGTGACATTTTGGGCTATAACAATGGGAACTTGTGGATCTCCTACCAAGAAGAAAGGTTGTTGGAAATGAGTGGGTGTATAAAGTAAATAACAATAATGATTGGTTGCTAGAATGTTATAAATCCTGCTTTGCGGAAAAAGGTTATGTGAAGAGGTCATGTATAGGTTTTAATGAAATCTTCTCTGTGGATGTGAAGCTAACTACTACTATAAGAGTTTTAACTACACTTATAGAAGCAGAGGAGTTGGAGCAATTAGATGTAAAAACGACTTTCTTGCATGGTGATCTCGAGGAATAAACTTAGATGTATCTACCTAAGGGATATCAAGAAAGAGGTAAATATCATTTGGTTTGTAGACTCGAGAAATATTTGTATGGATTGAATAAGTTCCACATAAGTTCCAAGGATGTGGTACACAAAAATTGACACCTTCATGAAGAAAAAAGGTTTCAGTAGAAGTGAAATTGAGCACTCTTCATGTTATAAGAGGTTTAATGACGGTAGTTTTATTATCTTGTTGTTGTATGTTGATGATATGATGGTTGTAGGCCCTAGCATGAAGAAAATGATTGAGCTTAAGGCTCAATTAGATAGGACATTTGAAATGAAGGATTTAGGAGTATCAAATCAAATTCTAGGGATGAAGAAACACAAGGATAGAACATGTAAGAATATTTGGTTAAGTCAAAAGTCATAAACAAAAAATATTCAACAATGCTTCAATATGTAAAATGAAAAACCGATTAGCACTCCATTTCATACACTTCAATTTGTCTTTTGAACAATTTCCTAGCACAAAAGCAAAGAATACAAGCATGTTTCATGTATCGTATTCATCAACAGTAGGAAGATTCATGTTCACCGTGGTGAACACTAGACCATATATTTCCAAAGAAGTGGGAGCTGTTAGCCGATTCAAGATCAATACTAGTATGGAGCATTGGGATGTTGTGAAGTGAATACTCAAATATTTAAGGGGCACTACAGATGCTTCTATTTGTTATAGATTGACATATTTAAAAATAAATTGTTTTACAAATTCTGATTTTGGTGAAGAAAAAAATTGATGAAAGTCTACTACAAGATATACTCTCTCTCTTGCTCATAGAGCTATAATCCAAATATATAAGTTGCATATAGTGGCGGGATTATCAACCACACAAATAGAATATGTGACAACAACTAAGGCTAGTAAACTCGCACTATTATATTTGCACAAATTTATGTTGCTTTTGCGACAAACTTTTGTCACAAAAAAGTCACATGTTTGACTTAAGCAGGTTGGCAGTTTTATTGAATTTATTTTGTCCTTCTTTCGACAGTATTTCAATATTGTTGGTATTCCAGTGGGAAGAAATTGCCAAATGGTAGGTTACAATGGTGCTGGTGTGCATCGCTCTTACAACTGGCCCATTTGCACTTAACGTTGTTGTTACGATGACAGTAAGCCACATGGCACGTTGCAGGGGCGTAAATATGCGTCAGACTTATGATGAAAGTTGTAGAACTTGTGACACACATATAATGTCACACTTATGATGAGAAGGAGGCCATGTGGCATGTTGCAGTGGAATCACTGTGCGTCAGGCGTACAAAGGAAGCGGTCAAACTTGTAATGCATATAAGGTCATACTTATGATGACAATAATGGTTGCAGTGGTGTCATGGGGCATTGGTCTTACAACGACTTCGGTCTGGAGGACATGCAACAACACTGACACAAACCTTCATGGGAAGTACGATGACCTTGAACAAAAACAAATTAGCATCGTGTAGAATATTGAATGTGGATTATTGAGATATTTTCTATTTAAAGTTGGTTGATAATAATATTTTATTATTAATTAAAGCTCGTATAAAAACAAATACATGAATATATAGCTTTTTGGTACTAATTTTTTTGAACTCTTTTTATATAAATCCTACAAATCAAAGTAATATATATGGAATTAAACAATATCATTACCATATTTATGTATATATATTGTCATAAATGCCATGTTACATAATTGAATCTATATTGTTGCAATATGTCATGTACCCAAACCTAGGACTAAGCACATCGACTCAAATTTAACAAGTATGAGGATAGTAGTTTCAAAATTAAGTTGCAAACACCTCTAAACTCCCAAGATGGATTTTATGATCTACTATAGCTTAAGGACATCCAAGAAAAACCTTAATCAGAAACCCAAATTTGACAGATGCACATTCCTTGGAGCAAATAATTCAATGGCTCACATGCAAACTTGTGTTTAGAAGACTCTACTACTAACTGAACCTTCCAAGCAATTGGATATTCTATCAAACAAACAAATGCATATGTTGCTACATTCTTTCCCTCTTCCTTGTATACAAAGACAAAATTAAAGGGCATATCATCACTTACCCATGCAAAAAGAAGGCTTAGTTGTTCTGTTGTGTGGTCTATCAGGAGGAAGGTTCCCAAAAATCTTCTCATGCCACCTTCTTCCACCTTGCTTAGGGTCAACACAAATAGTATTTTGAGGACTCACAAACCAACAAACATGAACATAGTGTTTACATCCATCATAATAGTTCCCATGTAGGAAAATAAACTATTGCTTCACATGGATTAACTTATGGAAGTTAAGGTTGACTTTCCCTCCAAGATCCCATTGATCCCATTGCATTCCTCTCAACATTTTGGTCTCTTGGAACAACTTTCGATTCCAAAGGATATCAAGATCCCATAAACATATTGATAGTGCGTCACTACTAATTCCTCTAAGATCACTTACCATTTGATCCAATAAGATTTGGGTATTCTCTGGTGCCCTCAAGTCTCTTTCTTTCACTACTACATCCAATAATCTATGAATGTAAGTTGAACCTCTATCAGGTGTAGAACCACGTGGAAGGTCTCCAATTACCTTCTCATTCATTCATAGCAATCTCTTAATGTCTTTAGGGTGTTATGAAATATCTTTTATGGTGCCTTGAGTGGTGATGAGGCACTCAACAACCCATTCAATGTATCCATGCCTTAGGATTGATCTCATACTATTTGAAGGCACCACTTGATTAGGGTATGTGTTTATTCATTCCAATACTATCTTCTTCCCACCATAATCTTTGAATATTATTTGAGGCCCCTGATAATTCATGGAATGATCAACAATGGAGTACAAACATTGTACTCCCAACACCAAGTTAGTGTGATAAACATTAACAACTTAAAAACTATCTATCAAGACATAATTTCCTATGGTTACTTGAAGCTTTGGAATCCATCTAGTACATTCCATGGAGTTAATACCTAGTATGATAATTATGAAACATTCAAAGGTTTCAGTAGGCATATTTCTTCATTCCACCAAATACAAATCAATGAAGTTATGAGCAGAACCTCCATCAACCAAAAATATAACTCTCTCTGTTAAACACTTCATTGAATTTATGATTGTGGAAGCGAGGTAATCCTACCATGACTACAGTGTTTCCACTTCCTGATGGTAGTTGTTCCTCATCTGATGTCTTATAACTACCATATGATTCAACTAGTTCTTCCTCCTCTTCCTCCTCAACTTCACTCTTTGAGAATACCTCAATGTAATGTACCTTTCCCTTAGCATACTTTTGGCCCAGATGCCATGGTTCCTAGCAAGAGAATCATAGTTTTCTTCTCCTTAATCATCTCGATCTTTGAAAGTGTTCTCCTTCATGAAATTTTCTCTTGAAATATTTTGGAGAGGTTTCTTGTCCATGAATTCAGTCAGAATATTTCTTCTTGGGGGGGATATTGTTCCTAGTATGTCATCATGTAGATCTCTTGTTCTACTCATTTCATCCTACAAGGTAGATGGTGTGTAGGATTTAACCAACCCTTGAATGGCTCTACTAATCCTTCTATGAACAAAAGGATCAAGAGAGCTTCATATATTCCTATGACCATCACATATAGCTTTTGGAACTTAGAAAGATATGCCTAAGGAGTTCTAGTCTATGTTAGATGTGCTAGCTCTTTCAAAGATATCTGGGGATATTTTAGATCAGATATATCTGACAATCTCTTGGTGAAATCCTTATATGTTGTCACGTGTTCATGACACAGAGTCCAAATTTCATGGAGCTACTAGTCATTGACCTCACCATCAAGATGTTGTGATGTCCCAATTCTAGTGTGTAGACCTGAACACTATCTAATTCTGTAATTTAAATTACAATTTCTGAACTTTGAATCAAACCACTCAGAGCCTCTTCGGACAAGAAAAGTCAGGGGTTTTTTCTAGGAAATTTTGTAGGCAAGAGGAGTGACAAACTGGAAGCAACCAAAGATATTTCAGACATAGAATCTCCTCTTTCCTAACACATTTAGATCTAGTTCCATTTAGGTTTCAGAATCTGCTATGCGGAAACCTACTTCCACGCTTCTGGGCAGCCAAACCGTGAAACTAGGAAGAGTAGTTCAGCCTTTTTCAACCAAGGGATTGGGTAAATTGATTATGGCTCTGATATCAATTTATATTACAGTATAGAAAGGTTTATGCAGGTAAATAATAGATTTGGGAATTTTAGGAAACTAGTCCCTTGGACTGCACTCTAGGCTCGGGTTCTGGGTCTTCCAAACATATGGAGAAGGTTAATAAAACTCATATTCAGACATGGAAGGTGTTCAATGTGAATTTAATGAATTATCATAAGTAAAAGAAATAAAATCAAAAAGGTTTAAGTCCTTCAACTCATTCGAAATCTAAAACTAGTCATTTTTCAATGCAGTTCTAGCAAGGGTGTGGAAATGCTTCTCTAGAGTAAATCAAATATATTTAAAACTTTGTAATACTTGCATAAAGGTAAGAATACATTATTTCAGAGAATTAATGATTGAATTCAATATCACGGGAGTTTCATATCTTTACTCATTAATTTAGTCTTCATTACAAGGATAGAAAACTAGAATTGGAGGTAGACATTGTAATGGAAAACTATTAGAACATTACTAAAACTTTGGAATTGTTAGGAGACTAATATTAGGGACTGATAATAACCTCAATTAATGGAAGAGATCCATCTATCTCTCTTCATCACTTCATATCATCAATCTCTCATAAAAGGAGGAAATCTTGAAGATAGCTCTGATATTCGAATGGAGTGTCCCAATCACTCTAATGTGCTGCACTGAAATGGAAATGGATTTAGAACCTGAAATATCACTCCATTAATGGATGAGAGTTGATCAATATATCCAATATAACCTGCAATGAGAAGGGAAGAAGAGGGGAGAAGGAGAACAGGGGACTTGGGGCACATCACCCAAGAGACTGAGGATCACCACTCAGAAATGAAGCTTAAGCTTCAATCAATTACAAAAATACATTAACCAAACTGAGTCAATGGGGTCGAATTCACCTTTAATAGAGTGTTGAGTGACCTTCTTAGCAAGTGAGGATCCAAGGTGACCTGTGAGAGCAAGTCAACCCTCAACAAACCCTAACCCTAGCCACATAGGCGCCTCCTTTGGGGAATTTAGCAAGTAGGACCATGTGGAAGTGTTTCCAAGTTCAATTCCTCCTTCATAATTAGAAACTGCACCCTCTCTTAGTCAAAAGTTGCTTCTTTTGAGTTATGACACCTTTTTTGCTTTTCCAGACTCATAAGGAAACTGTTCTTTCCTTTGAAAAATTCCCTGCTTTATCCTTAACTGCTTTTAGGTACTTTCCTCTTTGTTTCCTATGACAGCTTTTGTCAAAGTGTTTCCTCTTTCCTTCCTTGGCTAGTAGACTTGCCCAATGCACCCCACCTGACTAGGCAGCTTATTTACACCTCATTAATGAGCATTATTAATTAAAATGGAAAATAAAACTTAGATACATGCCTTACTTACTTAATTATTACAAAATTTATACTATGAGGAATAATTAATATCAATTTTGAACCCCTAGGAACTTAGCATAGTCAACACTTTTTAATGGTCAATTTTAGGGGACATGACAGTCCTCCCCTCCCAAATCTGCTTGTCCTCAAGCAGAAGCACTCCAGAGTGCTACAAATTTGTTCATCATGTAGGAGAAATGGAGCATGAATCCATTTTTCAAAAAGGTTGACTTTCTCCATCAATCCATCCTGTAAAGTTTCTCCAAAACAAGCAATGTCAGGGTCCCATTGCTTGCATTTCACCCCCTTTAGTGAGAATGCCTTCCCACACAAATTATCAGGAGAATTTATTCTTGGATCCCATTTCCTCAACTGTAAGTATCCAAACTTTAGAATCCACCATACAAGTTTATCATCACAGGGAATGACATTCATGCTGTGGAAATCATACCACTGCACTGAAAAATGGAAATTCTCAATGCAAAGTTGGAAATCTATCAGACTTCCCCACCAAACATAAAGTTCCTTATGTGCTTGATGCACATCAACATTGAATAGCACAATTACGTTGTTGCAAATACATAGGTGTGAGTCCCATGTCCAAACCCAATGAGTATATGCATCATTCAAACAACAAGGATGCCCAAACTGCTCACAATAAGATGATGCATCACAATTATCTCCACAAATGCAAGCAGGAAAAATAAATAAGTGTGCCATCATCCAATCTAAGAGGGTACTGACACTCCAACCAAAAGTTAAATGTGAACACTTCCAATGGCTCAACTCTCTGCCATTGGTCATAGGGTACAAGAATCTATCCAACTGTGTGTATTTCCTCCACCAAGACCACTTGATGCAAGATGTTTTTCTCATCAATTCCTCTTGACAATTTGATTGCTCAGCTGCCTTCCACTGCTCATGAGCAGAAATTTTTCTTCAAGAAGACTCCATGTGTGACATATAATCTTCCACCCAATCCACATTTGGTTGAATGGCAGCAAGTGATAGCAATATGTTCCTATGTGGCTGATGTGAGGGTGATGGTGCATTCCACAAGTCATCACAAACACCTAGGAAAGCCTCTATCTCTTCCTGTTGCATCACCAAGGAAAATTCCTTCTCCCAAATTTCATTCTCTCTTGATGAGGTTGTAATAGAAGTATGGGAAGAACTGTGAATCATATCTCTGCAATACTTATCCACCCAACTTATGGCTTCCCCATCTTCATCCTTTTATGAATCTCCCATGGGGAAGAGATTCTTTTCAGGAAACAATTCCAATTTTTTCTAGGAAAGACCAAGTGCTTGGTTCTCATCAAACTTGTCTATATAGTCCTCAAGCACAAAAAAATCAGAATGCACCTCATGTGCATGTGTATGGAATGTATCCAATTGCTGCAAATTAAATCCTTGTGGCTGCCCACATGCCAAGGAAATGTCGGTCACAACAAAAAATTTATTGCAGAATTTAAATTCTTTATCTCCCACCTTCTTCACTTTAAAGGTGTCTCTATCTACCCAATCAATGGATGAATAAGGAATTTTATTTTCTGATCCATAAGTAATGTGATTAGCCATATTTATGGTAGAGAAGAACACTTCATCCTTCCTCTCAACCTCAATGAGTGATTGGCTAATATTATCTTCCTCGTAGCTTTTTACAAGCACCTGCAAATCTAAGTGCATCTCATGATCCACCATCTCATGAGATTCCTCCCTCTGTTCAAGAATGCAATCATCCTTGTGAATATGTCTGAATGGTGTGTAGGAGGGTAGGTAATACATTTTCAACTTCTCATGAAGTTTCTCTATCTCCATCTTGGATTCTTGGAGTGTACATTGAGTGCTCTTCAAGGAATCTTGGGTGGTCAATAAATCTTGTGTGAGCTTGCAAATTTCTTCTTCATCCTTCAAGGATGATCCATGCAACACATCAGCAACCTCAATCAAATCATCTCTATCAGAAAGAAATTTTAAGAATTCTCCTTGTATTGCAGACAATGCCTTCTGCATCTCCTCCTTGGATTCAAGAGAAGATTGATCTTCCAATGAAGCAGCTATCCAACACTGGTGTGCCACTGAAAAATGTGTGTCTTGGAGAAGGTGTAAAGCCTTTTGAATATTCTTTTCATCCATTTTCAAAGGCCAAGGAAATGAGTGGGGCTCTTGAGGAAAATCACCCCCTTCTTCTTTCCTGTAATTTTTTTGCTGTGACTTGTACTTCTCTTTATGAATCTTTCTTTCTACTTTCCCACCTGGAAGACTAGATGGCTCATAGATCTCCACAATGGTGATAGTGGGATTGGGATTCTCAACGAGTTCAAGCCTCTCCTCTGATGTGGATGCAACTTCATCATGCTGCAAGAGAGTCCAAAATTCATAACCTTTTGCATCCCTTTGCACCAGATTTTTCTCCTTCAGATTTCCTAGTTCACACCTAGCTGGTGGGGACTTGTCTTCCACTTCATTGGGAAATTCAAATACTGAATTCATATATGATATTTCCTCTTCTTTTGGATCTGATCCAAAATATTCCTTCACCATATTATCATCATTGACAATATCACCCTTCTTTGCACTGATTGTGTGATCACCAACAGGGAAAATGGGACTGAATTTGTCTCCCTCACAATTGGCCTTCCTTTTGCAGTCCTCAAATGCAAGTGATTTTTTTTTTATCTTTACAAGGATCAGATGGTTGCAAGTGTACAGGGCTGCTACAAAAATCAGAACTTTTATTATCGATGTTCTTAACATTACCATTTTCCTGTACGGATACTATAGTGGCCTGCTCTTCCTCCAAAATTTCTGCCTCACACCCAAGCGGTGTGGCCTTGTTTTCATCTTCATTATGTGGCTCAGAAGGTGACTATAAATTTGATTTTTGTACCTCTTTTGGATCTGATCCAAAATATGTCTCACCACCCATACATGAGCCAGAACCTTGAGCAGTGATTCGGAGATCACCCACCAAGAAACTTGAATTGCATTCCTCTTCAACCTCTTCTCTTATGCAACCACCTTGTGTTGATTTGTACTTCACCTCTTGGATCTCTGTCTCCACTTTGTTTCTCTTCTTATTCAAGGAACTTAAAGATACTTCATATTTAGTGGTACTCATGTCACAATATTTAGAATATTTATTTGAAGAAAAACCAAACAAACTCTTAAATCTCGAACATGCCGATGGCTTGGAGGAATCTTCGCCTTTGGTTCTGTCTTCTTCTTCTTTTCCTAGAGAGTTGGACCAAATTGGTTCCTCTTTGGATAGCTTGCTTCTCTTGAAATAATTCTCATAATCATGCTTGGGCTGGAATCCATACTTGAAATAAATATAATCTCCAAAAGAAAGGTTTGCACAAATATTCCTACCCAATGCTAGATAGTCCTCATAGCAGTGAGACATGTTCTCACATGCTTCAATAATCTCTGTCAAGCTTTTCTTAACCATTGGAGAATCAGATCTGATCTCTTCCCCATCTGATGTCCAATATTTTTCATCATATTCATGTTTTAGTATGCCTCCATCAACATAGAGGATTTCTTCTTCTTCATATCTTCTGCAGTATTCTTCATACTGCTCATCATAGTCATCCTCATAGTATGACATGGCTGCAAATTTATTCAGTGAGATATTTCTTTCCACAGGATGGTCCAAGGAAAGAGCTCTGATACCACTGTAATGTCCCAAGTTTGGTGTGCAGACCTGAACACTATCTAATTTTGTAATTTAAATTACAATTTCTGAACTTTGAATCAAACCACTCAGAGCCTCTTTGGACAGGGAAAGTCAGGGGTTTTTTCTAGGAAATTTTGTAGGCAAGAGGAGTGAGCAACGGGAAGAAACCAAAGATATTTCAGACATAGAATTTCTTCTTCCCTAACACATTTATATCTGGTTCCATATAGGTTTTAGAATTCGCTATGCAGAAACCTACTTCCACGCTTCTGGGAAGCCAAACCGTGAAACTAGGAAGAGTAGTTCAGCCTTTTTCAACTAGGGGCTTGGGTAAATTGATTATGGCTCTGATATAAATTTATATTATAGTATAGAAAGGTTTATGCAGGTAAATAACAGATTTGGGAATTCTAGGAAACTAGTCCCTTGGACTGCACTCTAGGCTTGGGTTCCGGGTCTTCCAAACATATGGAGAAGGTTAATAAAACTCATATTCAGACATGGAAGGTGTTTAATGTGAAGTTAATGAATGCTCAGAAGTAAAAGAAATAAAATCAGAAAGGTTTAAGTCCTTCAACTCATTTGAAATCTAAAACTAGTCATTTTTCAATGCATTTCTAGCTAGGGTGTGGAAATGCTTCTCCAGAGTAAATCAGATATATTCAAAACTCTGTAATACTTGCAGAAAGGTAAGAATACATTATTTCAGAGAATTAATGACTGAATTCAATCTCACAGGAGTTTCATATCTTTACTCATTAATTTAGTCTTCATTACAAGGATAGAAAACTAGATTTAGAGGTAGACATTGTAATGGAAAACTATTAGAACATTACAGAAAATTTGGAACTGTTAGGAGAATAATATTAGGGAATGATAATAACCTCAATTAATGGAAGATATCCATATATCTCTCTTCATCACTTCATATCATCAATCTCTCATAAAAGGAGGAAATCTTGAAGATAGCTCTGATATTCGAATGGAGTGTCCCAATCACTCTAATGTGCTGCATTGAAATGGAAATGGCTTTAGAACCTGAAATATCACTCCATTAATGGATGAGAGTTGATCCATATCTCCAATATAACCTGCAATGAGAAGGGAAGAAGAGGGGAGAAGGAGAACAGGGGACTTGGGGCACATCACCCAAGAAATTGAGGAACGCCTCTCAGAAATGAAGCTTAAGCTTCAATCAATTACAAAAATACATTAACCAAACTGAGTCAATGGGGTCGAATTCACCTTTAATAGAGTGTTGAGTGACCTTAGCAAATGAGGATCCAAGGTGACCTGTGAGAGCAAGTCAACCCTCAACAAACCCTAACCCTAGCCACATAGGCACCTCCTTTGGGGAATTTAGCAAGTAGGACCATGTGGAATTGTTTCCAAGTTCAATTCCTCCTTCATAATTAGAAACTGCACCCTCTCTTAGTCAGAAGTTGATTCTTTTGATTTATGACACCTTTTTTGCTTTTCCAGACTCATAAGGAAACTGTTCTTTCCTTTGAAAACTTTCCTGCTTTTCTGAGCTCCATAAGAGGCAACTGTGCCCTCCTTTGAAAAACTTGCCTGCTTTATCCTTGACTGATTTTTTCCTACTTTTAGGTACTTTCCTCTTTGTTTCCTATGACAGCTTTTGTCAAAGTGTTTCCTCTTTCCTTCCTTGTCTAGTAGACTTGCCCAATGCACCCCACCTGACTAGGCATCTTATTTACACCTCATTAATGAGCATTAATAATTAAAATGGAAAATAAAACTTAGATACATGCCTTACTTAATTAATTATTACAAAATTTATCCTATGAGGAATAATTAATATCAATTTTGAGCCCCTAGGAACTTAGCATGGTCAACACTTTTTAATGGTCAATTTGTGGGGACATGACAGATGTAGTGTATCCATTTTGATGTAGTCCCTTTTGGCTATAGGGATCAATTAGAAGTATGTGTCTAATTTATGGATCCACGATTGAACATCGCATTTTGCTGAACCATCAAAATATGGAAGAGATATACTACCAATGGAATTATTCAACTCAATACTGTGAGTAGGAATCTTGTTTCTTCTTCTTGGATTTACTTTTTATTGGGATTCACATAAGTCCTTAAAGGAAATGATTTGCTACAATATTCACTCAAAGTCCGGTACTCTGCATATTGATCCTCCCTTCTAGAAATTTATTCATTATGCACCTCTAGTTACTCTATATGTTATTCAATGAATTTAGGAATGATAGGACATGGTTGAATCTTGATCTCATTCTTGAACTCATTAAGCCAATTGCGAGGTCCCGCCTTTGAAAAGAGAGCACCAAGATATAACTTCTTTCCTTCATTATGAGAGCCATTGTTGTTCCCTTCTCCATATTTAATTTCCAATTACTTGGCCATGAATTCTTTAGTCTCTTTACAGGACTAGATGATATTCGTTGATATATATTGTATTCCCTCAGCATGCTCTAGACAAAATATATGAATTCCTCCTTATCATCCATGTTCAACATTTATTTTTCTCCTTGGATCTTTCCTTCAATGGAATCAACTTCTTCTTCTACAAGGAGTTATTCTATATATTTCCTCTTAGGATATCTATTTATATTTGTATTCATAAATTATTACCATGATTAAGTTCATAGGACTATGCTTTGATACCACATAAAACGTACCTAAACCCATGTTTAAGAACACTGACTCAAATTTAACTAGTTTTAGGATAGGAGTTTAAAACTTAAGTGTCAAACACCTCTAGACTCTCCCAAATTTTATGAACATGGTTTTTATGATATCCTATAGCTTGAGGAAATCCTAAAAAAAATTAAGCAGACACTCAACTTCAGTAGCTTTCCATGCATTAGGTGCATCACACATAGGTAGACTCCTTTGGCTAAACCAAAGGCTTCAAGGAAATGGTCCCAAGACTTATGTGGAACCCAATGGTTTATGGTGAATAATTTGAAGTGGATGGTCTATATTTACCCCAAACTACTATGAAAACATTGATATAGATTATTGGACTCAATTTGACAGAGGCTGGAAGCTAGGAAGAATTACAAATTTTGGGACAACTTTAATAGGTGATTTTGAAACGCTTCCAAGTGACTTTGAAAGGTCATGAATTTATAAAACAATATTTCATATGGTTTCACATAATCCTTACCAACCTGCTAAAAATTACATAATCTGATTTGGATAGTGGAATACCATTTTTTACAATAATTATGAAGACTAGCTAGTTTTGGCATCAAAACGAACACATGGGTAGAAATTCATTGAAGAGAAAGATATATTTGCAAAACAAGAAGAAAATTAATCTCATTAAATTATAGAGGATTATATTTACATTACATGAATTCAAGTGTAGTAGTAAACATTCATAAAATCACCATCAAAGCACTATAGAAAACACACTACAATTGATGAATCTTCACACTGCTGGAACAATAGCTCACTTGACAAGAAGTGGAATGGAACTGAAAATAACATGAGAATCATACAATTATCCTTAACGAGAGAGGTTGAATACCTTCCTCCTCAGAATCTGTTTGATTCCTCAACTAGTTTGTTGAACATAAGGGGCACATCTCTCAATGGGTGACAAGGGGCACATCTCCCAAGTATTGAAAATATCAGATCTCTTCAACCCAATAATCAAACTAGAAAAGATGTGATTGGGTTCACTCCTCCTATTTTTATAAGTTCCGGTGGATTCTTTTATTAGATGCATTGCATTTGGACCATTAGCCTCATCCATTGCACCCTTATTCGCTAAAATTAAGACTTGCAATTTTATGTAACTCTTTCCTTTATTTCTTTCCTTTCCTACTTTAGTATGATTTTCCTTCTTTAGTATTCTTTTGGAAACTTATGTTTTCCTTGATTTTCTACTGCTTTCCTGCATTTCATTACTTTCTTTCTTTTTTTTCTACTTTCCTTCTTTTATGTTACTTTCTATATTTTCAATGGATTTCTTTCTTTTCACTCGTTTTCTTCTAGTTTCCTTTGTGGAAGACAACTCATAGGGTCCACCTAATCTCCTATGCGCTCTCCTGGGCCACCTAGGAATTTCCAATTCATTAAAAAATTAATTAATAATTAAATATATACAACTATGGGCTATATCACTTCTCCATGTTTTAATTTAATTACACTAGATAACCATAGACCAAAATTAATCCCTAACCACTTCATTTAATTTCTGCTTGAACCCATGGGGATTAAATGAGTTAGAGGGATGATCATGGAGCCTCTAAAGTGGGTACATTACAGTCCTCCCTCCCAAGATTGCTTGTCCTCGAGCAAATGAAAACAAAAGTGATGATGAACATATGCATTGCAATATTGTCTCGGGAATCATATGAATATCTCATCCATAATAGATGACGCCTTTGTTAATATTTTATTGGTCACCCTTTTCCATAAATGCATTGTTGAACCCTTGCATTTGAAAACTTATTTTCTAAACCATGACTTTGGGATGCAATTATACTTAGAAGTGGCACCGTGAAATATGGTTCAAGAAATTTCTTGATGTGCCTTTCACCTTGACCTTTGAATCTCTTGATATGTCTGTATATGTGAGTGAATTTGTGTTGGGCCTCTACCCCGCCTTTCAAGGAATTCCAAAACTAGGATCGAATAAAGGGTGGCCATCATAATCACCTCATTAAAAAATGATCTTGGCACTAAATAGATGTATCCACCCATGATCACATATTGTTCTTCTTGTATCAAATCATTCAGTGGCTCACACACAAAATTGTGTTTATACGACTGCACTACCAACTAAACCTTCCAAGCAATTGAATCTTCTATAAAAGGGAGAAATGCATATGATTCTACATTCCTTCCTCTTCCTTTTATGAAAAGTAAGAATTATGGGCATATTCCTCACTTACCCATTCCAAAATATGCTCAACTATTTTGTTGGGTGGTCTACCAGGAGGAAGGTTCCCAAAAAGCTTCTCATGCCACCTTCTTCAACCTCGCTTTGGGTCAACAAAAAGAGTATTTTGAGGACTCACAAACCAAAAAATAGGAACATAGGGTGCCCATCCATCATAAAATTTCTCATGTAGGAAACTAAACCACTGTTTCCTGTTGATAAAATTCTAGAAATTAAGGCTAATTCACCCTTCAAAGATCCCATTGATCCCGCTATATTCCTCTCAACGTTTTGTTCCCCTAGAACAAATTTCCATTCCAAAGGATACCAGGATCCCATAAAAATATTGATAGTGCATCACTACCAATTCCTCTAAGAGAACTTACCATTTGATCCAATAGGATTTGGGTCTTCTTTGGTGCCATCAAATCTCTTTTTTGCACTGCTGCATCCAATATTATGTGAATGTAAGTTGAACCTCTATCAGGTGGCATTCCATGCAGAAGGTATCCAATTACCTTATCATGCTTTCATAGTGAAATATGAGTGTCTTCAAGGTGTTTTGAATATATATGATGGTTCCTTGAGTGGTGATGAGTCACTCAACATCCCATTCAATGTCACCGTGCCTCAATATTGATCTCATATTATGTGAAGACATGACTTGATTATGGTAGGAGTTTATTACTTGCAAGACGATCTATTTCCAATTGGAATATTTGAATTATATTTGAGGAACCTTATCATTCATGGAAGGCTCTCCAACATATTACAAACATTGTACTCCCAACACCAAGTTAGTGTTGGCAACATTAACAACATAAAAACTATCTGTTAAGGCATAATCTCATATGGTTACTTACAACTTTGGAATCCATCTATTACTATCCATAGATTTATTACTTGGTATGATTATTGTGAATACTTCAAAGGTTTTAGTAGGAAAAATCCTTCTTTTCACCAAATCCGAATCAATGAAGTTATGATAGCACCTAAATCAACAAAAAGCTGCAACTGTTTGTCCAACTCCCTTGAATTTAAGAAAATGGAAGCGAGGTATTCATGTCATGACTATAATATTGCCACTTGCTAGTGGTAGTTGTTATTCATATGTTATCTTATATCCATCCTCTACTTCAACTGGTTCTTCCTCCTCTTCCTCAAATTCAATATTTGAGAAGACCTCAATGTAATGTGCCTTTCCCTTAACACGCTTGTGGCTTGGAGACCATGGTTCCTAGCAAGAGAAGCATATCTTTCTCCTCCTTAATTCATCTCTCTCTTTGAAACTATTCTCCTTATTGAAATTTTCTTTTGAACATTTTTGGAGAAATATTGGTCTTGGTATGGTATCTTGCAGATATCTTGTTCTCCTCATCCCATCCTACAAGGTAGATGGTTCGTAGGCTTTAACCAACCCTTTTAATGGCTCCTCTAATCCTTATGTGAATAAAAGGATCAAGTGAGATTTATATATGTTCGTGACCATTCAAAATATCATTTGGAACTTAGAAATATATTCCTAAGTAGTTTCAGTATGTCTTAAATGTGCTAGCTCTCTGAAATAATCTCGGTATATTTTCGATCAATCTATCTGCAAATCTACTAGTGAGCTCCTCATATGTTGTCACTTGGTCATAAACTAGATTCCTAATTCCATGGAACCACTAGCCATTGACCTCACCATCAATATCCAGGGTATCCATTTTGATGGCATCCCTTTTGACAATGGGTTTCAATTGGAACTATGAGTCTAATATTTGCATCCATGAACTGGCAGTACATTTTGATGAACCATAACGATATTACCAATGGAACTCTTCAAATCAATATTGTGAGATAGAAACATGTTTCTTCCTCTTGGATTGAATTTGTTGGGATTCACAGAAGTCCTTGAAAGGAAATGCTCTCCTACAATCTACTCTTAAATTATTTTTCTCCTTGGATCTTGCCATCAGTGGAGTCAACTTCTTCTTCTGCAAGAGACTCTTATGGATCTTTTCTCTCATGATATGGAATTCTCTTTAGACTCATCAATTATTACCATGAGTGGGTTCAAATAACCATGCGTTGATACCACTATAATGTACCCATACCCAGGGCTAGGCACACCGACTCAAATTTAACTAGTTTTGATCTAGGTGTTTAAAAATTAAGTCGCAAACACATTTAGACTCTCTCAAATTTTCCAAAAACGCATTTTAGGATCTGATATAGCTTGAGTACATCCTACAACAACCTTAATCAGACACCCAACTTTTATAGATGCACATTCTTTAGGTACATCATGTTTGGGTAGACTCCTTTGGCTAAAACATGTTGATTGTAAAACATCAAAAGCCATTCTCTGGACTTGTGTTGTATCAAGTTCTATCTATATCCTCATGTGTTGAAGTCATTGGGGATTCACCTTGTTGAGCAATATATTATCACACTCATTCATAAATGGGTTTTTTAATTATGAAAAATAAGGTCAACATATTGTACGCATTAGGGGGGAGGGGAGTAGGGTATGGGGGATTTATGGGTATTAGGGGTGTATAAAAAGGGGTTTCTAGTAAAGATAGGGAATATATCAATAATTTAGGTTTTGTTATTGGAAATATCTATTAGGATGGGTCTCAACAAAAGGGATTTTGTAGGTAATTACCAATATCTAGTGAAATTAGGGGTATTTTTTAATATCCCATGAACGAATGCACTATGACATGATTTCACTGAGTGAATACCCTATGGTTGAGGTGGGATGCTAGTACTATAGTCTTGTGCTATATCAAGACTAGTCTTGTCTTGTATCAAGACTGTGGACTTGTGTTATATCAAGTATGGACTTGTGTTGTATCAAGTCAATGATTCTCATAGATGGTACCCTATGAGATGGATCTCCAATTGTGGAGACGATCTTATGTTGTATCACAATTGATGTCTTGTGTTGTATAAAGACTGTGGATCTCCATTTGTTTAGGTAAGGCTTACTTTACTTAGTAAAGTGGTTATACTATGTGATGCATTACTATTCATGGTCACATAGGGCTATAAGTATCCTTTAGGGATTAGCTACCCCTAGAGTGAGTTACTTTATCATATGATTATATGACCTAGGGTAATATATATGATCATTAGTATATGTGACAATTATTTTGAATATGATATGATAAGATGTATAAATAATTAATACACATGTGGACCATGTAGTAAATAATTAATGATAATGAGATAAGCATAGAGAAAGAAAAGGATTTGAATTACCCGTGCATGCCTTTAGTGTACTCAAACTGTAAAATCTTCGGTAAAGCCTCAGTTGTAATAAAACATGCATAAATTAACTAGAAATATCCATGCAAAAGTTAAAAATAGATGTTGCATGGATGGAACTAAAAGTGAAGCATTGATGACACTAAGAGTGAAGCACCATGAATCTCAGTCAGTCTCCTAAATTTGTGGTCATGCATTCAGTTGAATATAGAGTTCAGTTCAAATCCAATTAACATACAATTAAATCTATTATTGGAAGCTATGGTGCATGTATTTTGCATGGAGAAGAATCTGAGGAAAATGACTTGGAACTAGTGTAGGAAGAGTGTTAATGTTTGCATGGAGAGAATCCCATTCACCAATGTTAATGCTCCTCTAGTAAATTCGAATTTGTAATGCATTGATGGATAACTCTCATGCATCCATTCACTTGGGTTTGCATGGCATGCAATTTGACTTGTTCTGAAAGTGTTGGGCACTTGGAAGGTTGATTACAATATTGTATTGGATCTCTCTTCTCTACTGCTAAGGTGACATCTCTTATTAGGAAATATTCTAGTGTGTTGTAAAACATTATCTACAAATCTGTATATCATAATCAAAGAATTGATAGGTTTTTCACCCTCTGTGTATTGAGGGTTTTCTTAGGGTATATCTTGTCTCCTATGGCTGAATGATTTAAGTGGTTGATTTATTTATGAGATTCATATGTGCAGTGATTGATTGATAAAAGTTTTAAAGTTCAACCATATTCATATTTTTCTCAAACACCAACATGGTATCAGAGCATAGGGCGCAAAGGAGCTTAGTTTTTTGCATCAAACTAAAGCCTACATGATATTGAAGATTTTAGCAAAAGCTTGGAGTCATGACATCGATCTCTGTCCGATTGGAAGACTTCCTTGAAGGTAGTTCCAAATTCAACACACTGAAGGAAAAAGCATTGAACATTCTTAAAGAGAATGATCTTGATTCATTCATGACCTCTGTGGTGGAGGATCCTACCAATAATGCAAGGTAAGTCAATTACAAGAAGAATCAAGCAAAAGCAAAGAGAATCATATATGACTTGGTGAAGGGCAATCTCATGTCCGTGATCACTCCATTGAATACCATAAATGATGTTTTGAAACACTAACAAACCTTTATGAGAAGAGGGACTCTACTCAAAAGAGAGATTTGAAGAAAAAGTTGTACAACCTAAATATGGAGAGGGATGATACAGTAGCATCATTCTTCACAAATATTTCAAAAGTGAAAGATCAACTTTCTAGCATCAGTGTAGAGACGGATGAAGATGACCTTCTTCAAAATTCCATAGATGGGATATCTTCCTTATGGGAGACATTAGTGGCTGCCGTAAGTGGCCGAGGAGATCGGTACAACTTTGAAATTTATCGCATGATTGCATTCAGGAAGAGGGGCTCATCCAAATCAAGGTTATGTGCACTAAAGAGGAAAATATTCCCCTCTCGACAAGAATGAAGAAAGGGAGAAATCCATTCACTTCCAATAAGTTATTTCATTCAAAGAAGAAGGATTTCACCAAGGACTTCCACAAACCAAAGATTTGATGCTTCTATTGTCAAAATTAGGGCCACTTTGCATGATATATCCATGCAAGGAAGAAGAATGAAGAAAGGATTCATGCATTTACCTGTAGAAGAAGATTATACTTCTTAGAAGAAATCATCCGAGGAAAATTATGATCAAAGGAGTACTTCCTTTAGTGGATAAAATAATTTGATTCAATATGCATGGGATACTTATTCCCCATGTAGTGATTCTCTACCCAGTGCATGCAGTAAGTTTTGCAATGTTTAAAAGTTGCAGTGAATAAAGAAGGACTCCCACAATCTTCAGAAGAATGAAAATATCAAGAGGGATCCCACACAAAACAATAAAATATAATTACTTTGTATTTTGATTATCATATTCTATTATAAATCAGATCTATAAGTTTTTGAATATGTTTCATTACTGTCATATAGAGATCTGCATTCCCAATATTAGGAATTATGTTATGATGTAAGCATGTTGAGTATATGCATCATTGTCCTTGTGTTATTGACAAATGGTGAAGCTCATGAAATATATGATATGAATAAAATTTTATAGATTTGGGGCTGCATAAACTTTCAAGAGATATGAATACAAGGTTGCAATTTTCTGAGATATATAGGGATGCATATAAGGCTGAAATTTTCAAATGAAATTAGGGATGCATGATTGTTCATGATTATGGACATGGGGATGCATTAAATTCTTTCATAATATATGATATGGGACTGATATGGGAATGATATGAGACTAATATAAAGCTTCAAATCAGTACATCATATTAGAATGGGTTGTGATAAAATAGTTGGTTAATATATGTACATAACTGTGTATATCATTATCAGTATATTGAAAGTATTCATGTGAATAAAATTCATGAGTATGAAATGTCTCTAATCATTAGAATATATTTCTTGTAGGGAATATCCATATGAACTAACCTACAAGTAAATCATGACATGAATGTGAAGTCATTTCAAGTGATGATCGTGAAAGAGAGAAGATAGAGAGGTTCTCATGTTTCTTAGGAAGAGGTCCAAATAGAAGCCCTAATACTATTATGAGAGATGTGAAGACTCCTAAAGATAATTAAATTATCTTATTTACATACATACATCAAGAAGATACTCAAACATACATCAGCATGAGACTTCTTGTTGGAGGACCCAGATTATGATTCTCACATCTAGACGGTGAGAAGGAGAAGCTAGATTCACTATCTCCTAAGGAACCACTAAAACTGGTTGATGTATCACTTGTTAAGAGGAGACCTGCAAGATGCTCATATTCAAAAGGAAGCTAATAACATTATTCAAGAATATTTTGATGATTCTTGATATTACAGGTGTGATAGTCGACAGAGAATATTTTCCTTAGTTTAGAAAAATATGCAATGAAGAGCTTGAAGAGTTTCAGGATGATGGACTGTAGATCCATGAACACACATATAAAGATAAATCTAAAGTTGATTCAGATTTGAAGGATCTCAAAATTCATTTGAGTTGTACCTGATTAGCACCAGGATCAGTTGTATGCTTTGTAGTCTATACATAAACATGTACAACAAACCATATGTTATAGTACCTTCTCAGTACAAGTGAATGTGGACTCAGATATGTCTTGAATAATGAAATAAAAAGATATATGAATTTTGACTAGTGCAGGATCAAGGAAGATAACATATGTTTCTCCAGATAGAACATGTTCTAAAGCAGTAAATATTTATGAGGTTCCTAGTAATTCATACTCGAGACATTGTACATATCCACAGATGCGAGAAATTCCCATTATTCTTACTAGACTTTGTCTGGGACAAGCTTGCTATAGTACAAAAATACTCCTCTAGTTGAAGAGGGAGTATTGATGTATTTTCATAGGAAGAAGTAGATAAAATGCTCACCAGTTAGGGTACATAACTTAGGTAGCCAGGGGTTCTGATATCTTGTGGAAGAGAATCCACATGAGCAGAGACATAGTCGAAGCCTTGAAGACTATCATATACTCGAGAAGAGTTATAGTTGGGACTGTCAGAGAGTAGTTAAACCTCTTATAGAGGATAGTTATCCATGCAATTGGATAAGTGGGGCACTATGGTATAATATGAAATCATGATGAAAGTTATCATGCCTTGAAGAACACCATAGAGAATGGAAATATCATAGAGAACTTCTCCAAAAAAGAGAATATTATTTAAGTCAACAAATATTGAAGATTGAAAAGAAAGATGAAAATTTATTTCTACAAGATGTTACACATTTAATATGATGTATATGATGTATTTGAAATCCATGGTTTTTATTTTAGAGAAACTGCATTCTGGATTGGATCCAAATGATTTTGCCATGAATAAGTAGTTGGTTGGTCCCTTATTCTACTTAGAAGACCTGTTGTATTCTATGCTTACTACTAAGCATATGTTTGATTACCTTTAAGGTACATTAGAATAGGTTCTTTATTGTAATTGATACATGGTAGATCTATTGTCCTATTCAACTATTGTTTTATCCTAAGATAAGCAATGTAAATTGTGTCTAGTACTACAAAAGCTAAGTGTATTGTAACTAGTACTACATAAGCAAGATGTATGCCACATATTAGTACAAACAAAATGTGTTTTATAGATAGTACTATCAGTTGAGAATTAGAGTAGCTAAGAAAGTTACTTGCGGTGTGTTGCAGCTGCAATTTTTTCCCAAATTTCTAAAAAATTTGGACCCTCCTTTTGATTTTGTCTAGCAGGTTAGTTGATTTCTTTTGTTTAATTTATTTAAATCTTTCTTGGAAGTCCATTGTTTCTCTGCTTAAGAAATTGATCGTCGGAAGCTCAGTCAACTATTTGACGCCGCCGTTTCAGAGGACAAATGAACTAATTTTACCGCTGCCCAGTCATAAGTCTGCTGAACGTTTTTCGTTTTGATTTTTCAATGATTTTATTTATTGATGTTGGAAGTTATTTGAAGATTGAGTTGGGGCATTAGTTCTCTATGCCGCCGACGTTGCGGAAGGGAAACGATGAACAACGTTTTTTCTCGCCGATTCGTGGTCTTTTATTTCTTTGGTTTTATTGTTCAAACTTTTTGATGACTTAACCGTAGTTGTTTGTGAGCCCGCCGTTGTGGCTGTCGATCAGACTATGTGATCCAACGCTTAGTGTTTTAACTGCCAACGCATCAGTAATTAGTGGTTCCAATCTCCGACACATAACTATCAACGATGTTTAGTGTTCAGGAGCACCGACATTGTGGAAGTGTTGAGGTTTAAGTCGCTGACGCATAGTACTTAGAGCCTCTGATCGCTGAAGTTTTTATTTGATCACGGAACCGGTAGTCTATATGCTACCCGCCGTTGCGGCTGTCTTGTGATCTATCCTTCCAATGTTTAGAGGTTTCGCTTGCTAATAGATTTGGAGTCCCCCGACGCATAAACCCTAGAGCTTTCGATGGCCGATGTTTTATTTGATCGCGAAAGCCGTAGTCAGTCTGTCTCCCGCCGTTGTGGCTACGTAGTGAACTATCCACCTGATGAATAGTGTGTCTAATCACCGATGTTGTACTGGTTAATGGTTTCTATTGTCGACGGGTTGTATTTTGTCGTGGAACCGTAGTTGTTTATGAATCCACCGTTACGGCTGTCTTTTGAGCTATCCTGCTGATGCATTAGTGGTTTCGACCGCCGATAGGGTTTTCCCATCGAGTTTGTGGGTTTTGGTCGAGTCAAGGTTTTTTTTCGAGATGAAGAGCGCAATTTAGGGTTCGGTGTTTTGAGGATTGGCGGTTACATTGTTATGGTTCATGCTTTCATCGGAGGATTTCGAGTTAGTCCAGATGCGGCCTGGATTAAGATGAAGAGTCTGTTCTATCAGGCTTGTGATTTTATAGTGGACTTAGAGGATTTCAAGACACAAACTTGCATGATTTCTTTTGCCTTGTCATTTTTTCTTTTCATGCATTAATACTGTGTATAGTTTATTTTACAGAATGCATATGGAGGGGGTAAATAGATTGATACAGTTTTGTTATTTTGGTAAAAGCTTAATGGTCTAAGAACATGTTGTGTTTATGGTAGAGAGATGGTTGAAGAATGAAGAATAAGAAAGAAAGAGAGTTGCAGAGGAAGTAGAAAGGAAGGAAGAGGAGGATAAATAGAGAAATGAGGAAGCTGAGATAAAGAAAAGAACAAAAGAAAGTGAAAGTCTGAGATTAACAGGATCTCAAAAAATACCAATAGATTATTGAGCAGATTGATAGCAGCAGAGGCCTAGGCTTGGAAAAAGCTCATCAGCGACCAAGCTGGTCCCTCTTCATAAAGTGCTCTTAAATTTTAATTTAAAATATAACATGTTGTATAAATTACGGGCACATACTACAAGACAAAAAATTTAGAATTGAAAGGTTGGGGTAGCCCAAAGGTCATCAAGGGGAAACCCAAAGGTTTTGCTTTTTTGTATAAATAAAGGAGAGTTTAAATAAAAAAGGAGGACTTCTTTCCCAAGCAATTTTTGAGAGTATATTGTAAGAAGAACTATTTCCTTTTGCAATAAAGAATTACAAGTTTATGTTGGAGAAAGTTTGGTGGAATGTTTCAAATGCTTTGCTATGGATCATTCGAATGTGAACTATTTCGTTTTCAACTTATGTCCATTAACTGTGAGATCATTCTAACTCATTGCATTACTATTATGTTATGAATGTATTATAGTTTATTCTGTGAAATTTCCACTGTGAGTAATGAAGGTTATCATAAACAATAAGCTATCCTTTTGTTCATATTTTTATTAATGTTCATGTGTTCTGAAATAAGTATCAGCTATCTATAATTGTTCATAATACATGTGCAGAAATACATTACTCATTGTCAACTGTTAATTTTCCTCCCTAGGGATAGGGTAGTTAGTTGTAGTTATTTTTCTATTTGTTTGTGATTTAGATGCGAGAGAGTTAAGACGAGAGGTAAGAACCTGTGCATCACGTTGTGACACTCCTCGTTATCTCTATCAATCTGCATTTTAGATAGGCACTTGCACATCATAACTTAAACACAAAAAACTAAAAATATACACGGTAGACCGGGCCGTAACTGGTAAAACCTTTAATTTGTTACTTTACCTATGGTAACCGGACCGTAAACCGAACGGATTCCCCATACCAAATAGTAGCGGGCTAGTTGGGAACGTTTATTGGGGAGAATCCCTAACTGTTGTTACCTGCGATTTTCCTGGCCTCAACACGGTGGTTAGAGAGAGTGTGGCATACTTGTGATGACTGAAGAGTGTGACCATACTTTGTATGTGTATCTAGTCCAATATGTGTATCCAACCGAGTATGTGTATCCAATCGAGTATGTCTATCCAACCGAGCTGTGTATACAATTGTAGATGTGTTATGATATGTTGGAGCAATAATTTTCCTTAGTGCCTTAATTATATACCTAGGAGACATAATCATTTGAATTGTGCTTATGTTATATCGTCTAACTTAGGTTATACTGATCAATACTTGTCAAATAGGTGATTCTGGATCATTAAATGCAGTTGAGGCACTCTAGTTTGAACATCCTAACATTTTAGACTGTGCATTAATTGCAAACCACTTCCGGCTTTGACTAGGGGTGCTAGTGTGTGTGAATGTGGATTTTTATAGTCTCCTTAGAATTTATTTTCCTCCTAGAGATTCCTCCACTCAACCATGCACTCTCCCATGCTTTCCTTCCCTCATGTATGAACCAGGTATACTTATTACCTATTCACACACGGATTTGTGATAGTTTGGTTAGGTTTGGGAGCCTATTGGTCAACCTAGGGGGGTTTAGGGGTCAAATCCTATTCTGACACTTGGATGGATTCACATGGCCACCAGTGTAACGTCCCCGACCCTCTGACCAGCGAAGAGGATGCTACCATACATCAAACATTCAGGAAACTAGCCCCATGAACATGTACATACATATAGAAACCTGAATGCTTGAACATACTACATACTAAGATGCATAATCATTCATATACACAGCGGAAACAAAACATACAATTCAACATTCAACATGTCCATCATCATAATTCATTAATAGTAAATAAGATTGCAAAACAGATTAGTCAAGAATACTTATCTTATAAGAACTGTCCTGCAACCAGCTACGCCGCTGCAATGTTCCACCCAACCATAGGCCAGCGTGCTCCTTAATCTCTCAGTAATGCTGCCACCCGCGATCCGGGCATGATTCCCCAAGGAATAAGGAACTAGCATGCTTACACATAGCCAAGGATAACAAAACATGCCAAGCCAACACAGTTGGGTTTATCAGGCCATCCAGGAGCTGGGAAAGACTAAATGCTAAGCTAGTGAGCTCATTACAGAGCTAGGGACACCTACACCAGAACTAGCCTAACTTCTAAGACACCCACACACACCCAACACAAGGAGTTAGTCCCTTCTCTGCTACACAGTCCCTCTGGCCGTGACTTCCCTTCCAATGCTATTCAGGGGTTGTGGAAAAGAAAGCTAGCCCTCTAGCTCTCTCTATGTGGTTCCCAAACACACCAGGTTTATCAAGCAAACCAAGCCCTCTACCCTACTCCAACAAATTCCGAAGACCAACCACTGTATACATGTAGTCAAACAAGCGGTTCACAGCTTGGACAGGGAAAACAATTCCTGAGTCGTTCTTAGCCCTTTCATGGCCAAAATGACTCCAAAACAACCTACAGCAACCCCAATCATGACAACAAAAATAGCCAACCAAAACATGGGGAGACAATATCCCGTTCTCAACAATGAAGCCACGGAAACTTACACAGTCGGCAATGGAGGAAGTAAAATAGACTTCCAACCTGTGCGTGGGGGAAATTTACACCGGACCCCAAAAATACAGATGGATAACACACCAGATACCACTCTGTGGAAAATGTGAATGACAGTTAGAACAACTCCCCTCCTTGTTGCGTGATACCCAACAGAAAGAATCCCCTCCGTGAGGAACAAGACGTCTCCCTTCATGAGGATGAGCGACAATGGAGAATGGCAAGTTGAAAAGTGCGGGAGTGTGCACCTGCAGTCGTGGTGAGAGTGGAATAATGGGCGTATTCATTTCTTTTTCCCAACGCGAGGTTCGATTTGCTGGTGGAGTTTACATGTGGGCAAGGACTGACAATCCTGCCACACTCCACTCCCCAGCAATAACTGCCTCAACTATTCAGCAGAACATTTGAGGTGGTAGTTGGATGAGAAAAGGGAAGGTGAGTGAAAAGGGTGGTGACACATGGCTTTTCCCCCAATTGGCTCAAGGTTTAACATTCCCCATCCTTATCCTTAGGAAAATCATGCCCTTTTCAATATCGTTGTAGTGAACATAGATGGTTGGGTTTATTTAATTAAAATGCACATTTACATGATGAAAAAAATTAATATATGTCATATACTATGATAGACCATCGGCAACGATTCCGTTCGCCGAAACATAACACAACTAAATCGATGGTGGGGCTTTTGCCTTTAGCTCCACACCACGATTCATTACAATATATACATCATGTACATTTAATGCAACGGGGTCAAAACCGGGGTGTTACATTCCCCTCCCCCTTCAATAGCATTGTCCTCAGTGCTTTACAAAATTTGAACAAAATGCTACACTGGTATCGCCTCAGTGTTCCGCAGAATTGAACAAAAATGGATGTGCCAATCGCATGGCATCCCCCAGCTCCCATGTAGCCTCTTCAGGTCCGTAGTGCTCCCATTGCACCTTTACCTGACCTATGGCCCGGTTCCAGAGCATTGTGACCTTCCTATTGAGGATGTGCATTGGCTTGATTTGGAACTCTCCCTCGGGTTCCACCTGAATCACATCTCAATTTATCACATGGTTAGGATCATGTACATATTTCTTAAGCAAAGAAACATGAAAAACATTATGAGCTCTAGTACGAGCAGGAAATGCAAGTCTATATGCAACTAGCCCTATTCTTTCAAGCACTTCAAATGTCCCACAATATCTTGGTGATAGCTTGGTACAACTTCCAAGCTTCAAGGAACTCTTCCTTGCCCTCACTCTGAGGTAAACATGATCCCCAACACTGAACTCCCTGTTCACCCTATGCTTGTCTGCATAGCTTTTCTGTCTGTCCTGTGCTGATTTCAGATTTTGCCTGATCTTTACAACCTCTTGCTCCATTTCCTTGAGCAATTCTGGTCCAAACACAACCCTGTTCATTGGATTATCCCAAGTCACCGGTGTCCTACACCTACTTCCATACAAAGCTTCATACGGGCTCATCCCCAAGGATTCCTGCTATCCATTGTTATAAGCAAACTCTACCAAGTGCAAGTAATCTTCCCACTTGGTTGGTTTTTTCCATCACATACATGCGAAGCATGTCTTCAAGCAACTGATTAACTCTCTCTATCTACCCATCTGTCTGAGGATGGTATGCAGTGCTGAATTTTAGCTTTGTACCCAAATCTGCAAATAACCCCTTCCAAAAATTGGAAGTGAACTTGACATCTTGGTCAGAGACTATTGCCTTCGGCAATCCATGCAATTTGAAAATCTCCTTCATGAAGATCTTTGCAATGTCATCAGTCTTATGCGTAGACTTAACCAGTATAAAATGTGCTGCCTTAGTCAACTTTTCCACCACAACCATGATGGAATCATGTTGTCTCCAAGTCATCAGTAATCCTGTGATAAAATCCATGGAAATAACTTTCCATTTCCATTCTAGAACTGGCAAAGGCTGCAACAAACCCGTTGGATGTTGATGCTCAACCTTTACCTACTGGCATTTCATGCACCTTGAAATGTATTCAGCCATATCCTTTTTCATTCCTGGCCAAAAGTACTGCTTTCTGGCTGTAGCAATTGTCTTCTGGTATCCTAGGTGACTAGAATATGGAGCTTGATGGATTTCATCCATACCAACTTTCCTCAAATATGCTACATTGGGAATATAAATTCTACCTTTATAAGTAAGAAGCCCATATTCTTCCAATTTATATCCCTCATACCTCTTCTCAAGACTTTGTTGCTGCAATTTGTCTTTTACTAGCTCATAAAATTCATCTCCAGCAGTAGGATTAACAATCTGCTGCCTCAAATATGATTGGAAAATACTAAGAGATGCCACATTCATTTCCTGCATCTTCCTGCTGAGTGCATCAACTACCTTATTCTCTTTTCCCTTTATGTGCTTGATTTCAAAATCAAACCCACATAAAAACTCTAGCCATCTCGCGTGCTTAGCATTTAGAGTAGGCTGATCAAATAGATACTTCAGACCACAATGGTCTGTCCTGAGCTCAAATATTCTGCCCATCAAGTAATGCCTCCACATCTTGAGAGAATGTACTATGGCTACAAGCTCTAGATCATGAGTGGCATAGTTCTTCTCATGCTCCTTCAACTTTCTTGACTCATAACATATCACGTGGTTGTCTTGCATAAGGACTCCTCCAAGCCCTTGTCCGCATGCATCGGTACACACCACAAAATATTTCTTTGGATCTGCAACTTTCAATACTGGTGCACTGGTGAGAATATTTTTCAACTACTGGAAGCTTTCTTCACGCCTCGATGTCCATTCAAACTTTATCCCCTTCTTTTGCAAAGAAGTGATGGCATGTGCAACTCTGGAGAATCCTTCTATGAATCTCCTATTGTAGCGTCCTTGACCCTCCGACCGATGAAGAGGACGCTACCATGGCATTAACCATCCAGGAAACCGCCTCATGAACATGTATGTACATAAAATGCTGAAACAAAATGCTTTGAACTAGAACATGCATACATGATTATTTATCATACAACGGAAGCAAACATGTGTTCATACAAGCATTCAACATGTTCATCATATTCATTCAACAATAAATATAAATACAGAGACGAAATGGTCAAGATTACTTATCTCATAAATAACTCATCCCGCAACCAGCTACGTCGCTGCAACGTTCCACCCAACCATAGGCTAGCATGCTCCTAAATCTCTCAGCAATGCTGCCACCCCCGAGCTGGGCATGATTTCCCCAAGGAATAAGGAACAAGCAGGCTTACACATAGCCAAGGATACACAAAACACAGCCAAGCCAACACATTTGGGTTTATCAGGCCATCAACAAGACAACTAAGCCAACATGGTCAGGTTTATCAGGCCATCAAGGAGCTAGGAAAGGCTAAATGCTAAGCTGGTGAGCCCATTACAGAGCTAGGAACACCTACACCAGAACTAGCCTGACTTCTAAGACACCCACTCACACCCAACACAAGGAATCAGTCCCTTCTCCGCTACATAGTCCCTCAGGCCCTGAATTCCCTTCCAGTGCTATTCAGGGGTTGTGGAGAAGAAATCCATCTATCTAGCTCTATTTGTGTGGTTTCCAAACACACTAGGTTTATCAAGCAAACCAAGCCCCCATCCCTGCTCCCAACACAGTCCGAAGACCAACCACTGCATACACGCAGTCACACAAGCGATTCACAGCTTGGGCAAGGAAAACAACTACTGAGTCGTTCTTGGCCCTATCATGGCCAAAACGACTCCAAAACAACCTACAATAGTCCCAAAATGTAAAACAGACACAACCACCAACATGGGGAAACAATAGTCCGTTCTCAACAATGAAGCCACCGAGAAGACTTACATAGACCGCAATTGGGGAAGGAAAAACAGCTTCCCAACCTGTGCGTGAGGGAAATTTACACCAGATCCCATTATACGGATGGAAACACCCCAGATTCCTCTCTGTGGAAAATGTGAATGACAGTGGAAATGACTCCTTCTCCTGGTTGCGTGAGGCCAAAACAGGAAAGAATTCCTCTGCGTGAGACACAGGGCGTTTTTCCTTGCATGAGGATGAGCGACAATGGAGAATGGTGTAGTGGAGAGAATGGGGAGTTTGCATGGAGTGATGGCAGTGGTGGTTTTTCCTTGCCAACGTGAGGGTCAACCTGCTGCTGGAGTGTGCGTGTGGGAAAGGACTGACAGTCCTTCCACACTCCACTCCCCAGCCATAACTGCCCCAACTAATAGCAGAACTTTTTAATGGTGGTAGTTGGATAAGACAAGGGAAGGTGAGAAATTCAAAAGGGTTTAGCAGCTGACACATGGCTTTTCCCCATAGGTTCAAAGTTTAATAATCCCCCCCTTATCCTTAGGAAAATCATGCCCCTTCTCAATTTAGTTGCCACGAACATAGCTGGTTGGGTTATTTAATTAAAGATGCATATTTACATGATGAAAAAAACTTAATATATGCCATATACCATGATAGACCATTGGCAATGATTCCGTTCGCTGAAACATAACACAACTAAATCGATGGTGGGGCTTTTGCCTTTAGCTCTGCACCACGATTCATTACAATATATACATCATGTACATTTAATGCAACGAGATCAAAATCGGGGTGTTACACCTATAGTACCCTGCAAGTCCCATAAAAGATCTTACATCTGTCACATTTCTTGGAGTAGGCCAATTCATAATGGCTTCAATGTTTTCAGGGTCCACAAATATACCCTCTTCTGAGATAATGTGACCCAAATACTGAATTCTATCTCTATAGAAGTCATATTTGCTCAAATTTTCATACAACTGATGCTTCCTGAGTAATTGCAATGTCAACCTCAAATGCTCTTCATGCTCCTCTTTATTCTTAGAATAAATAAGAATGTCATCAAGGAAAACAAGAACAAACTTGTCCAAATACCTGCTGAAGACACTATTCATAAGGCACATAAATGTAGCTGGCACATTTGTGAGACCAAATGGTACCATTACAAACTCATAATGTCCATACCTTATTCTGAAGGTTGTCTTATGAACGTCTTCATCCTTGATTCTCACCTGATGGTAACCAGACCTCAAGTCAATCTTGGAAAATACCTTTGCTCCTCTCATTTGATCAAAGAGGTCATCAATCCTAGGCAAAGGATATTTATTCTTCACAGTAACCTTGTTCAATTGTCTATAATCAATACATAACCTGAGTGTACCATCTTTCTTCTTTACAAATAGAACTGGTGCTCCCCAAGGAGACACACTCGGTCGGATATACTTCTTTTCCAACAACTCTTGCAATTGCATTTTCAACTCTAGCATCTCCGGTGTACTCATCCTGTAGGGTGTCTTGGACACTGGTGCTGTTCCTGGCACAAATTCAATTGTGAAATCAATGTCCCTCTTTGGAGGAAGCCCTGGAATCTCGTCAGGAAACACATCCTTGAATTCCTATAACACTTGATAGTCCTCCAACCTAGGAGTTTCATCTCCTGTTGCCTCCAAAATATGAGCTGCATACAACTGACAACCTTTCCTACATAACTTCTTTAATTGCATTGCTGAAACCTTCCTTACTGAAATTACCTTTGGTATACCTTTCACAACTACTAGGTTCCCTTCTTCATCCATGCATTCAAAAGTCTTGTTGTAACAATCAAGCTTCACTCTGTGAGCTTCTAACCAATCCATTCCAATGAGAACATCATAGGAACCAAGTGGTAGAACATTTAGATATACACAAGTGATCAGCCCATCCATGACCAATGGACATTTCTCTACCGCTTCACTGACCTTTCTCTTAGTCGCAGTGGCTAGCTGAACTAACCAAGATTTTCTATGCTTCACTTTCTTAAAAGCACAAATCTCCACTACTCTAGGAGTAATGTAACTGTGAGTAGAACCAGGGTCAATCAAAATAGAAACAGATTGTTCAACAATCTTACTTGCAACTTCAACACAGTTGACTAGTGATCTGCCTGGCGGTCCTCCAGTGTTGCATAAATTCTAGGGACTGCCCTTGCTACTTGACCCACTGTTTCTGCTTCTTGAATGTTATAAGCTGGTCTTGCACTCTCATTCTCGAGTGGACACGTTCTGCGCATGTGGGGTCCTCCACATCTCCAACATTGAAGTGGTCCTCTATTCTGTTGTGGATCCTTAGGCTTTTCTCCTACCACTCCAACTGGCTTACTCCCAGCTTAGGATGGATGCTTCTACTGATTCCTAAAGTTAGAAGGTTTGAAACCCTTCTTTCTTTGGTTAAACTTCTCATTCTTCTTGTCCTTCCTTGCCTTATGCTAATCAGGTTTACTTTTTCTTTGCTCATAGCAATACTTAGCCTTCCTTATTGCTTCTTCAAGAGTTCTAGGTTCGTAAAACTCAATTCTATCTTTGTAAGACTGAGGCAATCCACTCAGAAACCACTAGACCTTCACTTTTTCATCTCTGATGTACCTGACATACATCAACAGTTCCAAGAATTTATTTGCATACTCTTCCATGGTCTGCTGTCCCAATCTCAGCTCATGGAATTCCTTAATCTTGTCATCACAATACCTGTCAGAGAGGTATTTCTGCTTGAAATACTTCTTGAACTGTTTCCACTTCAGTCTCCTTTCACTGATCCTCTTTACTTGCTTGAAGTGTTCCCACCAAATGGATTCTCTTCCACTCAGATTGAATATGGCAACTCTTGCCTTCATGTTTCCTGAATAATCCTGAACTTGAAAGTACTTCTTTATCCCAAGAAGCCAAGCTTCAGCCTCTTGTCCAGTCTTTACCTCACCATCAAATGTAGGAGGTTTAGCTTTCTTAAATTCATCCCGAGAGTGATCCCTATGGTGTCTCTTTCTTTTTCTTTTACGAGAAGATGAACTTGAATCCCCGCTGGATTCTTCAGAGTCAGATGATCCACTCGAAGTCCTTCTCCTTCTCCTATAAGTACTGCTCCTACTACTTTCTGGTCTTGCTGTACCCCGTCCAGAGTCTATCTTTCTTTGCAAGTCTGTCAAACTTTGCAACATGGTAGCATTCGACTGATGTTGCTCTTTTTGGGCTTTAATCAAGCTTCTCATGGTGGCTGCAACATCTAACGGTGTCTCTTGGAATCTCCTTCCATTAGAATCTATGTCATCATTTCAATTACGGACATTTTCTTCCATGACATCTTTCGCATGCTCGTAAGAATCTCGAGCATCATATCATCATGGGTTCTCATAGCTGAACCACCACTTGCCTTACCACACTGCTCTACCTGGAATACTGCTCTTGAAGGTGACTACGATTCTGCAAACGTGTTAGTAACACAAAACTGTTAGATACATACCTTGATAAAAACAGAACTTCTTACCTTCTCCTAGAAAATCATAAAATAACTATTTTGCTAAAACACAAAATCTTTCTCCTTGTCAGTCCTGTAATTCACTGACAATCTGCTGAAAACCTGCTGAAAAATAGTTGAGAAACTGCTTGAAAAATCTACTAGAAAAACCCAAATTTCCTTGTATAGAATCAGGTCTCATCCCCACTAACATTCTGGCGTTTCGGCGGTCAAAATCACTAGCTTCTTCCAATATCCATCGACGGTCTGTTTGTCTACATTTCTCTGACGTTTCGGGTCCACAGTCATTTAGGATTTTGATCTTTATCAGGGATGCCAAGATATCGACGATTGGACCCACTAAGCCCTACCGCGTCGGCGATCGAATCCTCTACTCATTGGGTGGCTAGTTCCATGGGCAGCCGCAACGACGACCAACGAGCTCTCTACGTTTTTTGCGGCCATAACCCTGTCGGTGGTCAGAGCAACTAGCAACTACGGCATCGGATGATTAGTCTCATAGACGTCCGCAACGACGGTCAACAAGTCCACACAGCAGCCGTGGTCCACAAACCTGTTGGCGGATAGGAGCAATTGACCACTATGTTTCGACGATCTGAAACTGAATGGGTCCACTGTTTCAACGACCCAAACCACTAAAATTCTCTGACATTGCAGTGATCCAGATAGAAATTTACCTTTGATGTGTCGGTGATTGGAAACGTTATTCATTGAACGGTCAGTCTCTTAGGCGGCCGCAACGGTGGGTTCAACAACCGTTAACTTTTTCTGATCAGCAGTCGAAACAACTGTCCGTCGAGAGGATAGTCCACTAAACAGCCGCAATGGCGGACGCACGAACAACTAAACTGTCTACTGACGTCCATCGGTGGTCTCATCAACTAACTTCCATCGATCATCGATGGGTTCAACATTTAGACGATTTTTGAAAACTTTCTTCTTCTTCCCAGATGGGTTCAACACTCAGACAAATTTCAAAAACTTTCTTCTTCTTCCCGTGGACCATAACATCTGTCGGCGGTTGAAACCACTAAGCACTACGTGTTGGTGATCAGAGCATCGGTGGTTTGAATTCCTAATTATCGGAGTGCTAGTCCACACGGTAGCCGCAATGACGGACTGACAAACAGCTAAATTCTTTCGCGGTGTTGACGAACCCAACAACTATTTTTCACCGACGGCATCGGCGGTCCGAACAACTAAATTTTGCCGATGCCGAAAATCAATATTAGGTGTTTCTTCAACTACATCGAGCTAGCGTTTCGGTGGTCTTCGGCTGATCTTCACCGAAATTGCGGCTCCCACATCCACTAAGTCTTGTCGACGGCCGACGAACACTTAAAATTTTTTTCCTCTGGTTCCGTGTCGGCTGCGCGATTAGCTAATTCTTACCAATGCATTGGGTCAAGCATCTTATAATATTTGTCAATCAAATCGACTAAGCTTCACCGATGGCCGAGTCTGTATCGGATGGCCTTTCAACTAGCTGTTTGCTGCATCGGAAAGGCTTCCCACTAAGTCTTTCGATGCGCCGATGGTCTGTCACTTAGAAAAAAATTCTTCAATGAAAATTTTCTATCATTCATAGATTTCTTCCTACTGTGCTCTAGAAACCTTCCTCTGCTAACTAGTTCTTCATGGCCCATAGAGGCCCATGCTGTAACATAAGCTCTGATACCACACTGTAACGTCCCCGACCCTCCGACCGACGAAGAGGATGCTACCATACATCAAACATTCGGGCAACTAGCCCCATGAACATGTACATACATATAGAAACCTGAATGCTTGAACATACTACGTACTAAGATGCATAATCATTCATATACACAACGGAAACAAAACATACAATTCATCATTCAACATGTCCATCATCATAATTCATTAACAGTAAATAAGATTGCAAAATAGATTAGTCAAGAATACTTATCTTATAAGAACTGTCCCGCAACCAACTATGTCGCTGCAACGTTCCACCCAACCATAGGCCAGCGTGCTCCTTAATCTCTCAAAAACGCTACCACCCCCGAGCCAGGCATGATTCCCCAAGGAATAAGGAACTAGCAGGATTACACATAGCCAAGGATAATAAAACATGCCAAGCCAACACAATTGGGTTTATCAGGCCATCCAAGACCGAGGAAAGGCTAAATGCTAAGCTAGTGAGCTCATTACAGAGCTAGGGACACCTACACCAGAACTAGCCTAACTTCTAAGACACCCACACACACCCAACACAAGGAGTCAGTCCCTTCTTTGCTACACAGTCCCTGACTTCCCTTCTAGAGCTATTCAGGGATTGTTGAGAAGAAAGCTATCCCTCTAGCTCTGTCTGTGTCGTTCCCAAACACACCAGGTTTATCAAGCAAACCAAGCCCTCTCCCCTACTCCAACACAGTTCGAAGAACAACCACTACATACACATAGTCAAACAAGCGGTTCACAGCTTGGACAGGGAAAACAATTCCTGAGTCGTTCTTGGCCCTTTCGTGGCCAAAACGACTCCAAAACAACCTACAACATCCCCAACCATGACAACAAACACGGCCAACCAAAACGTGGGGAGACAATAGCCCGTTCTCAACAATGAAGCCATAGAAACTTACACAGTCGGCAATGGAGGAAGTAAAACAGACTTCCAACCTGTGCGTGGAGGAAATTTACACCGAACCCCCAAAATATGGATGGATAACACACCAGATACCACTCTACGGAAAACATGAATGACAGTCAGAACGACTCCCCTCCTTGCTGCATGAGACCCAATAGAAAGAATCCCCCCCGTGAGGAACAGGACGTCTCCCTTCGTGAGGATGAGCGACAATGGAGAATAGCGAGTCAGAAAGTGTGGGAGTGTGCACCTGCATTCATGATGAGAGTGGAATAATGGGCATAGTCATTTCTTCTGCCCAATGTGAGGTTCTATTTGCTGGTGGAGTGTGCGTGTGGGCAAGGATTGACAATCCTACCACACTCCACTCCCCAACAATAACTACCTCAACTACTCAGCAGAACATTTAAGGTGGTAGTTGGATGAGACAAGGGAAGGTGAGTGAAAAGGGTGGTGACACATGGCTTTTCCCCCAATGGGCTTAAGGTTTAACATTCCCCCTCCTTATCCTTAGGAAAATCATGCCCTTTTCAATATGGTTGTAGCGAACATAGTTAGTTGGGTTTATTTAATTAAAATGCACATTTACATGATGACAAAACTTAATATATGCTGTATACTACGATAGAACATAGACAACGATTCCATTCGCCGAAACATAACACAACTAAATCGATGGTGGGGCTTTTGTCTTTAGCTCCACACCACGATTCATTACAATATATACATCATGTACATTTAATGCAACGGGGTCAAAACCGGGGTGTTACAACCAAGGGCTCATGAATTGTCTCCAATGTACTATAAATATGTATCATACATACCTACAAGGTGTACTATAACATAATGGTTAGATATTAGCACCTTTGACATGTGTTATTCCAGTTATTTTCAGTCTCTTTTTTGTTCTCTTGCTTATTTTTTCAAACACTTTGCTGATGAATATTGTTCTAGCTCCTAGATATACTTGAGAAGCAATTCTCACATGGTATCAGAGCTAGTTGGAGCTGTAAACAAATCTAGTGAGGTTTGAGTTGTTGTTTAGGGCATATTTCCAGTTTATCTGAGTGTTTTTCATTGCAGGTTCTTACAACAACTTCATGGATTCGCAAGCACTTCCTCTCTTTTCCCCATTCAACTATTATGAATGGAAGTCGAAGATGTGTGCATATCATAAGAGGAACTGTCTCTATGATGTGTCCATTGGTGCTGTGACAGAGCCAAAGTCCTATTAAGAGAAGTGTGATTGGATTAATGATAATGATAGAACCTATGGAACTATGTGTCTCGCTATACCTCCTACCATGCACTATCTCCTTGATTCTACTGAGTACCCATTCGAGCTTTAGATAAATCTAGATGAAGCTCTTCGCATGCAACATGAAGATGTGAGCTATATGGAGAGAAAGAAAATGGGAAAATTCTTATATGTTCTCCCTCCTTTGATCTCGACCTCATGCATTTCTCAAGAAGTTGTTTGAAATGAAGAAGAATAAGTAGCCAGAGATTCAACAAATGATCCAACTCAAGTTTCTTCCTCTGTGGCTTCCTCTCCTTGTCAAGAAGCTATTTTTCATGAAGATAGCATACTAGTTTCTTCCATCACTACTATTGAAGAGTTATCTATCCATTCTATGTATTTATCCTTTATGTATTCTGTTACGAATGGTGAAGATGTATTGCTAGTTGATGTTCATAGAGAGCCTTCTCTAGAAGATGGGTTTTGTTCACATGAGAGTATTGGTTCGAAATATGAAGAGGTTTGGATGTAAAGTGAAGATATCTCATTGCTTCACACTCTTTTTACCATGTATTCCTCCACCATGACTAGTAGAGTTCCTTCAAGCTCATATGAATATGGAGAAGCCTTTTCCATCACAATGGTGCATCTTCTTGGAGATGATTACAACCTTCTTTCAAAGTTGATGCTTCAATATCCTTATGAGTCACTTTGGGTCACCCATTCTCAAGCACTTCAAGTTTATTTTCGGCATGGCATCCTGTTTGGTTCAAGGTTCAAGTTTGAAGAGCACCATTTTCTCTTGTATCAGTGCATTCTAGTTGTTCTACATGGCTGAGGATTCTGTTAGATTTTTATCAGTCAAGCTAGAATTATCTTAGGATATTTAGCTGAGAGAATAACAAGCACAACAATCAAACAAAAGAGACAATAGACACAAAGTTTTTCCTAGGGGAAACCATAAAGGAGAAAACCCCGCAACTTCCTCAGAGATAGAATCAACACCAAAAGTAAAACCCAAAAACAGTAAGATGATCTCCCGATAGCAGTAATCTCTCTCTCTCTTGTCCCAACAACTTCTTCTCTCTCAGTTATGCGCTGCCACTGAGTGTGAGTGAATTTGTAATAAATAGAGAGGCTAACTCTCTATTTATACTAATTCTCGACTTGACAATAACTCACTAGGGCCGACTTCTCTAGGAGAGTCTAATAACCCTAGAGCCCCACAACTGCGGGGACTTTAACCCTTGATCAATAAAGAGGGTTACCCACTATGAATTTACATGACTTGTTTACATGATTAAATCTCCCAATAGGAACATCGGGGCATGACATGACTTCAATTACATAACAGATACTTCCTGGAATAAACATCGGGGTACAATACATAAAATATACAAGTGAATACATTCCGAAGTTAGAAATACATCAACACTCCCTTTTAACTAGGAAGGTATTCTCTTGACACAATTTATTAGCATGGGTATTCTTCTCTGTATCATCTGGATCAAGTTATATTCATCTTCAAGTCATCTTCATCTTCAAGTCATCTTCCTCTTCAAGTCATCTTCATCACGGATCTGGATCATCTCTGGATCTGGAACATCACTGGATCTAGATCATATCTGGATCATCTCTGCTAGATCATTATCACAAGTGCTATCTATCGATTCTACTTGTCACAAGAAGTTCTACAGAGCCAACCCTTTTTCATGCCGGTTGTAGGCCTAGCCTCTAGGTAGGTCTTCATCTTCTTCAGCACTTATATATGACCCAGTAAAAAAGGCCCGCCCAACACTTATATCTGACCATGCGAGGGCCCAACATGCCCCCCTGTCAGAATGGCATGCCCAACACTCACATCTGATCATGAGAGGAACACATCCACCATCATGTCATAAAGGACCAGCCCTTAAATCTAACCATGGGAGGGCCCAACCTGCCCCCATGTCAGAATGGCCCAGCCCTTACATCTGACCATGGGAAGGCCTAGCCTTCCCCCATGTTAGAATGGCTCTGTCCTTACATCTGACCATGGGAGGGCCCATCCCACCCCCCATGTCAGAATGGCATTTCACTTACATCTAACCATGGGAGGGTCCAGCCTGACCCCATGTCAGAATGGATCTGCACTTACATCTAACCATGGGAGGGTCCAGCCTGACCCCATGTCAGAATGGATTTGCCCTTACATCTGACCATGGGAGGGCCCAGTGTGCCCCCATGTCAGAATGGCACTGCACTTACATCTGACCATGGGAGGGCCCAGCCTGCCCCCATGTCAGAATGGCTCTGCCCTTACATCTGACCATGTGGGAGCCAATGCCATAGTCATATCAGAATGGCTCTACCCTTACATCTGATCATGTGGGATCCAATCCCATAGTCATATCAGAATGGCTCTCAGTTCTAGGCTGAGTATTCCTAGTAATTGACCAGGTACCTCCGTTCTCCCAGAGAATGGCCTTCAGCACTTATATCTGATCATTGAAGGAACCAATCCTCTCACCATGTCAGAAGGGCTCATAGACTCATCACTTCCCCTTAGAAGGAACCTCGATCTAGAGAACACCAAGCCTCTCCCTGAAGTACTCAAACTTCACTCTGGCTAATGGCTTGGTCAACACATGAACTATCTGCTCGTCCGTCGCAACATATTGGAGCTTCACTGCTCCTCTCTGCACCATATCCATGATATAGTGGTATTTTATCTCGATATGCTTCAACTTTTCATGGAACACCGGGTTCTCTGACAACTTCACACAACTCTGGTTGTCGCAATATATACAAGTAGCATCCAACTGGAGATCAAACAAATCAGATAGTAGCTTCCTTAGCCACACTGCTTCACAACTAGCCAAACAAGCTACGACATACTCTACTTCAGCTATAGTTAGTGCCACACAGGATTGTTTCCTGCTAAACCAAGAGATCACACATGATCCCATATTGAAGCAACACCCTGAAGTGCTCTTCCTATCAATGGAACTGCCTGCCCAATCATAATCCACATAACTCTCCAGGTTAATCTTCTGATCCGCCTCTGATCCGCCTCATACTTGAGCCCATAATCAACTGTACCCTTCAGGTAACTCAAAATATGCTTTGCAGAAATCAGGTGAACATGTCTAGGATCTGTCAGGAACTAGCTCAATGTGTTCATAGCAAAGCAAATATCTGGTCTTGTATTCGTCAGGTACATCAATGATCCAATCATTTGACGATACATCATAGCATCAACCGATTCTTATGAAGCACCACTCGATAACTTCATATTCGATGCCATAGGTGTGGTCATGGCCTTGCAGTCCATCATCCTAAATCTCTTCAGGATCTCTACCACATACTTCCCTTGTCCCAGGGAGATTCCATCTATATTCTTACACACCTCCATGCCTAGAAAGTAATGCATCATACCCAAGTCCTTCATTTCGAACTCGGCAGAAAGCTTCCTCTTTGTATCAACAATCAACCCATCCATACTTGTTACAAATAGATCATCTACATACAATAGGAGTATTACCAGGTTACCTTCTTCAATCTTGTAGTAAATATTGGAATCTACTTTACTCTTGGTAAATCCCATATGGGATAGGAAGCTGTTGATTCTATCCTACCATGTCCTAGGTGCTTGTTTCAAACCATACAAGGATTTCTTCAATTTACACACATGAGTTTCCCTATCATCTGTCTCAAAACCGAGTGGCTGCTCCACATACACTTCCTCTTCTACTAAACCATTCAAGAAAGCAGTCTTGACATCCATCTGGTGTATCTTCCATTTCATCACTGCAGCCAAAGCAAGTACTGATATGATGGAAGTGTATCTAGCTACAAGTGAAGAAGTTTCTTCATAATCTATTCCTTCTTTCTAGGAGAAGCCATGAGCCACAAATCTTGCTTTATATTTCTCTATGCTACCATCTGTAGCATGCTTGATCTTGTAGATCCACTTAGAAGTCACGACAGACTTCCCCTCTAGTCTAGGGACAACATCCCAGACATCATTCTTCATGATTGACTGGTACTCCTCAATCATAGCATCCTTCCATTCTTTCTTCTCTGCCGCTTCTTCATAGTTGGAAGGTTCTTTATCAATGATGTCGCATAATAGGTCTACATAACTGGAGCAGGACCTAGTTCTTTTCCTCTCTTTGTGTATTTCTTCTGGAGCCCCATATCTTTCTGCACCTTGGATAGCCTATCGTACCCATGCAGGTTTCCTCTTGTGAGGATTCTTCTCTTGGGGTGGATCTACAGGTTCATGGGGTTCTTCTATTTCTCGATCTTCATCTTGATTTGCATTGTTCATAGTTGTATCTTGAATTCTGGGTACTTCTGTTTCTTCGGAGTCTTCAACTGGTCTCTTTCTGGATTTGTTGTAAGCTGAATCTTCGTCAAATGTTATGTCTCTGCTTATGTCAATCTTCTTGAATCTTGGGAAGCATATTCTGTAAGCTTCCGAGCTTTCACTGTATCCCACAAATATACCCTTCTTTCCAGAAGGATCTAACTTTGTTTTCTTTTCTTTTGGAATGTGTATGTATACAGGACAACTGAATATTCTGAGATGGTTGACTTCTAGTTTCTTTCCGGAAAAGACTTCTTCAAGTGTCTTGTTCTCGAGTACTCTGTGTGGAGTAAGGTTCTGTACATACACCGATGTTCTGGCAGCTTCTGCCCATAGATGCATGGGAAGATCTTGATCATAAATCATGGCCCTTGTAGCTTCCATGATCATTCTATTCTTCCTTTCTACAACCCCATTATGTTATGGATTATATGGAGTGGTTAACTCCCTCTTAATCCTTGAATCTTTGCATAACTCTTTGAATTCATTTGATGTGAATTCTCCACTATTATATGATCGAAAAGTCTTGATCTTCTTTTCTGTGTGGTTCTTGGTCAAGGCTTTGAATTTCTTGAACTTTCTGAATACTTCATCTTTGTTCTTTAAGAAGTATATCCATGTCTTCCTAGAAAAATCATCAATGAAAGAAACATAGTATACATACCCGCTTGATGAACTGGATGACATTGGATCGCATACGTCGGAGTGAATGATTTCCAAGATTCTTTTTGCCTTGCTCTTGCTACTTGGAAATGTCTTCTTTGTGTTCTTTCCTTTCACACATCCTTTGCAGACATCGTCATGTTTTGTCTGTATTTCTGGAAGACCTTCAACAAATTTGCTTGCAAGTGGTAGTGCCCTATAGTGCACATGTGCAAGCCTTCTGTGCCAAAGTTCATTTGGCTCTACTGATTCATGGACCAAAGCTTGTTCTGGTTGTCCCTTCAATTTGTATAGTCCTCCCTCTTGCTCTCCAATTACTACTGCATCATCTATAGTCTTTCCCTTTGGCCACATAAGGACTTGGCCATGTACAAATGCAGCCCTCATGCCTTTTGTATCTAATTCATATATGGAGAGGAGGTTCTTCTTTAGTCCTGGTACAAATAAGACATCCTTCATCTTTATAGACTTTACAGAGTCTAGTTTATAGGAGGATTCACCACTACCTTTTATTGGATATTGGTAGTCATCCCCAAGTTTCACCTTGTGGGGTGATTCATGTTCTGATTGTTTCAAAAGTGATTCTTTGAATCTCGTCATATGTTTGGAGGCCCCACTGTCTATAAGCCAATCATTGCTTCCATGTGAGATAGTTCCCGTGAGAGCATAAATCAAAACATATTCTTCATCGCTTGAAGAATCATCACTTTCTTGTCTGACTTTCTTCTTGGAAGGTTCATCATCCTCTACAGCATGAGCATGATGTCTTCTCTTGTTGTACTTCTTCTTGTGGGAGTTTCTTTTGTTTCTAGGACAATTTCTGGCATAGTGTCCTATCTCATCACATGTATAACATCTGAGTTGAGTTTTTCTGGAGGGAGGATGCTTACCTTTAGAATGATGGTAGTCCCTTCTGTTTTTATTGGAGTGTACTATGAGAGCTTGATCTCACTTCCCATATTTTCTTATCGGGTTGTTATTCGAGATTCTTCTTGTGAACATTCCTCCCACAGTCTATAGAAGGTGACTAGCTTTCTTCTAGCAAAGATCCCTTGAATAAAGGAGTCCCATGATCTAGGGAGACCATTCAAGGAGGTCATTACAATCTTTGCATTCTCCACTTTTTCATCCACTACTTCAAGTTTTTCTTTGATATGGGAGACCCTTGTGAAGTATGACTGTATGGTCTCCACATTCTGGATATTCACATTCTTCAACTGGTTCCTCAGAGTCATCTTCCGATTTATGTTCTTTCCTTCAAACAGTTTGGTCAGGGCATTAAACATAGATTTAGGTGTCTTTAGGGAGGACACATGTGGTATGAGGTGATCCTTGATTGAATCAGCAATAATCCTCTTAGCCATGACCAATTTCTTCTTCTGTAAGGCTCTAAACTCATATCCCTGTGGAACTAGAACCTCTTCAGTGATGTAAGAGTCCAACTCATTTTCTTCCAGGACCAGGGAGATCCTATACTTCTAGGCTCAGAAGTTATCAGCTCCCTCAAAGCTTTTCATCAAGCTTCGTATGATGAGACGTCTTAACTAAGAACCTCAAATGGAAATACAAAATAATTATATCTTCCCAGGTTAAGATGTTGGATCTGGATTTGGAGCTGAATTTCTGTAGAGCTGGTTCAAGAGCAGATTAGGGTTTGACTTTCCTAGAGTTCTGTCCAACCAAAAACTTTGATCTTGATATCTAAACTTTGATTTTGGGGAGGAGATCAATCCATGCCTGGGCTCACTCAAAAATTCCACTTCTGTGGAAAGCCCTAATTTTCGGCAGTAGTGTCAGGTCAAAAACTGAAAATGCTTAGAATCAGATTCTGCTTCGACAAAAAGATGCGCCCTAGAGAGGAGGTTCAACCCAACCTCCTTTTGCTGAAAATATGTGGAGAGAGATCCAAAAAGTAGGAAGCCCTAGTTTTCGCAGCAGCACATTGTCTTCTTCTCAGGTTAGCTCTGATACCATGTTAGATTTTTATCATTCAAGCTAGCATTATCTTAGGATATTTAACTGAGAGAATAACAAGCACGACAATCAAACACAAGAGACAATAGACACAAAGATTTTCCTCGGGGAAACCATAAAGGAGAAAACCATGCAAATTCCCCAGAGATAGAATCAACACCAAAAGTAAAACCCAAAAATAGTGAGATGATGTCCCGACAACAATAGTCTCTCTCTCTCTTGTCCCAGCAACTTCTTCTCTCTCAGTTATGCGCTACAATTGAGTGTGAGTAAACGTGTGATAAATAGAGAGGCTCACTCTCTATTTATACTAATTCCTGACTTGACAATAACTCACTAGGGCCGACTTCTCTAGGAGAGTCCAATAACCCTAGGGCCCCACAATTGCGGGGACTTTAACCCTTGATCAATAAGGAGGGTTACCCACTATGACTTTACATGACTTGTTTACATTATTGAATCTCCTAATAGGAACATCGGGGCATGACATGACTTCAATTACATTACAGATACTTCTCGGAATAAACATCGGGGTACAATACATAAAATATACAAGTGAATACATTCCAAAGTTACAAATACATCAACAGATTCATCATGCAATTGTTCCTGAGTTGGTTGAGCACATTCCACTTCTTCCCAAGAAGAATATTCCTCCATACATATTCATTTAGTTTGGAGTGTATACATATTTTTGTTTCTATGTCATATCCATTCTTGAGGGGAGGTTTTGTCCCATGAGGTTTTCCTCCTTAACTCGGTTACATGGATTAATAAAATTTTGTTGTAAAAGGTGACTTGTGCCTTAGTTTCCAAGGCCTTAATAAATCATGTGGTGTACTAGGTCAGGATTAAGGGGGGGTGTTGGAGAAATAATCGGCCTTAGTACCTTAATGATCTACCTAGGAGACATAATCATTTTCCTTATGCTTATGTTCTATGGTCTAACTTAGGTTATACTGATCAATACTAGTCAAATAGGTGATTTTGGCTCATTAAATGCAGTTGAGGCGCTCTAGTTTGAACATCCTGACATTTTATACCATGCATTAATTGCCAACTACTTCCATCTTTGACTAGGGGTGCTAGTGTGTGTGAATGTGGATTTTTGTGGTCCCCTTGGCATTTATTTGCTCCCTCGAGATTCCTCCACTCACCCATGCACTCTCCCATGTTTTCCTTCCCTTGTTTATGAACCAGACATGCTTCTTACCTATTCACATATGTTCACACATGGATTCATGACATTTTGGTTAGGTTTGGGAGCCTATTGGTCAACCTGGGGGGGGTTTAGGGGTCAAATCCTAGTCTGACACTTGGATGCATTCACATGGCCACCAGGGGCTCATAAATTGTATCCAATGTACTATAAATATGTATAATACATACCTACAAGGTGTGATGTAATATAACGGTGTTGGACCAGGAGAAGTACACAAGGAAGAAGCGAATGCACAAGCAAAAGAATGAAAAGTGCGCGCGACGAAGAAAGAGGTGGAAGGAAAGCTACGACGAGGATGCTACAATAAGGAAGACATGTCTAAGTCAGTAGAAGATGTAGGTAGAGAAGTTAAGGCTAGAAGACAAAAGTCAAGGAAGACTGCAGAAGGGTGAGCCAACAGGAGGAGGAAGGACAGTTTTGCGGCTATTTATGACTGATACAGACGAGTTGAAAGACGTTTCCGCAGCTAGCTAAGTCTGTGGTTAATGTCTTGCAGGGATTTTAAGGCTCGATAGGGGCCAAAATTGATGTAAACCAGAGATATTTTTGGTTGTTGAGTCTGTAATAACTGAGTTGTACTCAGTCGACCTTTTGTGGTCTTGTAAATATTATATATAGGAGGAACCCAACCTATATAAGGGTTGGCTTAAGTTGTTTGTTCATTATATGTCTATTGTTCAAGAGTTATGTGGCTCTTAGTTAAATTAGTGAAACAGTTAGAGGAAGAAGACTCATAGGAGAGTCTAGTAGAAGGGAAGGGCTGTTGAGCTATGAATCCTGCAGCTATGTGCGTGGACCTCTAGTAAAATAGAAGAGTTGATCCAACATTTGTGTGGATCGGTAGGAGTAGATAGCATAATAAAATAGAGAGCATGAGAGCAAGAATATTGAGTAAAATAGACATATCTAAAGAACAGTCAGCATATTGCAGGCTGTAAGGTGCTATAAACCGTTATCATGCCAGATGAAGAGCACCTTGGTGGTTTTTCCCAGATGGGTTTCCACGTTATCTACTGTGTTATGTGGCTAAATGTGTTTAATGATGAATGTTGATGCGAATGATTGCTTACTATGAATTATTGCAGTTACTGTTGAATGGAAGTCACAATAGGAACAATCAGTGGATGAATGAAGGATTAAAGCACTATTAGAATGTTATGTATGGCTTTATAATTCAGCTATTAAGTTAAGGCATGAGTTGCACGATGTCTGTTGAGCACAAGGAATCAGCTATTCCACATTGTTGCACCAGCTATAGAGTTACAATGGTAAAGTCATGACGCGTGCCGATTGCGACTTATCATTGTGTTGTCATTACACAGTAGCAGACTCCATCCTGTCACCTTTGTTGAGCACCTTGGCTGTAGGCCAAGGAACTAGAATCCCTCACCAACTGCGGAAACATGGTTCTGGAAGTTACCCATAAATATATATTGGGTGAGACTATGCCTACTTTGTGGGCGTTGCCTACAGAGCTTGCTCTGTCGAGCCGATGTCTTGTGGTGTCTTGTTGGTATTATGTTGTTGTTGAATCGTGGGTCTAGACAAGAAGAGAAGAGAGGCCAACAAATGGTTCCATTGTCGGGACCCTTAACCATTTGAGTCGAGGTACATGTTGTGGCATACGACAAAGAACAAAATAGAGGACTGGCTGGAGTCCAAGACGCTTGCATTCACGCAATATGAAAGCACATGATCTCAGTTGAGCGCAGAAAACTGGGTAGACTAGTACATATATTCCGATATCCATGAGATATTTTTTGTAGAGTTTCCTATTGTGCTGTATGAATGGTTGTCAGGATTGGAAAGAAAGAAGACAAATCTTCAAAGATGAGAAATAGTCGAGAGGAATGATCAGTTGGTGTGCGAGATAACCATTGTAAGTAACACCATCTCTAGAGTTGTTGATTTTTGGGTTGACAGTATTTTACAAGGATATATTACTGAGTTTGCAGTAGAGGCTATAACCTCATATAGTGAGGCTGAAATAATTTTTTTCCAGGGACTTCGAAGAAGATATGTGTTATCTATCTGTACATGGATCAAGATGCTCGTTTATGAGAAGGGTATCCTGCAGTTGAGTAGTTGAGTCACGTACTACGGAGGAAGGCTATGTCGCAGATGACCTATCAAGAAAATGGGAAATGGTGAGATGAGATGTTCCCAAGAAGTACAAATCCTGAACTAGAGAGTGGATTCCTATGGAGTGGAAGGAGATTCATATCTAGAAAGAGGACAAAGACAGAGGAAGGTCGACGAACTCCTAATTTGTTCGAGGAAATCAAACACAAACTTTAGTTGCAAGTATACGAAGGATCTTGCGACGAAGAGGAGGACTATAGCTAGATCTCAAAAGGAGCGGAAGACTCTAAAGAGTCTGACGATACACCAAGGTTAGGACATCACTACATCACACCAAGAGCATCACTTGAGGTAAGGTCTAGAACCTCATCTCCTGAGCAAGTTATTAATACTAATAGTGCTAGCACTGCGATTATCACACAAGAGGAAACACTCCTGTCAAATCCTTCAGTGGATAACCTCAATGCCAACTCAATGGCTGGGGCAGATATTCAGTTACCAACATTCAATGGAAATGGAGCAGAGGATCCAGAGCACCATTGGTTCATATGTGAATCTATTTGGATGGTTTGATTAGTTCAGAATGCGGACCTAAATAAAGCATAGATGATCACGACTCTAAGGGGTCATGCATTGGAACGGTTTATGAAGTACTGTATAATACCGTTAGGAGCATAGAAGAAGACCCTTGAGGAGATACGCGCCACAATGATCTCCGAGTTCAAAAAACCTAAATCTGAGTCACAGTGCATCACTGAGATCAAGGAGATAAAGCAAGCGCATGGAAGAGACAATATGGGACTTTAACTAGTGATTTAAAATTTTGATGCCCAAAGTAAGTTTCCAGATGTCGGATGTTCAACATAAGGAGTGTTTTATTGCTGCGTTGTTGTCACACATCTGAGGGCCATTGATGCAACAAAAGATTGAGTCATAGACAGAAAGGCTAGAATTGGCAATGAAGCTAGAAGCCTCGCCAATTGGTGATGGTGCTGTAGGAATGGTACATATTCAGTTGTAGTTGGATAATCTAACCATACAGCTTTAGGACATCAAGAAGGGTAAGGAAGCCTACGAAGACTTACAGTGCAAAAAATGCAGAAAAGACAGACACACTAAGGATAACTTTCTGACCTTCATGAATTATGTCTCATCCGGTGCGCCAAACCCATTAAATGGCCATGGACTACCATGGTGTCGCATATGCCAGTTTAGAGGACATCGTGATGAGGACTGCTTATACCTGCAAAATATTGTGAGTACCCCAACAAACCTGTTTTGTAAATTTTGCAAGTCAATAGGGAATGAAGAGAAGGATTGCAAAGCATATCAACTCTTAAAGGAAAAGACGGTGGACACATACTTAATGAAGAATGATGGGAAGACTCAGGCTAACCCTGCACAAGCATCATATCATCCTGCGCAGTTCCCATATAATCAGTACCAGAACTAGTATCAGCCTCAGTATGCGCCACATCAGCCATACACGCAACAGAATCACTATCAGTCGCAATATCAACAGAATTAGTATCCCCCACATCAACCACACCTTCAGGGAAGGGGTGGTGGGTACTTCAGAGGAAGAGACGATGGAGGAGGATTTGGTAGAGGAAGAGGTCAAGTTACATGCTACAACTGTGGACAACTAGGTCATTATGCCAGAGATTGTTTGGAGCCTGCAAATACGTGCTCATATTGCAAGGGACAGGACCATAATGTGGATCAATGTCCGCAATTGATTGTGAAGTGGCAGGATAGGACCATCGTAGGTCCTACTCCTGCGCATAATCCCAATCCAACTTCAAATGCTAACTTAAATGTCTAGATGATTGTTGTTGAACCAAGGGAGCCGAGCATTGCAGTCATAACACGAGGAGGTGCTCTGATTGGAGCTGATCTGGAAATGCCACAAGAACAACTTCAGCCGCAAGTATGACCGGTGACGTAGAAGAAGGTACCGTTCAATGTCCAAAAACATAAGCAAGTATTCATGGACATGCGACTAGAGTTTGTGAATCTAGAAGAGCCATCGAATTCAGAAAAATTTAGGGATATGCCTAAACGATTCCAACACATATTCCAAAAGAAGGTCCCACAAAAGGTTAGTAAACTCAAGTCCTTTCTGTCAAGTTTCTTAGCGCTAATTCAAGATAAAGATGCTATCAAAGAAATAAAAGCACTAATAGAAGAGACACCAGTAGAGCCACAACCTAAAAAGAGAGTTAACCAGGTCGGAAAGAAATTCAAAACTAGACACGAGTTAAGAATGACTGCGCAGATAGGAGATTATGACATGGACTATATCATTTTAGACCTCGGGTCTGATGTCAATATATTGACACGACAAACTTGGGAAAGTATGGGGAAGCCGCACTTGGAATGGTCTCCTGTCTAGCTGGGACTTGCCAATCAGGCGAAGGTAATCTCAATTGGTAGACTGAGTCAAGTCCTTGTCAACATAGAAGGGTTGCGCACATTTGTAGACTTTGAAGTCATTAACATTATTGACGACACAAATAAATATCCCGCACTGCTAGGCATAGATTGGGCCATAGACAATCATACCATCATCAAATTTAAGAAAAGGATACTCTCATTCGAGGATAATGAAATGAGGGTAGTGTCGCCCATTGATCCATTGGAAGGACAAAGATATGTTGATCTTGTCTATAATGACGGATAGGGTGACTATCTCGACTAGATATACAATGGCACTTCCATGCAAGAATATTACATCAAACCAACTGCAGATGGGAACCTGAGCTAGAAGAGTGCTAGTTCCTGCACATCTAACTTAGGGGAAGCTTTAGAGAACTGGAAAAACCGGTTGCATGAGATCTCTATGAAGAGATGCACAAGGATTACTAGGTGTGTATGATGGGTGGAGACCGAGGACAGAGAGCTACCCACCTATGAGGGATTACCTAAAATTGCAGCATTTCACATTGATTTTGAAGGTCTCGTGATAGAATCACATCGCTTGTCTGCGTTGGATCATGTACTCAAGGCTACGCCTTCCAGATGGTGGGCTACGCACAAGTAGTTCATAATAGACTGGCTGCAATACAGAAGGTTGATGGAATTCTGGTTTGGTGAAGAAGTTGTTACTGTAATTCATAGGTACACAAGGTTTTCAAGCCCTGCAGAGCACATAAATCAGTGTCGCACTGTATTTACAGTATACCCATGTCAGAAATGGGTCCATCATTTCATTCACACATTGGAAATGACACCTAGAACTTGGTATGCGTCTATGGATTTGCGAAAAGGTACTCAATATTGGGAAGAGATAGACAAACAGTTTGTGCACACATTTGAGTTTTCTGATGAGCAACCTACAGTTGATACTGCACTTCAAATACTCAAAGCCCACATATTTGCTCAAATCCCTGTCATAGAGGCGAATTCCCACCAGAGCAGTGTAACCATCCAGCAATGGATGGCCTGTTATAACCTAACTAGAGATCCAGACGATGACCCGGCTAACATAAACATACCATAGTCAGAGGGCACACGCGCAGTATAGGGAACTGACATTTCCAGTGACCAATTCCTAAAACCGTTGAAAATCAAGAAAGTAAACATTGGGTCGCTAGAGAACTAGAAGATCTCCAATATAGGGGATTATTGGGATGAAGAGACTGTAGCAAAGATCACAAACTTGCTGCACGAATATCAGGACCTGTTCCCTACCAATTTTTTAGAGATGAAGGGGATAGTAGGAGATTTAGGGGAAATGAAAATACCCCTACGACTAGATGCTAAACCTAGTAGACAGTGACCATACAGAATGAACCCCAGATATAAGGAAAATGTAAAGACATAAATCATTGAACCTGTTGACGAATCAAAGTGGATTAGCCCTATACTGATCTAGTATAAGAAGACAACATGTGAACTTAGGATCTGTGTCGACTTGAGGAAGCTAAACGATGCATACTTGCACAACCCATTCCCAACACCATTCATAGGTGAAGTACTTGAAAATGTAGGTGGGAAAGAGATGTATTCATTCACTGATGGCTTCTTTGGCTATCATCAAGTCAGAATCACGCTGGAGGATCACCACAAAATGACCTTCATCACAGAATGGGGATGCTATCAGTATACGGTAATTCCCTTTGGAATCAAGAATGCACTTGCTATTTTTTCTAGAATAGTAGTTTCTACTTTTAAATATTTTATACATAAATTTCTTGAAGTCTACTTTGATGATTGGACTGTGTTTGGTCTAGTAAGAGACCATATTGAGAGTCTACTCATGATGCTAGGCTGTTGTCGCCAATATCATATTGCGCTTAATTCTAAGAAATGTATTTTATGTGCACCATTTGGTATACTCTTGGGACACTTCGTATGTCACGATGGGATTTTGGTCGACCCAACAAAATTTGCGATTATTCTCGACCTACCACCACCTACATCAGTTACGCAACTCGGATCAGTACTAAGCCATACAGGCTACTGTCGGAAGTTCATCAGAGGATATGCAGCGATCACTGCACCTATGGAGAAATTGTTGAAGAAAGACGTAAAGTTCCAGTCGAAAATTGAGTGCCAGGAAAGCTTGGATAAATTGAAGATGATAATGGCCACTGCAGAAATACTTGTATTCCCATACTGGAAAAAGGAGTTCCATGTGCATGTCGACGCATCATCAATTGCGCTTGGCATAGTCCTGACACAACCAGGAGAGGGTGCAATTGACCACCCTATTTCTTTCTCAAGTAGGAAACTATCAACAACAAAAAAGAAATATACGATGACAGAAAGAGAAGGCCTTGCTATGGTCTATGCGCTTCAGAAATTCTGACAATATTTGTTGGGTGGACATTTTCAGATGTACACTGATCATTCAATGTTGAAATACCTAGTCAACAAGCCAGTGTTGGGGGGGAAGATCTGTAGATGGATTCTCCTATTTCAAGAGTTCGATTTTGAGGTCATTGTTAAACCAGGTCGACTAAATGTTGGATCAAAAGACCTATCAAGGATAGAAAGTGGTGAAGAACCAATGAACCTCGAAGATAGCTTTCCCGATGTGCAACTGCTTGCAATCGACATGATGGAATATCAGAAGCATTAGTTTAATGCCATCATTCATTTTCTGAGCACATGATATGCACCGAAAGGAATGTCAACTAATTAGAAAAAAAACTTGCTCGTCAGAGCTGCTGATTATACATTGATCGTGGGGCATATGTATAAGTTGGGAACGAATGAAGTACTACATCGCTGTGTCTTTGACTTAAATGACCATGGGTTATGAGTGAAGCACATGTTGGTGTGGCAGGAGGACAATAGGTGGGAAAAGAAACTGTGTGAAAAATCCAACAAGCAGGATTATGGTGGCCAACCATACACATGGATACTAATAGTTTCTATCGGCACTACAATATCTTCCAGAGAACAGGAAAACCGTCGCGCCGCGACGAAATGACACTAGAGTTGTAGATATCCCTCTAGGCATTTGATAAATGGCCCGTTGATTTTGTTGGACCTATCATCCCACCAGGAAAGAGGACTAGCGCACGCTATATTATCATCGTGATAGATTATTTAACCAGATGGGCTAAAGCCACGCCTGTTAAAGATTGCACTGCTGTGACTGCGACATTTTTTTTTTTTTTGAAAACATAGTGACTAGATTTGGCTATCCAAAGATTCTCCTAAGTGATCAAGGTACAAATTTTTCTAACAAAGTGATTGCTGAGCTTACTGGAGAATTTTAGATCCAGCATAAGAAGACAACACCCTATCACCCTTAGGCAAATGGAACAGTCGAAGCTTTCAACAAGATTTTGGAGAATGCATTGACCAAGGTATGCAACGTGCACCGAGATGATTGGGATCAAAAATTTTCAGCTGTGCTATGGGAATATTGCACAACTTGCAAGCGACTAACAAGTCACACCCCGTTCAAGTTGGTATATGGACAAGAAGTTGTTCTACCAATGGAGTACATTGTGCCAAGCCTACGGATTGTTGCGCTGACAAAGATGACTGATGGAGATGCCATCGAACAAAGGTTGTCGCAACTTGTTCATATGGAAGAGGAATGCTTCGTCGCAAGATATCATCAGACTGTGGAGAAGCAAAGAAAAAAAGCATGGCATGATCGCCTTATCTGGGTTAAGCCATTTAAAGTCGGAGGACTTGTATTGCTGTATCACAACAAGTTTTTCAAACACCTGGGTATGCTAAAGACACATTGTCTTGGGCCATATGTGATTGAACACATCACTGATGCAAGCACAGTAAAGTTACAAAAGCTCGATGGAACATATGTTGCAGGAATGGTCAATGGCAGTCGCCTGAAGCCATACTATAATGGTTTCGACATGCCTGGCTAGGTCCACGTCGCGCGGATAAAAATAAAAGAAAAAAAAAGAAAAAGGGAAGCTGTTATGTCGCACGTTGGCGACACATGCATGCAAACGTGCAAGAAAAAGAAGAACGTGTAAGAAAAGGCGGAAACTGTATGGAAAGGCAACAATGATAGGATATCCAAAATCGGGTATTTAAGAGAGGACATCCATAAAATATTGAGGCAGATATGACAACTACGAGCCATAAATTCGATGCGATATGAGGAGAATGATGGTGTGCTTTTTGGTCCCGTCAGTCATGCTTGACATAGCTATCATAACTGTGCTGACAGGTACAACCGAACGCTCGAGTAAGTAGAGTTAATAAAGGAATGTATTGGTCGAGAAGCCCATGTAATCGATTAGACATCGACCACTGACTGCATGACAACTGAAGGACGTAGAGGCACGTATAAATACCAGGCTTCGCCATCAAGCAATATTTTACGCATAGAGAGAGAGAGAGCCGAGAGAACCAGAGCCGAGCAATCACAAAACCAAAATTCTATCACTCAGTTAGCCAACACCCATGGTCATTGAGATCCCTAGTGATAGCGAGATATCAAACGCAACTGTTATAATGGGTTTCCCAATTGTTGAAGAAGAAGTAGAATCACCATAGGTATAGCAACCAAAGAGCAGCCAGAAACTGACTTGATGGCATGAACTAGGAAAGCATCTATCCCCCCCCCCCCCCCCCCCCCCCCCACCCCCCCCCCCCCNTTAGACCACCAACTGTCGCTGCACAGCCAATCAGAGAGCCAAGGCAGGTCGGTGAGAAAGAAGCTAGAGGTTTGTCTGGACCGCAACCTATGCAAACGTCCATAAAGCGGAAGACTAAGACTGCTCAGGACACTGCTGGGAAAGCACCCATGGAAGAAGGCCCACTGGAGGAAAATGCTATGGATGAAGAATCCCCACCACGCAGAGGCCCAAATGTTGGGGAGGATGATGAAAAATTCCCCACTATGTCCCACCAAGAAGAGTTGATGCAAAGGAAGTGGTGCTGCCGAAGAAGGCCAATACAACTTTGCTCGCACCGCGGATCCCTGAGAACGTCCCCATGCCCAAGAGCATCATGCCAAAGCTCGTAAAGTTGAGCTTCGAGGACTTCGACACACGACAACAGCCAGGGTTGAAAAGAGATGAGTGCATGATCCCCGATCAGACAGACCTGACTGGGGCTCAGATACTCATACCAATGCAATGAGATGAGGGAGTTGGCAGCACAGGATTGATGAACCTATTATTTATGCCCAACTTCAGCCATAGTACATATGTCAACACATACGTGAGACAATTTCTAGTCTATTTCCACCGAGGATGGTTATGGATCGATTGACCATACCTGGTCGACGTCGACCTTATTGCTGCAATAACGAGTTTTCCTAAGGAAGGGGGCAACCCCACACCCTATTTGGCCCAGAAGAACACCACCAGGATGAAGCATAAGTATAATCTTCAGCACGCAGAAAGGGGTTTCCTAATTGGCACCATTGAGGACACAAGCGTGTGGCTTGCCACACGGCTCCTCTCTTGTAAGTTTCTACACAAGATGAGGCCCAACCAATGCACTGCGAGAACAATCAATCTCGTAGAACTATGTGCACTGGGAGAGATTTTCAATTGGTCGCGATATTTGTTGAATGAGCTGATAGATGACGCCATGCAGGCCCAGGAAGAGCCCACCTACAAATTTCATTACTCTTGGTTGCTCATCTTGATATCCTTCACCTTATGGGCCAACCCGCCAGACTATGTACAAATGGATGTCCCACTATCGTGCCTTGGAGCAAGGTACCAGAACTTGTGGGACTAGAAGAAGCATACAGATCGACAGAAGGATAACAACATCGAGTTCTTTTTGCATGTAGAGGCACTACATGATGTTATCTTCTGATCTCACCGAATCCGTGCTGCAACGGTGCATAGGTACACAACCTTTATCAATTTTCAAGTCGGTGCCCATAATATGATCTTGGAGCCGAAGAAAGACCCAGCGAGGCAAGCACACAATGCAGGGTTCATGATCATTGACACTGATGTCGATGACATTGTTAAGGAGTGGCCTAAGGAATGGTGTGGCCCACTGGTAGAGCCGCTGCCCGAGCACCTAAATGAAGAAGACCCACCAGTGGACCACTACGACGACCATGAAAATGGCCAAGGAAACAAGGGAGGAGATGACCAATGAGATCAATCATAAGAAGAGGAAGAAACAACTGATGATGCTGGTAGGAATGGCTTGGATCATCTTGACTTCGAGCATGCACATCCTCAAGAAAACATCCAACCACAAGTGCAAACGTAGCAACAAAGACCAGAGCACCCGCGCAAGAAGAGAAAAGCAGATAAGACATCTGGCACAAACACATTGACTAAAATGATGTGCATGAACTTGAAAATGTTGTCGCTAAAGTTGTGCAAGACAACCTTTCCACTATGAACATGCAATAGGTAAACATTGTTGACCAAGTTGGGAACCATTTGAATAAGTTGATAGAAGGCATTAATGAGGTCGAATTCACTATAGAGGCTGAGACATACGGTGTTGATCCCAACGTTCCATTAGCCACACCAGAGTTAGTGCCGCCAATCAAAGTAAATATTCTGAGGCGCGCATTGGAGACAAAAACAGAGACAAGTGCACTTGATGATAGTCTACAAATTGACTTATCCAAGCTGGCCTTGAGTGAAGTCTATGAAGTTCAGCAAGCAACTGCGTCTAAAATATGACTGAGGGAAAATGTTGTTGCTTATCAAGAAGAAAAACAAAAAAGTAAGAAGGCACACAAGGCCCTCCTTATGGACAAAGAGTAGGAAATTGTCGCACGTGAGCATAACAGGGTTTCACTCGCTGAAATCATTAAGAGTGTGGTTGTAGAATTCCCACCAGAAGCGGGCTAGGAAGATGAATATTCAGAAGCTAAGGTTTCCTGACTGTCGTGCATCGCGAGGGAACTAAATAAGTAGGTTGAGGACCTGCAGGATAGGCTTGTACTGAGCACACCTCCAGAGGTCCTCGAGGAGAGAAGAAGAGCAGCATATGAGGCTGCTAAGAAGATAAGAGAAGGTGAAAAAATATGTACAAAGGCCGCTGAAGCAGTTGCTGCAATCTGGGGAGCGCTGCTGGAAGATGAAACTGCAGAAAACATAAGGGAGAGCGCGCTATAGGCAGATGAGAAAATCAATGCTACAAAGGAATAAATGAAGAAACTACTGCTTTAGGAAAAGGTTACTGAGAGTGCTGAGATTAAGAGACTGTAGCAGGAAGTCCAAGCCCTTTGATATCAAGAGCGAACTAGGGAAGCTGAGGTAGAGACACACCAATCAGAAGCAAATCGGCTCACAGAACTTCTTCATCTTGTGCAGCTGAAACTTCAGCAAGGCATGCAGTCGTTAGAGGGAGGACCGTCGGAACATATCAGTTTCGATCGTGTAGAGTAGTTGGCCACACAGGAAAAGGAAGTAACAGGGGAAGTTTCTAAGGTGCAACAGATGGTGAAGGAGTTCCAAGACAATATTGGTCCCACTGCGTATCCTGTCCCTGCGCCAGAGGCATAGATTTTGCAAGGCAAGTAAAAATTTTTCGGCGGGCCATTTTTGCGGATGAGTGCCTTTTTTCTTAGTGGCTCAGGATGAGTCACATGTGAGTGTTGGGGGCCTGTTGGACAAGGAGAAGTACACAAGGAAGAAGCAAATGCACAAGCAAAAGGATGAAAAGTGCGTGCGACGGAGAACTAGGTGGAAGGAAAGCTGCGACGAGGATGCTGCAATAAGGAAGATAGATCCGAGTCGATAGGAGAGGCAAGTAGAGAAGTTAAGGCTGGAAGACAGAATTCAAGTAAGACTATAGAAGGGCAAGCCAGCAGGAGGAGGAAGGACAACTTTGCAGCTATTTATGACTGATACAGATGAACTGAAAGACGTTTCTGCGGCTAGTTAAGTCTGTGGTTAATGTCTTGCAGGGATTTTACGGCTAGGTATGGGCCGACATTGATGTAAACCAGAGATATTTGGGTTGTTGAGTCTGTAATAACTGAGTTGTACTCAGTCGACCCTGTGTGGTCTTGTAAATATTATATAGAGGAGGAACTCGACTTGTATAAGGGTTGGCTTAAGTAGATGTCTGTTGTTCAAGAGTTATGCGGTTCTTAGTTAAATTAGTGAAAGAGTTAGAGGAAGAAGACTTAGAGGAGAGTCTAGTAGAAGGGAAGGGCTGTTGAGCTGCGGATCCTGCAGCTGTGTGCGCGGACTGCCAGTAGAATAGAAGAGTCAATCCAGGCTGTGTGCAGATCAATAGGAGTAGCCTAGCAGAATAAACCAGAGATCATGAGAGAAAGAAGAATGAGTCAAATAGACATATCTAAAGAACAGTCTGCATATTGCAGGCTACAAGGTGTTATAAACCGTTCTCATGCCAGATGAAGAGCACCTTGGTGGTTTTTCCCAGATGGGTTTCCATGTTATTTGTTGTGTTAGGTGGTTGAATGTGTTTAATGATGAATGTTGATGTGAATGTTTGCTTACTATGCATTATTGCAGTTACTGTTGAATGAATGTCGCAATAGGAACAATCAGTGGATGCATGAAGGATTAAAGCGTTGTTAGAATGTTATGTATGACTTTATGATTCAGTTGTTAAGTTAATGCATGAGTCGCACAATGTCTGTTGAGCACAAGGAATCAGATGCGTCACGTTGTTGCACCAATTGTAGAGTTACAATGGTAAAGTCATGACGCACACCGGTTGCGACTTATGCAATGTTGTCATTGCACAGTAGCAGACTCCATCACGTCTCCTTTGTCGAGCACCTTGGCTACAGGACAAGGGACTAGAATCCCTCCCCAATTGTGGAAACATGGTTCTGGCAGTTACCCATAAAGATACCTCGGGTGGCACTGTGCCTGCTTCGTGGGTTTTGTCGACAGAGCTTGCTCTGTCAGGTCGATGTCTTGTGGTGTCTTGTTGGTATTATGTTGTTGTTGAACCGCGGGTCTAGACAAGAAGAGAAGAGAGGCCAACAAACGATTAGATATTAGCACCTTTCACATGTGCTATTCCAACTATTTTCAGCCTCTTTATTGTTCTCTTGCATATTTTTTCAAACAATTTGATGGTGAATATTGTTCTAGATCCTAGATCTAATTAAGAAGCAATTTTCACATGATAAAAGACATTGATATGAATTCTTGCTTCATTGGAGACATGGTCATGTAAGGTAAAAATTTCAGTACATAACTACCGATGAGTAGATTGCAAATGTGTTGGAAATCCGTTGTCAGTGACAAATTTCAGATACTTCCAAGATAAGCTTGGTATGGAAAAATGTGTATTATAGAAAATTAGAATGTCTCCTTCGCTGACAGGGAGTGTTGATTGTACAACATCAGGACTCGTTCTCCATACTTGTGTTGTATCAAGTCCTATCTATATCCTTATGTGTTGAGGTGGGATGCAAGTACTGTAGTATTGTGTTATATCAAGATTGATCTTGTATTGTATCAATACTGTAGACTTGTGTTTTATACAGTCTAGACATGTGTTGTATTAAGTCGATGATTCTCATAGATGGTACCCTATGAGATGGATCTCCAATTATGGATATGATCTTGTGTTGTATTAATACCGTAGACCTCCATTTGTTGAGGTAAGGCATACTTTACTTAGTAAATTGTTTATACTACGTGATGTACTACTAGTCATGGTCACAAAGTGCTATAATCCTCCTTTAGGGATTAGCTACCTCTAGAGTGAATTGCTTTAACATATGACTATATGACGTGGGGTAATATATATGATCATTAGTATATGTGATAATTCTTTTGATCATTTTATGATAAGATGGATAAACAATTAATACACATGTGGACCATGCAATACATAATTAATGATAATGAGATAAGCATAGGGAAAGATAAAGGATTAAAATTACCCATGCATACCTCGAGTGAACTTGAATTGTAAAATCTTCAGTAAATCCCCAGTTGTAATAAAGCATACATCAATTAACTAGAAATATCCATGGAACATTTAATAATATAATGTTGCATGGATGACCTTAAAAGTGAAGCACTGATGACACTAAGAGTGAAGCACCTTGATTACCAGTCAGTGTCCTAAATTTATGGTTATGCATTGAGTTGAAGACAAAATTAAGTTCAAAGCCAATTAGCATACATTTAAAGCTATTCTTGAAAGGTATGGCACATGTATTGTGCATGGATAAGAATTCGAGGACAATGACATGGCACTAGTGTAGGAACAACACTAATGTTTGCATGGAGAGAATCCCATGCACCAATATTAATTGTTAGGATTAATTAATTAATCCTCCCTTGACCACCATACTCTATTTGTCTTTTACTAGCCTAGGAGGTCATTGCCACTTCAGTAGTACCACGGGGGACTCATATGGGGCCCATCTAACATTCAATGCGCATGCCTGCATGAGTTTAAGAGCTCCAAGGACCAATCCCTATAATTTAGGAACTCTGAGTGCCACCAACAGTCTCCATCAGTTGACCCTAGTCGGTGTTCAGTCATTAAGAAAATTTTGAGGTCTAAAATGGGCCTCCTAAAAAATATAATAAAATATTACGAGTTAAGCATTTTGTGGGGAAGATATATTTACTACTCACCTCTTATACTAAAATCAATGTAACTATGGTTAAGTTTATTTGAAAAGATGTATATAAATAAAATTAATGAAAAAATCATATTTGATGTGACTAGAAATATAAGTACTTTTGAGTACATAACTTTTAAATAACATATTATGAATGAACTTATAAAGTAAAGTACTAATGTAATAAAATAAAGTATATTAATTTTGAATTTAAGATAATTCACATATTTAATATATAAAATATCTTTATAAAATCATATATTCATAATTTTAAATTTTAAATCTAACTAAAACTTATAAAAATAAATCATTATTAATAGTTATATTTTTAAGATATTCATTATATAAATATAACTTATATTTATTAAAAATAAAAACCAATAATAATTGAATTTTATAAGTTTACTTTTTATTTAAAATTTAGTGGTGGTAAAATAAATTTATAAAACCTCTAAAATATTTTTTTTATTATATTTAATATATATCATATTAAACAATAAAAATTATCATTAATTTAATATATGACATATATTATATTTGTATTAATTTAATATAACTTATATTATATTTATAAAAAAGTAATTAGAATTTCGATTATTTTATAAAGTATTATATTTAAAAATACTATAAACAATTTGTGGGAACAATTAATCGGTGTAATGTAAAATTCAAATAATGAATGTTAGGTACCAATTTTGAGTTTTGAAAGAATGGAGGTTCCACGTATTAATGAATATTACGTATCAACTTTTTTTTTAGTTTTGAAAAGACTCATGCATTGGTTTTGGTCATAGAGTGAATAATAAATATTTATAAAATTAATTTATGTATATTATAAGGGATTATTGATTTTTATTATGAGTTTGTTTTGAAATTTGAAATATAAATAACTTTATTTATAAATATTTTTGTATATTTATATTATAATCAAATGTAATTTATGAGTATTTTTTTTAGCTTGAGTATTTACTTACAACATTGATGTGGTTAACCATGGATTTTCATCTACCATTTAGATTTGATAAATAATAATTTTTAACTCAACTAATGTCATCTCAACCATGAGGGATGATGTCATCATCTAGAATGTGTCTGGCTCTTGTAAAGTTGATTTTGATAGTACATTTTTTGTTTAGAGTCCCATTTTTTACCTCAAAGTTCCCCTAATGTATGTTCAGTTATGCTTTGATTCCCATTAGTTAGTTCACTCTTAGTCATCCTAATGTTAGTTTGCATGATTTAAGGAAGGCAGGGTGTCTTTGCTCACCTAACTCATCAGTTAATTATTTGTGATCTGATTCAGTCATATGAAGTTGCATTGGTGAGCTCTAGAAGTGATTTCCCCACACTGAGTTGGCTCCGGAGTCAGTCCGGGTTGGTAGATTTAAATCCCATCTAGGGCATTCTAATTATCCTATTTGTAACACCATTTTATTGCATACAATATACTGATTAATGGATGTAATGTTATTCTTCCAATTTTGTCTCCATGTGTGTGCAATTTTTCCATGAATGATTGATCAGTCTTTACTAAAATCTTATTCTCTTTTGTTGGCTTCTTTTACAATTGATTTCATTCATGCATGAGTGTTATAGTTGATTTTACCACTCCAGGTGAATCACACTTTGTATGGCCTTCCCCTGTCCCTCTGCAGACTCCTTAGATCCCTTGGACCATTTTTTGTCCTTTGATGTTTCCTTGACCATCCCTAAAAACATGTGAAAAATGATACACGCAACTTTTAAACCCTTAATCGCGTATATACGCGGGTTTTACCACTAAAACTGTGTACATCGGGATGTGTAGAAAATCCAAATCCTTTTGGAGTTTTCCCTGACATGGATCCGACTCACTTGACTCCTGGCCTTCCCTATGCCCTGAGATCGCTCGGATTCGACCTTTCATTACCCCTTTGAAAAGCTATATAAGGAACTCTATGGTACATTGAAGGCATATGAGAGAATTGAGAGAAAAGAAACTATAGTCCATTGTTGCCAGAACTTATGCTTGAGTCTGCATCCCTTTGTCCCTTGGAGCACTTTTGTGTTCTTCCCAAGCTTGCCTTTTGCTTGTGAGTTTGTTATCGAGAGATGGAGGATTGACGTGGTGGAGGCCCAAGTGGGGGATTCAGTTTCTCCGATTCGCAGACGTGTTGACAGAGGTTGTATCTATTGTAATCTCTGATTTATATTAATAGAAATATCTTTTCCTGTCCAATAATGTGTGTTTGGATGAATATTTTATCCATGGGATGATTTCAAATGCTTATACATTGTTGATTATATATGCTAGAATAGATCTAACACCATGATAAATAGTATGCTTGTATTGTTTACTTGTTGTTGAGGAAGTAATTTATCAATTCAAGCTGAAGTTGGAAAGCTCAACAGGGATCTACTTCAACCATCCGAAATAAGGTATGAGGTCTGATCCTTTAGTGTTAGACATTTACTTTCTATTGCATATGGGAAAGGATTGATTTCTGGAGTCAAGCTGTCTGTTGTGGTACCCCAAGCCATAGGAATTTCTCTCTGTAACAGTATTGGCGACTCCACTGGGGAGTTCCTAGTAGTTGTCCTTTGGGGGTTTTCTATCGGCATTCAATGACTTTGAATTGCTCTTTCTCTCTTGTTTCTGTGTCGGGTCTGGGGGCATGTTTGCCTGGTAGTGTCTGATTGGTGTGAAGTTTGTCTCAGCTTGTCTATTTGCCTTGATTTTTATGCACCTTTCTTCCTGTACGCGAGTTTTTAACTCACAGTCAGGTATACACGCGGGTTTCTCTGCGATTTCTGCGTATACACGCGGGTTTCTCTGCGATTTCTGCATATACATGCGGGTTTACTGTGAACAGTCATGTATGCCCTTAGTTTTTCCTTTTAGTGGAAGTTAAATGGTTGTTGGGTGAAGCCTTGATGATTGCTAAGTCTCCTTTGACACTGCTTGAGTCTGTTTATACCTTTGTTTCTGACCAGAGACGGGTTTTTTTTAGGGTAATTTTTTTTTAAGAAGGTTCTTGTCATGGCATTTTCGATTTTTTGTTTGGGATTAGTGCATTAGATTTCTTTTACCTTAGTGCTTTGCTTGAGTCATGTTTGAGTGTGCTTGCAGAGTCTGGGGGTTGTAGAATCATTCTTTTGCTTTTTGTATCTCATTTTATTTCAAAAAATCCAAAAATATTTGCTTATCATCATGCATTGCATTTTGCATTTTGCATAGTACTTGCACTAGCTTTGCTTTGGAGTATTAGTCAGGATTTCATATAGGAAAGCTTGCATTCATCATTTGAAGAAAAATTGTGCATTTCACGTAGTAACATACCATGTTTTCATGGACACAATGCATTTGCATTGATTGTTAGGTGTGCATTTTACTTCATGTTGTGTCATAAAACCATTAGTTGCACGATCATATCCTTCTTTTGAGTAATAAAGCCAATTAAAATCAACGCTTAATTAAAATGAACTACACTCTTTTCTTTTGTAGGGTGCACCAACAAGATTAGGTTTTAGGGTCTTGGAATAGTTCATTGTGAATAAATTCTCCAAGACCACTAAACAACAACATGTATGTGTCTGTCCAAGTGAGTGTGTGAAATCCTTGGTATAACCAGTGTTTCTCAGGATCCTCCTCTCAAAAGGGAGTTAATCACGAGGCAGTGTGAGCGGTTATTGATTGTGATGACCCTTATTCATAACTGAGTAGCACCGGAGATATTTCCAGGATTGTATTCATATCTGGGGGCTCTTTCAAGAGTTTTGGGCTTTGCTACCCTGCCCATACGGTCAATCCCACCTGCGACTGTCCGCCTGAGCATTGATTATATTGAGGTGACCTTAGTGGCCTTACCTAGGATATCGAGGGGGTTATTCTATAGGGGTTATTCTGCAGGTGTCCCGGCCAGGTAGAGGTCGGACAGCACAGTCACTTTATGCGTTGAAGCTGAGGGCCACTATAATTGGTTACGTACCTCCGCTTGTAGTGTATGGGAGTTTCGAGCCTCTCCTAGGCGAGACATACCTGCTGCATTCGGGAGCTCACATATCCTCCTCTTGGTTTGCTTGTATTTTGGCTATAGATTTTCTTAGGAGTGTGCTCTTTTTGCGCTAGTTGGCCTTTGGGATCATGGTTACTTGAGTATATTTATGCTCTCTTGAGTTTGGTTCCTTTTATTTTTGGCATGCCTGGTATCCTATCACCCGTCCTTTGTCCTAGTACGGACCCTAGTGTCAGACTTGGGGGCATCACAGCCCCTTACCGAGCTCATAGATTTGGGAGTGGCGATATTCCATCCTCTATTCCATTTGTGTAGAATTTTTATTCCTTTCGCTTGGTCTTTACACTGGTGGTCGCCCTCATGGGGGTGGTAGTGGATGCGTGAACGTTGGGTCTACACCTTACTTTCCTTTTTATGTCCCATCGTTCATCACATTATTTCCTTTGGGTGCATTTGTCATGATCATTCCTCCCTATATACTATAGTTTGGATTCTTTATTGACTATTTTGGGTTGTTTTGGACTAATATGGTTGTCATGTAGGGTCCAGTTTTTGTACACTCTCTCCGAGGTTTCGATCCGTTCGTTCCTATCACAGGTATTATGTCTGAACTGGCATATGGGTTAGGATATCACATCCGCTTGCATTTATGCATTGCCTTATGACCATTCCATATTAACCTTAGGTACGAACCCATTCCATGGTATCACAGAACCTTCATGCTGTTGTTAGAAGTGGTACTATGTGAATGGTAGATATTTCCTATACATGGGTGCCCTAGTTAGCTCCCTTTTGCATTTGGTACCCATGCTATGAGTCCTTTCTTAGATCCGGGAGTCCCCCTTTAGTCCCGCCATGTCCTTGAGCAAGAGCTTCATACTCCTCTTGAACTTTATGCTGGCCATTTCCTCGGGACTCCCTTATGTCAAGTTGTAATTGCATTATCATGAGCTTTGCCTGCCTTATTGAGCCTTACGTCGGCTTCCCTGACATTGCGCTTCAGCCATATAGCCCGAGCTTGTCTCATGTCTAGCCATGTAGAGCCATTTTGTATATCCTTTGCAGCTTGATTCCCTTTTTTACCGGGAGGGGATTTTCCCCCGAGTGTTGATATCCTACACATGTATCCTTGCATTGAGCATAGGTATGTTCCACTGCTTGGAAC
>LPNX011071733.1:818515-859918 GCA_001517045.1 Pseudotsuga menziesii
TATTCTATAACTATGAAGCAATTTTATTCTTTTTCAAGCTTTTTAAATATTTGAAAAAATCCAAAAAAAAATTAAAAAACCAAAAAGCCGGACAAGGAAAGATGTTATCTTTGGCAGCTGTCGAGTCGTGTCGCCTTCGAATAGAGCACTGTATATCAGATCCATTGGTTGGGTTTATAGTTTGACTTTAGGAGCTGTACTCATTTATCTGAGTTTATCTCCATCGACTGGTTAAGCTTCCAGTCCCTATGGAGCCTCTGTCGATTCCTCCTGTGTCGCAGAGATGTCCCAGTTTGTATATCGAGTCTATGCTGCCTTTAATCAGTCACCATACGCTGTTATGATCTTGTTCGAAGAAAGTTGAAACCTGAGTCGGCCATTCCTCAGTTATCTTGACTTTGCATGTCGGCCATTCTCGGTACGGTTACTGGTTTGTGCACCTTATGATCGAGTTCTTCCACATTATACAACTTTGCTGAGTACCTCGTGTTGGATGATGGGGGATGCCTTAATGCCCTCCTTCCAGCGGATTTCATCCCATCGACTTCAGATCATTTATTCTGGGATTGGAATCTAGAGTCATTTTGAGTTCCTTGAGACTTGCAGTCATCAGTGGCAGGTTCTCTCACCATCGACAATCTTTGGGAATACATCAATGTCCCCTGATTGATGGATCCTCTCAAGTGTTCGACCTCAACACATTTATTCACACTTGTTACTTTGCACTCTAGTACCTTGATTCCCATTTTCATTATCGGTGGGTGATCTCGCGTCTATTAACGGTATACATTAATGATCGGTAATCAGACGATGGACTACTATGTTCGACCTCGAAACCTCTATTCACATAGTAGGACATGTGCTCATAGTGGTTTGTGTAGAAGACTTTCCAGATTGGTGGCATCTCTTATATGCTACCTCCTTGATCGTGCCAGTGTTCATGAGATTTCAGCTCTCGTGACTTGTTTCCAGTATAGGTCAGACATTTCCAGCCACTATGGAGATCTTGATCTGTTATATATCTTCAGCCATTATGGAGATCATGGTCATTTGTATATCTTCATCATGGAGATTCTGATCTATGTATATTGTACGTGGCGATGACCACTTATGTGATATCTTGTATCATGCCTATTCATGGCCATTGTACTCTTATGTATCCAGGACTGCTATATGTATTTGCAGTTATGTGCAGAGTTGTATCATTGTACTATGCTTATTGGGTGGCTAGTCTTCCATTTGGGATTCTTCATCACTCCACTTCTGGGATGGATTTATAATGTATTTTGGCCATCATATGACCCCTCTGACCTCACACATTAGGGGGCATCTGTTATAGCTGATTTTACCACTCCAGGTGAATCACACTTTGTATGGCCTTCTCTTGTCCCTCTGCATACTCCTTAGACCCCTTGGACCATTTTTTGTCCTTTGATGTTTCCTTGACCATCCCTAAAAACATGTGAAAAATGATACACGCGACTTTTAAACCCTTAATCGTGTATATACATGGGTTTGACCACTAAAACCGCGTACATCGGGATGTGTACAAAATCCAAATCCTTTTCGAGTTTTCCTTGACATGGATCCGACTCACTTGACTCCTGGCCTTCCCTATGCCTTGAGATCGCTCGGATTCGACCTTTCATTACCCCTTTGAAAAGCTATATAAGGAACTCTATGGTACATTAAAGGCATATGAGAGAATTGAGAGCAAAGAAACTATAGTCCATTGTTGTCGGAACTTATGCTTGAGTCTGCATCCCTTTGTCCCTTGGAGCACTTTTGTGTTCTTCCCAAGCTTGCCTTTTGCTTATGAGCTTGCTATTGAGAGATGGAGGATTGAGGTGGTGGAGGCCCAAGTGGGGGATTCAATTTATCTGATTCACAGACGTGCCAACAGAGGTTGTATCTATTGTAATCTCTGATTTATATTAATAGAAATATCTTTTCCTATCCAATAATGTGTGTTTGGATGAATATTTTATCCATGGGATGATTTCAAATGCTTATACATTGTTGATTATATATGCTAGAATAGATCTAACACCATGATATATAGTATGCTTATATTGTTTACTTGTTGTTGAGGAAGTAATTTATCAATCCAAGCTGAAGTTGGAAACCTCAACGGGGATCTACTTCAACTGTGCGGAATAAGGTATGAGGTCTGATCCTTTAGTGTTAGACATTTACTTTCTATTGCATATTGGAAAGGATTTATTTCTGGAGTCAAGTTGTGTGTTGTGGTACCCCAAGCCATAGGAATTTCTCTCTATAACAATGAGGATCCTATGCTTCACTAAATTAAGCATGGTATCAAATCAAGTATTCATGCCAACTTCAAACCTCGAAAACTTCTATCGATGCACCAAAAGCAATTAGGTTTCACACAAATCATGTTATTATTGTGTTGCCCCCTCTGGATCCTATCTAGAAAATTATAGACAGGTGTGATGCACTCATAGAAAGTGCACATGTCAAAGTGGGAGTGTTTGAATTGGTTTGATTGCGAATTGAATCATTTTGCAATGTTTTTGTAGGTACATTCAAATATATTCTAAAGAATTAGTTTTTTTTTTAAGATGTAAAGATGGATAATTCAGTAGATTCGACACTTGAAATCCTCAGACCCTTTAACTATATTGATTGGAGGGATGATATGCAGATTGTATTGTGCAACAAGGATCTGTATAGGGTCACCACGGGCAGAGATGTCGAACCCCAACAACCTCTTGAAAATTCAAATCATTTGAACAAGATAGATGAAGCATTTGTATTCATGTGCATCCACATCTCCAAGGAGATTCTCTTCCATCGTAATGGATTGAGAACTCCGAAAGGAGTATGGGATAAGCTCAGATCCTTGTTTGGAAAGTAGGATGATCGAGCCAGGGCCATATACTAGAGAATGAGTTGACAGCACTACATCCCAACAACTTTGAAACTATAAAACAATTCTTTTCAAAATTCAAATCTCTTGTCATGCAATGTCGAAGTACGGGACTGAGAAGAAGGATGAGGAACTGGTGTTCTTAATTCTAAGCAAACTTGGCCTAGAATTCTTAGTGTTTGTATCCACCTTTCACTCCAAGAGACTGACAACTCCTCATCGGTGAATTCCATCCCTTGATTACTTCACATAATCTCTAATACAAGAACAATACAGGCTGATACATATGGTAACCCTCAGAGACTCCCCAAATTAATCTCTCCTGGCTAGTGAGACAAAGAATGCATAATCAAGGAGGAATAAGAAAGGAAAGGAGAAGAGTAACATTGGATTTGATCCTAAAGAAGAGTTTGATCAACAGATGAAGCTTCAAGTTCTAATAAGGACAAACATCAAAGGTTTGACAAGGGTAAGTTCTCCTATTGTAAGAAAGGAAACTATACAGAGAAAGGTTGTATGTAGAAGACAATAGATTAGATGTCAAGACTCCTTGAGCAGCACAATATTTCCCTCCCTGAAGGCACAGACAAGGTTGATTCTACATATATGACCAAATATCATGAGAGATGCCATGCACATAAGGCTGGATCTTCAAAATCTCATGCTTTCCTCATTGATTCAGGATCCTCCAATCATATGGTTGCATCCAAAGAATCATTCTCTTCATTGAAACGTACCAATGGTCCAAGTATTCACATGGGAGATGACACTCAAATCCAAGCTGAAGGGAAGGGTTTAATCAAATTAGATTTTGGAGGGTTCAAGAATGTCCTCTATGTGTCCTACTTGGCTACAAATTTGTTGTCTATATACCATATGACTCATACATGCTCACCAAAGAAAGTTGTATTTGGTCCCGACTCAGTAGCGATCTCAAATATCTCAATTGGGAAGCTTATAGTGGAAGGTGTTGCAAACCATTCCTCTAAGGCATATGAATTCTCACACTTTCTGCCATACTTAGATCTAGTACAATCTCAGATGCCATTTGAAACAGAAGGTAAATTCATCCTACCTAAGAATTTTGCATATGATAATGTTCCAGATTCAAAATTCGAAGAAGAGGACCAAGTTGAATCAGTTTATGGATATAAAGATGAAGTTCAATTGGATCCAGATCTAGATCCAGTCCCTACTCCAAATCCTAGGCCTAAATGGGATCAAAAGGTTATTTGGGATGCTGGGAACACGACTGAAGAGTCATCTAACATGAGCAGAACAAGATATCAATTTCAAAAATAGAGCCTTGATCTATGTCAAGTAAATCCACTTCTTCCAAAGAGGTGCTACAAACTCCCAGAGAGATGCTTCAAGATGGTAAGGTCTAATCAATAATTTTTCTGATTGAAGAAAAAACTGGATCATGTCACTCTTCCTCCAGGAAACTAGTGGAGAGGGTCACATACACAATACCAGGAAACTAGTGCACACAAGGACCATCACACTACATTACTGCTCCATATAGATGAAGATTGCAAACATATTTTCACAAGTTTTTTATTCAAGAAGAAACTTTTTCTTGATGTGAGATCTTGATCGTGGATCCACTGCTAATTTTGATGGGGGGTTTTTCCATGAGGTTTTCCCCATTTCCTTGGTTGTTAAGCAGTAATTCTTTGCATTTACATTATATGGGTGACCTTTGGTCTTAATTGTTAGGGCCTAGGTTGTCCAAGTTAGGATTAAGGAGGGGGGGTAGGATTTATTAATTAATCCTTCCTTGAAAACCATAGTATATTTGTCTTTTTGTAGCTTGGGATGTCATTTCCACTTCACTAGTACCATGGGGGACTCATCTGAGGCCCACCTAACACTTAATGCGCCTATCTGCATGAGTTTTGGAGATCCAAGGACCAATCCATATAATTTAGGAATCCACTCTGAGTGCCACCAATAGTCACCAGCAGTTGACCCTAGTCAGTGTTTAGTTATGTTCAATTATGATTCTATTCCCATCAGTTAGTTCATTCTCAGCCTTCCTAGTGCAAATTTTCATGAATTAAGGGAGGTAGGGTTCCTTTTACCACCTAGCTCAATCAATTAACTATTTGTGATCTGATTCAGTTATCGTGATTTGCATTAGTCAGCTCTAGTGGTGATTTTCCCACACCGAGTAGCTTTGGAGTCAGTATCTGATGGTAGATTTTAATCCTATATAATGCATTTGAATTCTCCTATCTGTAACACCATTGTATTACATACAATATATTGATTAATGGATGCAATGTTATTCTTCCAATTTCGTCTCCATGTGTGTGCAATTTTGCTATGAATGATTGATCAGTCTTTACCAAATTATTCTTCTCTTTTGCAGGCTTCTTTCACAATTAATTTTATTCAGGCCTAAGGATCCTATGCTTCACTAAATTAAACATTAATTCTCCTCTGGTAAATTTGAATTTGTAATGCATAGATGGCTAATTCTTATGAATCCATTCACTGGGACTTGCATGGAATGTGTTTTAACTTGTTATTAAAGTGATGGGAACTTGGAAAGTTGATTACAGTATTGTATTATATCTCTCTTCTCTTTTGTTGAGGTGATATCTCTTATCGGGCAATCTGCTAGTGTCTTGTAAACCATTCTCTGCAAATCTATCTATCATAGTCAAATAATTGTTGGGTTTTTCATCCTCCCTGTTTTGAGGGTTTTCCCAGGGTATATATTGTCTCTTATGGATGAATGATTTATGTGGCTGATTTATTTATGAGATTCATATGTACAGTGATTGATTGATAAAAATTTTAAAGTTCAATCATCTTCATATTTTTCTCAAACATCGACAAACTGAAGGCTTCAAGCCTAATGGCCCCAAGACTTATGTGGAACCCAATGGATTCTGGTGTAGAACTAGAAGTGGATGGTTGTATATACCCAAACCTACTATTAAAACAATAATATATATGTTTGGACTCAATTTCAAGGGGTTGGAAGCTAGGAAGGAAATTACAAATTTTGGGAAAACTCTACTAGGTGATTTCCAAACGCTTCCAAATGAATCTAAAAGGTCACAAATTTATAAAATAGTGCTCGGAATGGGTTCATATGAGTCTTATAAACCTGTATAAACTTACAAAATGTCATTTGGGTAATTTGGAAGAGAGTTTATTACAACAATTATGAAGACTAGCTAGATTTGGATTCAAAACGCACATAGGGTTAAAAATTCATTAAAGAGAAAGATGTATTTGCAAAAAAAGAAGAAAATTAATATCATTAACTTGAATAGGAGTACATTTGCATTACATATCTTAAAGTGAAGTATAAAAAATTCATGTAATCACCATCCTCCATGGACAAATACAAAGCACTGCAGAAAACACACTACAACTACTAAATCTCCACACTACTAGAACAATAACTCACTTGAAAAGAAGTATAATGGACCTGAAAATAACATGATAAATTGGCAATTATCCTCAGTGGGAAAGGATGAATACCTTCATCCTCAGACTCTATATGAATCCTCAACTAGTTTTATGAACAGAAGGGGCACATCTCCCAAGTCTTGAAAAGCTCATAGCTCTTCAACTCAATAGTCAAACCGGAAAATATGTGAATGGATTCACTCCTCCTATTTTTAGAAGCTCTCATGGATTCTTTGATTATATGCATTACATTTGGACCATTATCCTGATCCATTGTTCCCTTACTAGTTAAATTAGTGCTTGCATCTTTATGTAACTATTTCCTTGCTTTCTTGACTTTCATGTGTTAGTCTACTTTTCCTGATTTAATTTGCTTTTGGAAACTTGTGATTTTCCTTAATTTTATGTTGCTTTCCTACTTTTGTGCTAATTTCCTACTTTTTTGTTGATTTTCATTTTTCAGCAGATTTCTTTCTTTTTACTACTTTTCTTCCTGTTTCCTTTATGGAAGAGAACTCATAGGGTCCAACTAATCTCATATGCGCCCTAATAGTCCACCGTTAGGCATTTCCAACTCATCAAAAAATTAATTAATAATTAAATATTTACAACTATGGGATACATCACTTCTCAATGTTTTAATTTAATTACACTTAATATGGCATAGACCAAAATTAATCACTAACCAATTTATTTAATTTCTACATGAACCCATGGGTATTGAATGGGTTATATGGATAATCATGGATCCTATAAAGTGGGGAAATTATAGTCCTTCACTCCCAATATTTCTTGTAATCAAGCAAATTAAAACAGGGGTGATGAAGAGCAAATGCACTGCCTCCAAAATGTTATTGCAAGACTATCTCATGAATCATATGAATCTCTCCTCCATAATAGATGGCCCCTTTTTAATCTTGTAATGGTAACCTTTTTCCATCAATTCTTGGTTGAAACCTTGCAATTGAAAACTGATTTTTGAACTATAACTTTGAGATGCAATTAGAGTTAGATGTGGCCTTATGAAATATGGTTCAAGAAATATCTGGATGTGCCTTTCACCTTCACCTTTAAATCTCCTTAGATGTTTGTGTGCATGAGTGAATTTGTGTTGGGCCTCTACCCCTCCATTCGAGGAAGTGCACAAATAGGAGTGAATGAAAGGTGGCCATCATAATCACCTCATTAACAATAAATATTGGCACTAAATAGATGTCTCCACCCATGATCTCATATTTTTATCCTTGGATCAAATCATTCAATGGATCACATGCAAAATTGTGTTTAGAAGACTCTACTACTAACTAAACATTCTAAGCAATTGAATATTATATCAAAGGGATAAATGCTTATGCTTCTACATTATTTACCTCTTTCTTGTAATCAAAGTTAGAATTATGGGCATATTCGTCACTTACCCATTCCGAATGACGCTCAGTTGTTTTTTTGGGTGGTCTACTAGGAGGAAGGTTCCAAAAAACCTCATGCCACCTTCTTCCACCACGCTTAGGGTTGACACAAAGAGTCTTTTGAGGACTCACAAACCACCAAGCAGGAACATAGGGTGTCCATCCATCATAAGAGTTCCCAAGTAGGAAACTAAATCACTACTTCCCATGGATAAAATTCTTGAGGTTAAGGATGAACTTCCCTCCAAGATCCCACTGTTCTCGTTGCATTCCTCTCAACATTTTAGTCCCTTGGAACAAATTGTCATTCTAAAGGATACCAAAATCCGATAATCATATTGATGGTGCATCACTACCAATATTCTCTTTCTTGCATCACTACCAATATTGATAGATCAAATATCTTTCTTGCACCATTGCATCCAATATTATATGAATGTATGTTGAATCTGTATCAAGTGGCTTGGCATGTGGAAGGTCTCCAATTACCTTCTCATGCTTTCATAGTAATATCTTAATGTCTTCAGGGTGTTGTGAAATATCTATGATGGTGTCTTTAGTGGTGATGATGCACTCAACAAACCATTCAATGTCTCCATTCCTCAAGATTGATCTCATATTCTGTGAAGACACCACTTGATTAGGGTAGGTGTTGATTCCTTGCAAGACTATCTGCTTCCCATCAGAATATTTGAATCTTGTTTGAGGAACCTGATAATTCATTGAATTTTCTCCAATTTAGTACAACCTAAGTACTCCCAACACTGAGTTAGTGTCAACAACATTAACAACATAAAAGTTATCTTACAAGGTATAATATCCTATGGTTACTTGCAGGTTTCGAATCCATATACTACAATCCATGGAGTTATTAATAGGTATGATGACTATGAAACCTTCAAATGTTTTAGTAGGTATATTCCATCTTTCCACCAAATATGAATCAATGAAGTTATGAATAGCACCTCCATTAACCAAAATTGTTACTCTTTGTTCCTGAACCACTCTCTTGAATTTAAGATTGTGGAAGTGAGGTACTCCTGCCATGACTGCAATCTTGCCACAAGTTGGTGGTAATTGTTCTTCATATGTTGTCTTATAGTCACCATTTTATTCAATTAGTTCTTCCTCCCCTTCCTCTTCAGCTTCTCTCTCTGAGAATACCTCAATGTAATGTTCCTTTCCCTTAGCACACTTGTGACTTGGAGACCATGGTTCATGGACAGAGAAGCATATATTTCTCCTCCTTAATTCATCTCGATCTTTGAAAGTGTTCTCCTTCTTGAAATTTTTTGTTGAACCTTTTTGTATATGTTTCTTGTCCGATGGATTCGTTTGGAATATTTGTTCTTGGGGGGAATATTGTTCTTAGTATGCATCATGTAGATCTCTTGTTCTGCTCATTGCATCCTACAAAGTAGATGGTATGTAAGATTTAACCAACCCATTTAATGGATCTGGTAATCCTTATATGAATAGAAGGACCAAGAAATATTTAGATATGTCTATGACCATCACAGCTAGATTTCGGAACTCATAAATATATACCCAGAGATTTTCGGTCTTCTTAAATGCACTATCTCTCTAAAATATATCTCAGGATCTTTCCAATCAAATCTATCTGCCAATATCCTGGTGAACTCCTCATATGTTGTCACTTGGTCATGACCCAGAGTCCTCATGCCATGGAACCATCAGCCATTGGAATCACCATCAATATGTAGGGTATCCATTTTGATGCTATCCCTTTCAGTGATGGGGTTCAATTTGAAGAATGTGTCTAATTTATGGATCCATGAACTAGCAATGCATTTTGATGAACCATGAAAATATGCAAGAGATATCTTACCAATGGAATTATTCAACTCAATATTGTGATAATCCATATTGTTTATTACTATTGTATTTACTTTGTATTGGGATTCATAGAATTCCTTGAAATGCAATTCTATACTACAATATTCACTTAGAGTTTGGTACTCTACATAGTGATCCTCCCATGTAGCAATTGATTCCCTATGCAGCTTTGGTTTCTCTCTATGTTCTTTAATTGATTTAGGCATGGTATGCCATGGATGAATATTGATATCACTCTTGAAATCATGAAGCTGATTGTGAGGCCATGTATTTGAAAAGAGAGCCTCGCCATAGACCTTCTTTCCTTCATGTTGAGAGCCACTGTTTCTCCCTTCTCCATATTTGTTTCCTAATTGTTTTTCCATGATTTCTATAGTATCTTTCCTTGAACAGATGATATTTTGTGATATATATTTCATTCCCTTAAGCATGCTCTAGAAAAAATATTTGAATTCCTCCTTTTCATCCATGTTCGACATTTCTTTTTCTCCTTGGATCTTGCCTTCACTAGAGTCAACTTCCTCTTCTATAATGGGATCTTCTATATATTTCCTATTAAGATATGGATTTATCTTCAAACTCATCAATTATTACCATGATAAATTTCAGAGAACCATGTTTTGATACCTCTATAATGTACCCAAACCCAGGTCTAGTCACAATGACTCAAATTTAACTAGTTTTAGGCTAGGAGTTTAAAAATTAAGTCTAAAACACCTCTAGACTCTACCAAAATTTTCCAATATTGATTTAGGATCTGATATAGGTTAAGGAAATCCTATAGTAACCTTAATCAATCACCTGACTTCGATAGCTACACATTCTTTGGGCCCATCACTCCTAGGTAGAATCCTTTGGATATACCAAAGGATCCAAGGCAATGAACCCAGGACTTAAGTTGAACAAAATGGATTCTAGCATAGAAATGGAAGTGGATGGTCTCTATATACCACAATATACTATGAAAAAATTAATATATATGTTTGGACTCAATTTTATAGATGTTGGAAGATAGGAAGGAAATTACAAGTTTCAGGGCATCTCTACTAGGTGATTTCCAAATGCTTCCAAATGAATTTTAACGATCAAAAATTTATAAAAGAGTGATTGGTATGGATTAAAATGACCCATACCAACCTGTAGAAACTTATAGAATATGATTTTGATATGCCGAATACAGTTTATTACAACAATTCTGAAGACTAGCTAGATTTGACATCCAAACAAGCACACATGTATAAATTCATTGAAGAGAAAGATAGATTTTCTAAACAAGAAGAAACTTATTCTCATTAACTTTTAGAGGAGTACATTTAAATTAAAATTCTGTAAGTGTATTATCAAACATTCATGAAAGTACCATCCTACATGGTAAAATACAAATCAATGCAGAAAACACATTACGATTGTTGAATCTTCACACTACTGGAACAATAGCTCGTTTGATAGGAAGTGGAATGGACCTGAAAATAACATGAGAATATTGGAAATCCTCACTAAGAAAGAATTAATACCTTCCTCATTAGTGTTTATTTGATTCCTAAACTAGTTTGGTGAACAAAAGGGGCACATCTGCCAACTGGTGATAAGGGGCATATCTCCCATGTCTTGAAAATATTAGTTTTTTTCAACTCAATAATCAAACTAGAAAAATATGTTAATGGGTGTGATCCTCCTATTTTTATAAATTCTTGTGGATTTTTTTATTAGATGCATTGCAATTGGACTATTAGCCTCATCCATTGTGCCCTTGCTGGCTAAAATTAGGACTTGCATCTTTATGTAACTCTTTCCTTACTTTATTTCCTTTCCTACTTTAGTCTACTTTTTCTTCTTTAGTTTGGTTTTGGAAACTTATGCTTTTACTAGATTTTCTTCTAGTTTACTTCCTTTCAGTTCTTTCTTGATTTTTCACTACTTTCTTGATTTTCAATGTTTTCCTTCTTTTCAGTGCTATCCATCTTTTCAATGTTTTCCTTCTTTTCAGTGCTATCCATCTTTTCAGTGCTTTCCTTCTTTTCTATTATTTTCTATATTTTAAGTGGATTTCTTGGTTTTCTTTGATTTTCTTCCACTTTCCTTTATGGAAGACCGTTGAATATGGTTTTCATTGATGTCAAAGGAATTCAGTAATGACAAAGGAACTAAAAAATATTGTTGATTAATAAGAGATTTGCGGAAGCCAAAATAACACAGTTGGCCAAGCGAAAGTCAGAAGCGCTATAATGCTAAGATTTTATGAAGTGAAGATTTGGACGACCCAGATCATAAGAGAGAGAAAGATCAATGGTCTAGAATAGTTTTTGCAATGCCAAGGTGCAAGATTGTTAAAACTGCGAAAATACTATTGCGAGAGAGATTTGTGGAAGTCACGAAAAGCAGACCCACAATTCTCAATCCACAATTGCGGAAGAAATTTCGAGAAAATTCGAAAAGCAGACCCACAATACGCAATCCGCAATTGTGGAAGAATTTTTTCGAAAGATGAATTGCGGAAGAAGTTTCGATAAAATTCGAAAATCATATCCGCAATCTACAACCCGTAATTATGGAAGGAAGGAGTTCCCACAAATTGTGGAAAGGGCGATTGTAGAAAGATAGTCACGGAAGATTAACTGCGGACACCACTTTACGGAAAGATCGTTGTAGACACCACTTTGCAGAAATATTGTTGTGGAAGGTAAATTGCAGAAAGACAGTTTGCGGAAAGAAAAATGTGGAAAGTTCGTTGCGGAAGGCCATGACTGGTAAATTTAAACATAGTTAAAAATGATAAAACATTAGGTAATTTCAAATTGTTTTTTTTTTGTGAAAAACCATGATGAATATGTGTGGCTCTTAGATGAAGAGATACATTTGAGGGTATATAAACAATTCTTTAAACTTTCAAATGTGTGTCTCTGTACATTTTATTGAGAGATCCATAGGTGTACAGAATTTAGAGATAAACAAATCATATAAGGGTGGTTGGGAGGCACTAGGGCAGGTAATAGGCCTGCAAGGGGGTCATAGCCTCCTTCTAGTGGTAGCTGATAAATAGGGTTTTGAAGCATCCCTTCAGTAGTAGCTGATAAATCATGCAGTCGTATCCTCCTCTGAGCAGTTGGTGGTAAATAGGGTGTTGTAGCATCCTTATCTGTAGGAGCATGCATAAACCATTTGTAAATATAATTTTGCAGAAATACAAAGAGTTGATAGTCTTCCCTATTGGGATTCCACGATAATATTGTGTATTATTTTTTTATTGTTGATTTAGTTTTAAGGGATACAAATTTAAATAGATTGATCAATATTCACTCCCCCCCTCTCTCGGGATTACTTGATATTCCAATAAATGGTATAAGAGCATTATCTTCACTAAAAGTTTAAACACTTGAAGAGAGATATTTTATCACTATGGATCAACAACTAAAAATGTCCTCCAAGGTTCCAATATTCAATGGAGAAGATTATTTTTTCTGGAGCATTAGGATGAAAAGCTATATAATGTCTATTAGAATAGGTTTGGATGTATGTACAAACCAGGTATATATATCCAAAATATCCTCCCACGGATCTTAAAGGAATAAAACAATTTGGATACAATGCTAAAGTTGTTAATGCAATCTTTGCTAGATTAGCCATAACAGTCTTTGCCAAGGTGATGCATTGTAAAATATAAAAGGAGATTTGGGACAAATTGCAGACCATATATGAAGGAGACATCAAGGTAAAAAGGGCCAAATTCCATACTTTTAAAACTCATTTTGAAATTCTAAAAATGAAGGAAGAAGAAAACGTTTCAAAATACTTTGAGAAAATTGATGAAGTCACTAATGCAATTCAAGGGCTAGGAGCAGAGTTAGGAGAAAAGAAAATAGTTGAAAAAGTACTAAGATCATTTCCAATGATTTACAATCTAAAGATTTACACCCTATAAGATAGAGAAGATCTTTACAAACTCACCATGGAAGAACTATATTGGATACCCATAGCTTATGAAATGAGGATTAGGCAAGATATTTCTCAAAAGAAGGAAACGCCTCATAAAGCATTTAAGGTAGCTAAGAAATATACGACAAAGATTCAATCAGAAGACTCTTATGATGAAGAAGCACTTCTTGTTAAAAATATTAAAATAGGTATTGGTAAGTACAAAGGGAAATTACCCTTAAAATGATTTAATTGTGGGTAAATTGGCCACTTTGCTTCCAAATGCCCTTATCCCAAACAAGATGATGATGATGAGTGCCCTGAAGATTCAAACAAGAGCAAAAGAAATTTTAAAAACAAAAAACAAAAAAGAAGACCTTTTATTCCATGGATGAAAACTACTCAAATGAGTCTAGTGAAGATGAAGATGTTGAAGTCTTGTTCATGGGAGTAGAGAACAAAATCCTTGAAAATGAAGTAGAAGGTGTGGTAGATATTGAAGCAGAACTCGTAGGTGCTCTTGAAGAACTAGAGAAGTATAAAAGGATATATAAGAAATCAAAAATTCATATGACATAATTTGAGGAGAAAAACAATGATGCCAAAAGAATTATTGCTGACTTAAAAAGGGTTGAAAACAATATAGAACAAATGATCAAGAAAAGAGAGCAAGAATGATAAAAGTTCAAAGCTGAATTGATCTTGATTAGATAGAATAAAAATGAAGAATCATTTAAATCAAAGTTTAAGAGTAGTTCAAAACATCTGGATGAAATCCTAAGATGTCAAAGATCTTTAGTGATAAAACTGGACTAGGTTATGACAAAGGAAAGAAGACAGAACAATATGATGTCATAAATAAAGAAGGAAATAAGAGACTCTTATGATAATCCACTTATGATACCGGTTGTAAATGAATACAGTAAAAAAAATGCTCTTTCTCAAAAGGAAATCATGACAGATAATGTGCCAAGAAGACATCAACAACTCTTTTTGGGAAATTGTTATGCCTGTAACAATTTTGGAAATATAGCTAGAAATTGTAAGCTAATGGTTCCAATTAGGAAAGGAATTACATCACAATCCCCTATCTATAAGAAGGAAGCTATTAGAAGCAATCCAAAAGGAAGAAATTATAATTCGTTTGCTCCCCTACAGATTTATAGTATAGAATGTTACAAATGTGGTAATCAAGGACACATTGCTAGAAATTGTAAACTAGTGATTCCTATGGAGAATGGCACCACAAAATATCAAGGTAATGAGGAGAGGAAGACTTGGAAAAAGAAGGACGATGTGGAATGTTCAATAGCTCTATGTGCAACTGAAAAATAAAATATATGACACATGTAAAGTGGATTCTCAAAGCACATGACAAGAGACCCAAATAAGTTTATAAGCCTGCAAATAAATAAAAAAGGAAAAGTCACTTTTGGAGATAGTCTATCTCTAAAATAATTGGGGAAGGTACAGTGGTTCTTAGAGACAAAATGAAAGCTGAAAATGTTTTTCTTGTAAAGAACTTAAAACCTAATCTTTTAAGTCCAGGCCAAACATCTAACGAAGGACACACATGTATCTTTGATTCCAAGAAGTGTGAAATCAGAAGAAAAGATTCAGAAAAAATTCTTGGGACTGTTGTGAGAACTCCAAGAAATGTGTATATTCTAGAAAATGAATAACAATGTTATATGAGTAAAATTGATGAAAGTTTGTTATGGCATAGAAGGATGGGGCACTTGAGATTTGACAAGCTTGTAAAAGTTAGTAGGGAGGGAGCTGTAAGGAATTCACCAAAGATGATAAAACCACCAAATCATGTTTGTAGACACTGTCTTCATGGGAAGCAAACTAGAACAAGATTCAAGGTCAAAGAGCATACAACCTCTCAGCCATTAGAAATAATTCACACTAATATTTGTGGACCAACAAGGACTAAAATGTTTCAAGGTGAACATTACTTTATGTTATTAATCGATGATTATACAAGGATGACTTGGGTGACATTTCTTAAAGTAAAATCAGAAGCCTTTATGAAGTTAAAATCCTTAAAAGAACTTGTTAAAATTGAATCAAATCTCAATATTAAATGTCTAATATCAGGTAATGGTGGTGAGTTCACCTCAAATGAATTCAATGATTTTTGTGAAACTCATGGAATCAAGAGGAAGTTTTCAGCAACAAAAACTCCTCAGAAAAATGGAGATGTTGAAAGAAAGAACATGACAGTCCAAGAAGCATCCAAAACTATGCTTAATGAAGCAAAACTTCCTAATGCCTATTAGAGAGAAGCAGTATATAAAATTTTCTATGTACAAAACAGAGGACAAATCAGAGTGAACAGTGACAAGAGTCCTTATGAGATATGGTTTGGAAGACCAACTTCAATTAAATATTTTAGAGTTTTTGGAAGTAAATGCTACATAAAAAGAGATGATGATAACTTAGGGAAGTTTGACTCTAGAACAGATGAAGGCATATTTATTGGATATTATTCCACCAAAAAAGGATACATATGTTATAATATAAGGTTGCACAAGATCATAGAAAGTGAAAATGTAACTGTTGATGATACTAAATCGAGAAGAATACAAATCCAAGAAAGTGTGGATGTTGAAGAAATAGATGATAAGGAAAAAGAAAGTTCACAAGAAGAGGATGTTTTTGAAGAAAAAGAAGAAAAAGTATAGAAAGAAGAATCACTTGAAAATGAGAATGAATACTCTCCAAGATCAGACACAAAGACGCCATCTAGGTGGGTTTAGAAGAATCATCCTGAAAATAAAATAGTTGGTGACAAATATTTAGGAGTTAAGACAAGAAGAAAATTACTTTATGATGAAGAACAAGCACTGCTTTCGATAGTAGAACCCAAAACATTTAAAAAATATTGCAAAAGTGAGGATTGGATAAATTCTATGAATGATGAACTTGATCAAATAGAGAAGAACAAAAATTGGGAACTTGTTCCAAGAACTAAGGGCATGAATGTTATAGGAACCAAATGGATTTTTAAAAACAAGTTTAATGAGCATGGTCATGTGACAAGAAACAAGGCCAGATTAGTATGCAAGGGATATGCTCAAGTAGAAGGTGTTGACTTTGAAGTAACTTTTGCACCTGTGGTAAGATTTGAAGCCATTAGGATGTTTTTAGCTTTTGCAGGCTACAATAACTTTAGAGTGTATCAAATGGATGTAAAATATGCATTTCTTAATGGAGAACTTGAACAGGGGGCAATGACAGTAATCTATACATAAATCTTGAAAACACAAATATGATCATTGTTGTAGTTTACATAAACGATATCATATTTGGAAGTGATCTACAAATTCTGAGTGTAAAATTTTCTTTAAAAATGAAGAAGGAATTTGAAATGTCAATGTTAGGAGAACTAACATTCTTTCTTGCTTTACAAGTATCTCAATCAGAAAAAGGGATTTTCGTCTCTCAAACTAAGTATATCAAAGAAATGTTGAAAAAGTTCAAAATGGAAGAATCCAAACATGTTAGTACTCCTATGGTCTCTGGATGTAAATTGAGCAAGGATGATGAATCTTTAGAAGTAGATCATACAATATATATGTCAATGATTGGTAGTTTATTATATGTAACAACTACAAGACCAGATGTAATGCAGGTTGTAGGTTTGGTTTCCAGGTTCCAATCATCCCCAAAAGAAACACATGTGGCTGCAGTAAAAAGAATTCTTATATATATAAAAGGTACCGTAGATTATGGATTATGGTATCCAAAAAGAAATAACTTCACTCTAAAGAATTCATTGATGCAGATTGGGAAGAAAGTATTGATGACATGAAAAGAACTAGTGGAGCAACATTATACCTACAGTGATTGCTTCTTGTCATGGCTAATAAAAAAGTAGTCTTCCATTTCACTGTCTACAACAGAATCCAAGTATATTGTTGTTGCATCATGTTGTACACAAGTTATTTGGATGAAGCAAACATTGGAAGATTTACTTGCAAAATATGAGGACCCCATTGCTATACACTGTGACAATACAAGTGCTATAAACATATCCAAAAATCCTGTTATTCACTCTAATACAAAACATATTCCAATTTAATATCATTTTTTAAGAGAGCAAGTGTATCAAAAAGTGGTCAAATTGGAGTATATTGATACGAAGGAACAAATTGCATACATTTTTACTAATCCAATACCCAAAGAAGTATTTGAGCATCTTAGACATAATTTGGGAGTTATATCCTGACAGTGAATAAAAAGGAGAAAAAACAGCATGTTAGGGGGAGATATGTTGATATGGGTAGTTGTCAAAAGGAAGTCTTGGTCATTAATGTCAAAGGGGGAGAACATTGGAAAATTAAGAAATTGTTTCCATAAATGCCAAAGGGGTAGAATGTAGAATATGGTTGTCATTGATGTCAAAGGAGTTCAGTAATAACAAAGGAACAAAAAAAGACTATTAATTAAAAAGAGATTTGTGGAAGTCAAAATAATGCAATTGTCCAAGCAGAAGTCGGAAGCATTATAATGATAAGTTTTTATGAAGTGAATATTTGGACGACCCAGATCATAAGAGAGAGAAAGATCAATGGTCTAGAATATTTTTTGCAATGCCAAGGTGCAAGCTTGTTAAAAATGCGTGAAGACTATTGTGGAAGTCATGAAAAGCAGACCCGCAATCCGCAATCCATAATTGTTGAAGAATTTTTGTGGAAGACAAATTACGGAAGTGGTTTCAAGAAAAGTCGAAAAGCAGATCTGCAATCCACAACCCACAGTTACGGAAGGAAGGAGTTCCCACATATTGCGAAAAGGGTGATTGCAAAAATATCACTGCAGAAGATTAATTGCAGACACCACTTTGCGAAAATATTGTTGTGGACACCACTTTGCAAAAAGATCGGTGTGGACAACAATTTGCAGAAAGATCGTTGTGGACACTAGTTTGCAGAAAGATTGTTGTGTAAGGTCAATTGCGGAAAGGCAGTTTACGAAAAGAAAAATGAGAAAAGGTCATTGTGGAAAGGAAACTGTAGAAGGTCATGACTAATAAATCTAAATAGAGTTAAAAATGATAAACATAGAGGTAATTTCAAATTGGTTTTTGTTTGTGAAAAGTCAGGATGGAGATACACAAATGTTAGATGAAGAGATACGTTTGAGGGTATATAAACAATGCTTTAAACTTTCAAATGTGTGTCTCTGTAAAATTTATTGAGAGATCCATAGGTGTACATAAGTCATAGATTGACATATCATATAAGGGTGGTTGGGAGGCGTTAGGGCCGGTAACATGCCTAGAAGGGGTTCATATCCTCCTTCCAGTGGTAGCTGGTGAATAGGGTGTCAAAGCATCATTTCAGTAGTAGCTTATAAATCGGGGGATTGTATCCTCCTTCTAGTATTTGTTGGTAAATAGGGTGTTGTAGAATCCTTTTCTGTAGGAGCAGACATAAACCATTTGTAAATATAATTTTGCAGAAATAGAAAGAGTTGGTGGTTTTCCCTATTGGGATTCCACGTTAATATTTTGTATTATGTTTTTATTGTTGATTTAGTTTTAAGTGATAGAAATTTAAATAGATTAATCAATACTGATTCACCCCCCTTTCAGTATTTCTTGATATTCCAACAAAGATAAATCATAGGGTCCACCTAATCCCCCATGCACCCTCCTGAGCCACCTAGGTATTTCCAACTCATAAAATAATTAATTAATAATTAACTATTTACAACTATGGGCTACATAACTTCTCAATGTTTTAATTTAAATACACTAGATAACCATAGACCAAAATTAATCCCTAACCAATTTATTTAATTTATTTTTCAACCCATCGGGATTGAATAGGTTTGAGGGGGTATCATGGAGCCTCTAAAGTGGGGGAATTACACAATACCCTTGTATTGACCTTTTGAATTTGATATTGTTTATATTGTACTTATACTTTGAATTGTTATGTTTTTCTCCACACCATGAGGTTGTTTCCATGGTATTTTTAAAAAGCATAAACATGATCATTTCAAGAATAACAAAAAGGTTTCTAAGAAAACTAATCATGGGAGAACAATAACGGGGATATAACTTCACCAAAGGGGGAAGGTAAGAGTGTCTATGGTAGATAATTGACTTATGTATCATGATCTTACTATAACATATTTATTACCTTGTGATTTTCCTATTATGTTTTCATCATAAGGTTTATGTTATTATATTTGGACGCCTAGTTAAACGATTAATTAATTCAAGTAATTATATCCTTCCCTCAAGTACCTAAAAATAACTAATTACTATATTCTTGCAATCAAGGAGAATTCAATTATGACTCTTGATTCATATTTGATGCAAGAGCATCCTTGGTCCAACTAGCTATCTTGCACATCTAATTTTCTTTCGGTGGTTTACATATCACTTTAATCAAAATTACTAGCTTGTGTGTTGCTACAGAATTTTCTATTTCAATACCATGGAAGAAGAGAGTAACTTTTATAGTCCTAGAAAAGAAAGAGGTTGCTACAAAAGTAGTTTCAAAAGAAATTCTTAGCCATATAGGAGATAAGAACAATATTCTAATCCAGATTGGTAAGCATTCATCCTATCAATTCACCTCTATTGGCATGATATATTTGTAAAGAAATCCTTTTCCTTCAAGGGAAAATAAGGACAAACATTATTTAATTTAAGTGGATAATGCACCCAACAATGTAAGTGATGCAACTAGCACTTAGCAGTAAAAAATATGGTTTAAATTAAATAATTGATGTTGCTGAGATAATTATGGGGAATATGAAACACCATCACTACAACTATTTTAATCCTTTTGAATACTTTCCAATGGCAGTCGAATGTATGGATTGGGTAGAGGCCCAAGTAATAGATCTGAATCTTTATCTAAATCATATAAGATTGAGTCATTAGGGGTTCAATGAATATGATTAAAATGATTCTTGATCATTTGAATCCCAAATACATCCATATCTATTTTCTATTACATAGGGTCAAAGGTATCCTTCATTGGTTTAAATGTTATCAATTATTTCATGTGTTAAGGAGCCTAAACAAGTTGGTGGATGCCCAAGTTAATCGAGCAGTTAAACTTGTAAAAGGGGACCTTTAGACTGATAACGTCACCCTAAATTTTTGCAACATCCCCTAAACCTTTATGATGCTTATGATGGATGGCGTGAAAGTTTGTCAGTATAACAAATGGCACTATGGAATTATGGAATTATGGAATTATGAATGTGATTCTCTCCTCACATTAGGATATTGCATGGGCTATTGGTGGTCTTTCAAATCATTAAGAGATGTTGATATTAGAAGGTGACAAGGAAATGTACATTCTAGACTTCACAAAATTTTTAACATGAACGACTATGAAGGTCATACGATGGATGTTCAAGGGAAAATCCTCCCTACACTGAGAAAATTTAATGGCAATATATGTTGTGGTAATGAGGATATGGATTGGGAAGTGGACTTATATATGAATATGGTTGATTAATTAATCCATATGTTATTTCCTCAATGAAATTGCTTTGAGCTCCAGTTTTTGTAGAATACCTTGGGTGTATAAGGTGAGTTTATAGGCGAGTTGGAAATGGAGGAAAGTGATAACAGTTTAGACTACTTCCTAAAACAGGGGGTAAACATGATTATGATGGAGGTTAGTATCCCAAGACATAAGTTGAGCACTCTGAAACAAAGGTTGTGAACTAGTGAAAGGGTCTCAAAGCACCATGTATGTCAGTTGGAATGGGATGCATCCCAAGAAAGGATAAGAACTAGGCATAGACAACTAAGGAGACTAAGAAGATAGAGACCTAAGGAAATAAAATATAGGAAATGGAGCGATAGATTCAACTTATTGAGCTTCAGATGAACAATAATTCTATTATATGGTTAGTTAATAAGAAATGCCCATCTCACCTAGGCATGCACTTAGGGGAAGCCTCCTTCTCTAATTTCTCCTAGCTGGTTATGGGAATCTCATTTCTATTTTTGTTTTGTGTTTGGTTCATAAAGCATAGGCTATATTTTGTCAAGACTCTTCAGTGTGGAATAGGTTCAAGAGTTACTATTAAAATTTGTCTCCTTGTTCTACTGTGTATTTTCAAACAGTTTCAAATTTTTTATAAGTCTCTTCACTATACTTATAACTCTCAGATAGACTTGTAAATTTGACGAATGATTCTATGGAACTTGTTGAAAACAATTTCAAATTTTGTATAAGTCTCTTCTTAGTAATTATAACTCTCAGATACACTCAAAAAGTTCAAGAATGGATACGTGGAACTTGTTGATGTAATTTTGATGTGTGGCATAACCACCCCCTTTTATTAATAAAATTTACTCGTTCCTATGAAATTTGTAATTGTCAACAATGAGGCAATAGATTTCATTGCAAAATTTGGGCATTGATTTGGCCTCATATTCATATATGTATTGAGTCTTTTGAAACATTAATTAGACATGCCAAGTGAATCTCTTTTTCCTAGGGTTTCAATTTGGATTCATCCTTTCTCATAATACAAATATTTTATGATGTTTTTTTTGTACTCCCTGTCAAATAATGTTTTGTCTAGAATTGTGTCCTTAAATAATGAAGTCTTATTGAGAAATTAACCATTAGATAAATAAGTTTTAATTAAAAAACTACACTTCCATTATGAATTTCAGATGGAAATGTTGATTCAATTTATGATGTCAATGATAAAGATCCTACGGGACGACCAATATTACATGACTTAGGGGATAGGTCAATTCAAGAATTACTCGCAATTTTGATATATCCCCACTTTTGCTATTATCACTACTATAAGAACTTCGGCTATTATTAAAGGTAGATGGATATATGACCTACAGGCTTAACCAGAGTCAGTAATTGAGTCAATGAGATAGGTGGTTCAGTTTTCTAATCGGTGTGGGTTCCTAGTTCGTTAACAAGGTTACTGGTACAATTAATTAGGAGTCACTGGGTTAGGATGTTGGTTCCAATAGGTAAGCCATGCATTAAGGTGAAATGACATATATAAAGATCGAAATCTGACTTATGGGCTGTGTTGAGCTCTTCCTCATGTCCAATAAACATAGATAATATCCTTTCTGTAGTTTGGGATGAATATGAAAATATAAGGATAAAGGAAAAAATTGATCCCTGTTGGTTTCTAGCAGTATTAAGGAGGAAAAATGGCATAAGTAGGAATAAATACGAAGCTTCCTCATTTTATCTTAGGAAGACATTTGATCAATCAAAATTGAGTTAACGACGAGCCATGTATACCTATTTTTGGAGTAGTTCTCTAATAAGGGGACAAATGGAAACCAGTAATTATGTAGGAAGTTCAAGATTCTTACTTATGCCAGAAGCAATAAAGGGATAAAATCTCTTAGGTGAGGTAGGATAGTGATAAAACTATGTAGTAAGAAAACCTATCATTTGAAGAATTAAACATTGTTTAGGGCCATTTTTATTTAATAAGGCCATTTTCCTCTATTTTACTCTATTTATATATGAAATTGCATCGCTATCCTTAAGCATCTCATCCCTTTTCAATGCATCCATTTCCCAAGTCCATCCCTCATTCCCATTGTCAAAAATTATCACAAAAAAATGGGCATAACTTAGCTTTAACAAATCCAAATCCAAGTTATTGAGCACTTTCCACTCAATTCAAGCCAAATATTTATGAACATTAATTAGTGCTTTATATTTGAGGTGGGGTTCTAGTTTACTTTATGGAAGTAGACAACTAGCGAAAACATAATAGTAATTGGCACTTGCCATTTCTTCAGAGGGGTGCTAATGAAATGCTACTACTTTTTTAGTGCAATGAATTCGTGAATGAATTTGATGAGGTCTTCCAGGAAAATTCTAGTGATGAAAATATTTCATCGTTAAATTGATCTCTTTTTGCATCCTATGCCATTTACAATGATGCATTTAGTTATTCCATTGTTACACATAAATCCATGAAAACTAGATACATAATAAAATACACCAAAAAAACAAGACTCTAGACATATGATGCATAAACAAATTCTTAAAACATGTCTACCATAAGGAACTAATTATATTGTGTAACCACTGATCTTTGTTAGATTGTCATAGAGCACAAAGTTATAAAGGTTGAGAAAACAATTTGAATGTTACCTAAAAACAACTCAACTGAATACATGTAGAACCTATATACATATTTTTAACATGTGATTTTATTCTCAAGGCATGGAAGAGACCTTCTTTTATGAATCCTAAACTGTTATGCTGCCAATTATAGAGAGATCAGGGATGAATAAGATATTGGTCTTGCAATTACTTATCTCCCACCGCTTGGTTTTCACAAAAACTCAATTTCAAAATCAATTGTTGTTATTATGATTATGGCTGTTAAACCCAATTTTATAGCCAAAATTGGCACTTCTTTGTCTATGACGACACTTGAATGTTTTAGTCGCATGATGACACTTCATAAACTTATTTTCGCTCACCCACAGGACATTTAATGGATTGAAGAGCCATATTTGGGAAATTTTTAGGGTTCCCTTACCTATTTATTGATTCATTGGATACTTAGGGTGCTGATGAACAAGTTTGCATACCAAATCACCTCCCCAAAACCCCTAGAAAAACCCTAAAATTAGCATTTTTTCAAAAAAACATTCCTTGCCTACGTTCCACTAGCATTTTTCCTCTTGCGTGCGCTAATTGCTAGTGTTCCACTAGTGCTTTTCCTCTTGCACACACTAGTTTATGGTTTTCCACTAGCATGTATCCTAAGAAAAAAATTCAAAAATATATAAAAAAATATCAAATTTGGGTGGGTTGGGTAGTTTTGTAACTCCCTCCTTGATTATAATTTCTCCCTCTTCGACCACGTCTCTTCCAATTTCTATATAAGAGAGGGATACTTGACCATGAAGAATAATAGGCCTACATTATTGTTATGCTAGAAGAATTTGGATTCTCATCCTCCTCACCTATTCCCTAGTTGTCATCTACCCTTGCTGTAGAGATCGAAGGTTGGGATTCTTGGAGGAGAGAAGTAGGTGATCCACATTGAAGGTTTCATGAGGTTCCTTGAATGATGACAAGGTATATTTGTAATTTATTCATTGATTAATAAATACTTGAAATTCTTCCCTTTCCAAATCATTTTGCGCATGTCTTAGTTTTTGGTTATATGTTGATGCTTATGAGATTGGGGTTTCATGTTCTTTTGAATATCAATGTTTTATATGTAGTCAAATTGGTTTGATGAAGGTTTGAAGTGGTTTTGAAAGTTTCTTGATTGGAGAGAAAGAAGAGGATTCAAGGAAAGGCTTGGATCAACCTTCTATTTGTAAGGTACACACCCTTCCAACCCTTGATATTTTTTTTAAAATTTGTACTTGCAGAATCCCATACGTATGTATATAACCCTATTACGTTGGTGGCCTCCCCCTATCCATAGGAACACTTTCCCTAACAACATAAATGGTGACTCCACTTAGGAGGAGTCTATCTTCTTTGGGGCATCCAAGTCTGTTTTTCCAGTATATTTGAAGGCTTGAGTCTTGGTTTCAGGTTAGGAACAATCTTTGAGTCTTTATAGACACTTCCTTGTTATTTTGGGAGTTGGGTTCATCGTTTTTGCACCTTTCAGTACCTACACGCTTGTTTTAGTGTATACAATAGATTTTTTCCCTCATACACACGGGTGGAGAGTGATTCCATGTGATTTTTAAATGCTACTATCAGTATTGTGCACTAGTGTGTCCCTCTTGTAAGTGTTTTTTTCACTTACAGGGTTCTTTTGGAAGGATTTGGTTGCAATATTTGGAGTCCCTGTTGTTCCCAAGTCTGTGTACAACCACTTGGAAGTGGTGTATTCTCTTGTGATGATATTAAATTGTTGTTAGGATCATTTTTGAAGCAGTTGTGCTTCTGATTAACTTTGTGCTTGATCTCTTTGTTTGGCATGACCTTGTTATGTATAGTGTTTTGATCAGATTTTGATAGTATGTATAGACTAAACTTGTGATCCATATGATCCTTTTCTTACTCGATCTTTTTGTTCAAACACCTCATGCCAAAGTGTTTTGCTTGGTATCTTATGCAAGTCTTCCTTCCAAGTGAGGTCTTGTAAGAACTTAGGTTAGTCTAGGGTTCTATTTTGTGGACATAGTACATGAGTTCATTTTCTTTGTCTTCACATCATATGCATGTACTTGTTTATAGTTCATTTTATTTTTTTGTTTTAAAAGAAAAAAGTAAAATAACAAGTCTTTTATTTATATGCATTTAGTCTAGTGTCATTAGTCTTAGGTGAATTTGCATATCTCTATTTTTTGAAAAGAAGAAAAGAGATTTTTTTTTGTGGCCTGAATTTTCAATTTTGAAAAGAAAAAGAGAAGTAAAAACTTTGTATTTTGAATGTCTTTTTTCATTTTACATGATGTTTAGGTTTTTGAGTCAATAAGCATCATTATTTTCATGACCACTGCCAACTTGAGCAATCAAGATCCTTTAAAAGGAACACTAATAATTAAAATGTATTAGAAATGTTTCTTTTTGAAGGACTACACATACTAGTCTAGGCTCGTGTTCTAGACTAGGGATTATATTTAAACTATCCAGAACATTTAAACTCAAAATATAGTGGCCATTATTTAGAGAAACCCAAGCTTACAAAAGGTGAATTAGGAATCTCCTCTCACACAGGATTTAAGCATGAGGTCATGCGAGGTAGAGTTGCAGAGATAGCCCTCCAATAATTAATTGAGCATACACCAGAGTTATTGCGCATCTGGGGATACACTTAGTACCTCCTTTGGCTTAGTACGGTTCCTGGTATTGTTTGATTTTTGGGATTAGCTACCCTCCCCATGTGCATCGACTAGAGTTTGGCGACCTTAGTATCTTGACCTCTAGGGATCTATGCAGATGAAAATGGAAGGTTATATCCACTTTACCTAGGGAAGACGTGGGAGCAAACCCAATGCAAATATTTAGAAAAATGGTTGTTGATTCAAATTATTTCCCCAAAGTGATTGTATTGTGGACCTTGGGTAATTGTCCTTCACCCTTCACTGGTTAGTTTTGGGCCCTCATCATCGAACCATACTCTTCTTTGGAAGGTATCTTTGTTTGCTTGGTCTGGATACTTAGGAATTTTTCTAGTGGTGTTCTATTTGTGATGTTTGTTGATAAATGGCCTGAGTGATTTCTTTCTTGTTGAGTCGAAAAATATGGCTAATATCCATATGGACACCAACCAAGGGACCCCTGTGCAAGGGGATTCTTTTAATTTTCCTTTTGTTAGGAACGTTGATGTTCCCTTGATGGCCACTTTGAGTCTTCATAGATTCATCCTTAACCTACCGATTTGGTTGTTTTCCACTATGACTATCTTGAATGCTCCTGAATCTTCTCAAGAAAGCACCTTATATCAAGGGAATCAAAACATTGACCCCCCTTCACCAATAGTATTGTCTCCTCCTCCTTCCACCTCATGGGGTGAAAATGTTAATACTAGTAATCAACAATATAAAAGGAACAAAAGGAGGAATAATAGGAATAAGACATGAAAGAAAGAGGACGATAAAAAAACCTCTGTGATTCATGTTGGACCCAACCACCTAGCCTCTAGAGGTCATGTTGGGGGAAAGCAACAAGCCTTTGCAAGTCATGTTGGAACCATCCACCCATCCTCTGCTAGTCATGCTAGGGACAACCACCCAGCCTATGGAGGTCATGCTGGGGAAAATCAGTTATCCAATGCAAGTCATGTTGACACTATTGAGAAAACCAAACATATAGGATGCAAGACTAAGTTCCCTTGTAATATTTGTAAGGGAGATCACCTTACTCATATGTTACCTACTATTGCATAAATACAAAGAGTGTGGTGTGAGTCTCAAGGATATTCTGTTCCTAGACAACTTGTGGTTTCCTTGTGGTTCAACCTTTGTTTGATCAAGTGGTTGAACCAATGCAATATTTGGTCAATCCCACTATTCCTTTGGAGAGTGACCCGCATCAAGGGGTTGAACCAATGTAATCTTTGGTCAATCCCACTCTTCCTTTGGAGAGTGACTCACACCAAGTGGTTGAATTGATGTAATATTCAATCAATCGCACTCTTCCTTTAGAGAGTGAGTTGTCTTCTAGTCATGTTTTCTTCACTCCTAGTTCAAAACTTTATTGAGAAGGGGGCACTAACTTCGCTTTGAATGAACCCCCACCAAGCCCTCAGATTCTTTCATTTGATTGGGATAGTCTAGTTGAGCCACACCTTCCTTCTGTTGCACCTTTTCAAATAAAGGTCCAAGTTAAAAACTACATGATTTCTCATTGTATTGTATATGAAGGAGACTCTATTAGTATTTTATTCGTGCATGCTTGGAGAGGTATGGGATCTCCCAGCCTTGTGTCAACTTTTAATGAGTCGTTCGACTTTTATAGAAGACCTAGTCAAACTTTGGGAGTTCTTTCACAAACACCTATTACTTTAGGTGGGAAAACTTTCTTAGTTAATTGTATGGTTATAGATGACCCCTTGGACTTCAATATGCTCCTTAGTCATGATTATGTATATGATATGAACGTTGTGGTGTATACATTGTTTTGTGTGATGTATTTTCCTCACAACAAAATAATTTTCACTATTGATCGGCTGGAATTTGTTGATCCCTCTCATTACCTAACTTTAGACCAAGCCTATCCTTTGTCAATTCCCATTGTTTTGGTAGACACTACCCTGCTATAGGTGAATTATGTGGTCTCCTAACCCTCATGTCCAATTTCTATTGAGAAGAACCCTCTGCATTCATGATTACCTTCATGGGACTCAACCCGAGCATTTGACCAGGTGATCTATTAGATGGGGACATAGGAGCCTGCTCTTCGATCTATTAATCCAATTGAATGTTCAGACATGTGTTCCATCTGGGATGATATAATTCCTTTAGACGAAGTCTTCCTAGAATCTATGATACAGTCCAACATCCTTTTGGATGTTGAGTTAGTTTTGGTTAGATATAGATCTCACTTTCTTTTTTATTTTGATCTTTCTGATGATCAATACTCATATATTGGCATTATTGAGTCTTTGGACTCTCTCATCGAGCAACAAGTCGGTGATCCTCATGAGTTTGATTCTGGTTGTATAATTTTTGACTCCCGTGATGCTGAGTCTATTCTTGTAGACTCCATCACCTCTGTCAACTTTAGCTTTCCTCTTGAGGTTGATCTTATTGACTATAAATCGTCAGGTCTTGGCACCATAGAGTCTTGCTCGATTAGCTCTTCCTTGCATATGGCTCTTGTTAAATATATCAAAGCTGTAAATGTTTCTACCAAAGTGACCTGTATCGTATCTCTTCTTATGAATATGATCTTGGTATTGTTGTTTCTTAGTGACAGTATTCTTCATTGTAATCACGACTGCTTATTGTTCATGTTTTTATATTCAAGTTGTAACTACATTTTCATATACCATGCTTGTGCTTATCATCCTGATGTCAGATTTCATCATGCTTTTAGCTCATTATATAAGACCTCATATAGCTTCTCCTCGTTGGTTAGCTTTGTATCATTTTTTTGCTACAACTTGACATCCTTTACCTAGAGGAGAGACTCCTCGAGTGTCCTTATCTTGTTCATGTTCCTTACACTATTCTTAGGTTTGTTCTTTATGATTAAAACTAATTGTGCATGCCCCTGACACTGTTATACTTAAATTAAGAGCATTCTTCCATATTTCATTTGAGCTTGATAAAAACAATAAGGAGGCCATGAGTTTACTTTTATGGGCTAGTTAAAACTTTACACGAAAGGTATATGGGGTTGTATTTAAGCTCTTGTTAGACTCCTTAAATGTGAAAAGAATGTCGAGTCATCTTGTTCACTTCATAGGTGTTAAAGAAACTAAAGAAACATCCACATATGTATAAGTTTAACCCTTTTCTGGACCATGTGGATTACTTACGAAAAAGGAATACTCTAGTTCACTATGGCTAGAAGAGTATTGCCAGGTATAGGTTTATCTCTTTTTCGGGATTGGGAGACTATACTTACGAAAAATGAACCTGTTTGAGATGAATTTTTCAGTTTCTTGCTCTAATTTAAAACATGAAAAAGATTTTGAGCATTCTTTGTGCTATTGGCATGCTTGCTCAACTTTAAGAAAAATGCATCAAGTTTACTGTTTTTTGCCCCATACTTGCAAATCAATGGAACAACATGAGTGACCTTGCTTTCCTTCACACTCGTTAAACTAAATATTTATGCTTGTTATTTAAGGAGCATTAGTATGGTGACACTTTAACCCTGTTTTGGACCTCACCGACTAACTACAAAAAAGGAATACCTTAGTTCTCCTGCACTAAGAGAGTTCACCTTTGGATTTTTTGGATTTTTTCAAAATTTGGAGACTAACTTTATGAAAAAGTCCCCCCTTTAGATTTTTTTTTTTGTGTTTTCATACTCTTAAATTATGAAAGCATCATATTTCATTCACTACCTCAGGCTCGTAAAATTCACGGACCAGTGATTTATCAAGCATTCTTCTCTCTCTTGTTCGATCTTGCTTAAAAAATGAACAAGGTCTCAACTTTGCTTTCTTGGACTCATTAAACTTATACAAGAAGGGTTTTTAAAAAAAAGAGAAAGGGAAGGGAAGGGTGTCAAATGAATTTTTATATAATGGAAGCAAGTCTGGTCTCCTTGAACAAAGCTCTAGTTTGAGTTTATCAACAATTGGGTTCTAGCTTTTTGGCCTTAGGTTTAATCCTGATCTCATAGTTATCACTCCTTAGGTTGGTTACTCTTCCAATCATATTGAGAATCTATCAATGTCTCCTATATTACATATTTATATCGTTGGTACCTTTGTATCTAAGAGTTGTATGAGTCACTAATGTGTCATGCATTGTTCAAGGTAAAACTTGTGTCATTCAGCCTACAATTTCCTTGACCTTATGTGTCAACCACTCCCTAGCATCAATCCATTACATCATTCCTTTGGCAGTATGTTTTGCAAAACTTTGTCCTAGCCCCAAATCAAATCAATCCTTTATTTTTCATAATGTTGGATGATTGAGGATGCCTTAATATCTCCCTTCCAAATGGTCTCTTCCTACAAAATTCATCTCATATTTCTCTGGAAATGAGATTTAGATTTTATGACAATACCTTGGGGATTACAGTCATCAATGGAAGTTTCCCTCACTATTGGGTGGCGAGAATACCTTAATGTATCCTATTCAATATATTCTTCAGGTGTTCAACCTCAGGACCACTTATTCACACATGTTAGAATGTACTGGGTACCTTGGGGCCCAATTTTCATTACTGGTGGGTTCCCTCGCGTTTGTTAACGATTTTCATCAATCACTGGTAATCGAACAATTTATTCCATGTTTGACTTCATCTCCTTTATTCACATGGTTAGGGTTCATACCTTTGGGTGGTTTAGATTGAATACATTGGGCCAACATTAGCATCATCACATTTTGTTATTTCCCCAGTTGTGCAATACCTTATTCCATTAGAGAAAATTTCAACTCAAAATGGGCCTTTTAACTTTTATTCAAATTCCATGTCATCATGTGTTAGCCAATGAAATTGCTTTAAATTTGAAATACCGTATAGGTCTTAAACACTTTTTTAATATAAATTTGGGGATAGGTATCATAAAAAAAACTACTTTTTTTGTTTGTATTTTTGACATATCTCCCCGTGTTTTTACTCAAATTTCGATCGGGAGAGCTCGTTGGATGCGGAATTAAATTCCGATCGGGAGAGCTCGTTGGATGCAGAATTAAATTCCGATCGGGAGAGCTCGTTGACATATCTCCCCGTGTTTTTACTCAAATTTCGATCGGGAGAGCTCGTTGGATGCGGAATTGTTTTTACTCAAATTTCGATCGGGAGAGCTCGTTGGATGCAGAATTAAATTCCGATCGGGAGAACTCGTTGGATGCATAATTAAATTCCGATCGGGAGAGCTCGTTGACATATCTCCCCGTGTTTTTACTCAAATTTCGATCGGGAGAGCTCGTTGGATGCGGAATTAAATTCCGCATCCAACAAGTACCCACTCGGCATACTTTTGACGGACACCGCTACCCCAAAAACAAGAAATACCTGAAAAAATGGAATGATGCGGCATACTTTTGACGGACCCCGCTACCCCAAAAACAAGAAATACCTGAAAAAATGGAATGATGACATCATCATACATCATCATTCCATTTTTTCAAGTATTTCTTGTTTTTGGGGTAGCGGGGTCCGTCAAAAGTATGCCGAGTGGGTACCCGAGCTCTCTCGATCGAAATTTGAATAAAAATACGGGGAGATATGTCAAAAATACAAACAAAAAAGTAGTTTTTTTTCTTTTCTTCCTCCAAAATTAATAAATATTATTTTATTATTTTAACTATTATTTTATTAATTCATTTTAGGAGGCCCATTTTGAGTTGAAATTTCTTCTAATGCACCTTGCATGACACCTATTGAGACATAGATCCACCTTGTGTTCTTGTGGCTATTTTTGCGATATTATAAACCCACTCCATATGTAGGATGACAATATTTAATCATTTTTTATTAATTTCCTATCCACTAGCCTAAATAGTCGACATCCACTTGCACCACTTGGTCAACACTTTCCATATATACCCTAGGATCACCTTTATCTTGATTCTGGTTAGATAATGCCCACTTTATTGACTGCCAGATTTAGTAACTACGCCTTCTTGTATATTTTTTCTTTATCCTACTTTATTCATTCCTTTCAGTGTATAAGGTAAATATAGTCAACTAGGAAACTGCTATCTTTTATTTCCAACCCATCCTCCATGATTTTCTCTCTAGATTCCATGATTAGCATGTTTTTCCATCATTAATGACAACTCACTCATGCTTTAGCTATTTTGTCAAGTCCTTGACATAGTTGGAAAGTGCTTTAGTCAACTTTGGGGGTTTATCATGTTTAGTAAGCCTAATTTATGAGCTAGCATGATTTGTTTTCTAGAAACTATCTTTTCCTTTATAAGGATGTATTACTATTGTAATAATAAATAAATCATTAATTATTCACTTCTTCATGTGATTCAGTCTCATTATTCTAGATCAATTTATCTCACTCATTTGTCAATGAATCAAATAATTCCAAATCAAAAGGAAAGCAAATAGTGAAAGAGAAGAAGCCAAATTCAGATAATGAATATGAAAGTTTGAAGCCTACTAATGAAGGTTCAATGAAGAAAGTAAAGAAGAAAGAGAGCACATCCAATTGTTCTTATTGCAACAAAGGATTTCATCCTGAGAAGAAATGTTTCAAGAAGAAGTTGGGCATCACGTCTCAGTTACTTGAGAAGCAGAACATTGAAGTTCCAGATGAGCTAGAGAAGCATGTTGAATCTTCAGAACACTATCATAGTACACAATACCAAGGTAATATAAACTATGCCTTGAGTTCTAGAGTTAAATCATTTCCTCATATTTATGATATAGATTCATTTTCTGATATATCAAAATCATAAACCTTAGTGTCTTTCTTGAATAATCCACCTATTAGCCTATTATATTCATCTCCCAATACTTGTGACTTTTCACTAGATCATGACGCGTCTTTAATAATCTCTTCCTCGCTCCATTCAAATTATTATGATTCTGATTTAGAATCATGTTTGTAGGATAATATTCATGTTATGACACCATCCATACCATCCCTTTGAACACTCCTAAGACTATACAAACCCCAAGTTCACTAGTTGATTCCTCAATGGTTTCCTATGTAGTGTTACTTATATCAAATGGTTTCAAGTCTTGTCTATTTTTCACTGGTTGTTTATCCATGACCTTAGTCATCATTGTAATTATCTTTCACATTTTTGGATCTGTTCTAAATACCTATGTTATAGATCTCAATTCCATCCATCATTCATAATTTTACATCCATTAGTTTTCCCCAGTTGCTCAACCTTTTCCTACTATAGCCCTATATCCTCATGGATACACTATACCTTTGGTATTTTCTAATCCATATGATAGTACTTCTGATATATCATAGTCTATTCAACCTCATTTCATATTTGGGAAGGTTCTATATCAGTTTGGAAGGAATATATGTGATCCACATCACCATTTTGCAGCTATACAAGGAATTGATTGAGTTACTGATTGTATTAATTTTTTTACTCTTTGGGATGGAGTATGCACAGATATATTTTCCTTTTCAAATTGTATTTGCATATCATAGTATGCCAACAACAATAAGCATTCATATACTTCTCCTACTTGATCATATGATGAGCTACAAGGAGTCTCTCCTCTTCCTTCTTATAGATTCTACACTCTAGCGCATGATCATGGAGTTCACAAGTTCTTCATCAAAGTATTTCACTAAAAGTTGTTTATTAAACTCATTCAAGTGAATATAAATACATATTGAATAGATTTTGTTCAAAAAAAATTCTTTGTCCTTTCTTGAAGGAGGATTTTTCCCATGTGATTTTGCCTCTTTCCTCACTTTTCTAGACATGGATAATTGTAAAGGGTGACCATAGCTTTGTTTTTGGGCCCTTTATGCATATATATTTCTAATTATTTTAGACATATCATCATAAATTTAGACTTAAAAGAGGGGTGTTGGGATATTATAAACCCACTCCATACTTAGGATAACAATATTTAATCATTTATGCTTAATTTCCTATCCACTAGCCTACATAGTTGATATCCACTTGCACCACTTGGTCAACACTTTTCATATATACCCCAAGAGAGCCTTTATCCTAATCTTGGTTAGATCCTTCCCACTTTATTGACTTCCATATTTAGTAATTGCGTCTTCCTGTGGTTTCTATCTTTATCCTGCTTTATTCCTGACTTTTAGTGGATAAGGTAAAGCTAGTCAACTAGGAAACTACTATTTTTTGTTTCCAACCCATCCTCCATGATTTTCTCTCCAAATTCCATGATTAGAATTTTTTTCCATCACTCATGCTTTAGCTAATTCGTGAGGTCCTTAACAAATTTGGAAAGTGCTTTAGTCACATATGGGGGTTTATCATATTCAGTAATCCTGATTTATGAGCTAGCATGAGTTTCCTTCTAGCAACTCTATTTTCTTCTATAAATATGTATTACTATTGTAATAATCAATCAATTATTCAATCTTCACTTTTTCATGTGATTCCATCTCATTATTATTATCTCTATTTTTCTTGTAAATGCTTGTGACAAATATCTTGTAGCAAGATCCTTGTCTGTGCTTACACATTGTATTAAGCCTCAATTTCTTTATGGTATCAAAGTTGTTATTTCTACAACTATGATCGATTTTTGAGCATCGATCCATGTTGTTCATCTGTGGCCATGACTCCTCTGTATTTTACATGGCACATTTTTGCATATTGTGTGGCCATTATAGTTACATCAGTTATACACATGTTGGATACACCTTGAATATTTTTGTAGATAATTTGTATATGGACATGTATGTCCTAGATATTAGATTTTTTGACATTTTTACTCTCTTTCAGGTACCTTCATTTGATCTTATGATCTTGGTTTCTCCAGTTTATTCAACTCCATGAACGAACCGTTCCTTATTTATAATGTATTTCGACCATCGTATTACCCTCTTACCTCATACATTATGGGGAATCTATTATATCCAAAATTGGCACTTCTCCATCCATGACGACATTTACATGTTTTGGTCTCATGACGACACTTCTTGAACTTATTTTTTCTCACCCAAAGGGAATTTAATGGATGGAAGAACCATATTTGGTAATTTTGTAGGCTTCCCTTACCTCTTTCATGGTTGATTGGATACTTAGGGAGCTAACAAACACGTTTTCATACCAAATCACCTCCCAAAAACCCCTAGAAATCCCCTAAAATAGCATTTTTTTCACAAAACACCCCTTCCCTATGCTCCACTAGTTTTTTTTCCTCTTGCACACGCTAGTTTCTAGTGTTACACTTGCATGTATTCTAAAATAAAGCTCAAAAAATATAAAAATATCAAATTTGGGTGGTTTTCGAACTACCTCCTCGGTTGTAATTTCTCCCTCCTCAACCCTATCTCTTTCATTTTCTATATAAGAGAGGGAGATGAGACCATGAAGAAGACTAGGCATAAATATTATTATGTTGGGAGAATTTGGACTCTCATCCCCCTCACCTATGCCCTAGTTGTCATCTACCCTTGTTGCAGAGCTTGGAGGTTGGGATTCTTGGAGGAGAGAAGCAGGTGATCCAGATTGAAGGTTTCATGAGGTGCCTTTAATTAATGATGATAAGGTATATTTGTACTTGTTTCATTGATTAATAAAGACTTTAAATTCTTCCGTTTCCAAATTACTGTGTGTATGTCTCGGATTTTTATTGTATGTTGATGCTTACGAGATCAAGGTTTCATGTTCTTTTGAATATCAATGTTTTATATGTAGTCAAATTGTCCTGAGGAAGGTTTGAAGTGTATTTGTAGGTTCCTTGATTGGAGAGAAGAGGAAGAATCAGGGAAAGGCTTGGATCAACCTTCTATTTGTAAGGTACACACCCTCCTAACCCTCGAACTTTTGCTTAAATTTGTACTTTCAGAATCCTATATGTCTGTCTATAACCCTAGTACGTTGATGGCCTCACCCTAACCATAGAAACACTTTCAAGATAACAACACCCATAAAAAGTTCTAAATTTGGATTGCATAAGAATGTAAAACACAAGGTGGTCACATATATCTTGTATTAAATTGAGCACATAGATATGTGGACAAACACACAACTCACATGATAGATCACACAATTTACTTAGTTATTGAAGAATGAAACAGTGCAAAAATGGCTTGCAGCTATGAATGATTTTCATTAATCAAAGAGTAATTAGATAGGTAATTACAATGAAGTACAATGGCTTTAATAGCCACAAGCAATTCGAATCCACATGAGGCAATTTGAATTGATTAGACTCTACTTGACTGTAGGTAACTAAGACCTTGTCTAAATCACTATCGAAGGACTCTAGTTAACTGACCTTGTCCAAACCATAACCGGAGTTCATCAAAATTCTAAAACACAACTCAAGTGTTACATTCAGTGTTGACTAAGGCTAACTGATTGTGGTAGGTGAGAAATGTGCCCCTCCTGAGTTCAATCAAGTAAACCTAGCGCTAATCGAATTTAGAGGACTAGAACTGAATGTAACTGACTCCTAACTTAGCTTAACTAGTCATCAACTGAACTGAACTGACCTTGCTTGGTTTCAGCAATCCCAGTGGCTCCTAAATTGTAGGGATTGGTCTAGGAGGATCCTAAACTGATGCAATCAAGTGCAATTAGTGGCAGTGAGCCTCAATTAGTGTTCCCCACACTTTAGTAACTGAAACATGTGCCCTAATTAGGCCAAGTGGACCTAATGGTGTTAATGACTATAAATAGACTAGATGGACTCCCGATTTAGACATGACTCCCGATTTAGACATATGACCAAATTGGACAAGGGAGGATTAATAATCCTAACACCCCCCCTGAATGCTAACTTGGAAAATTTATGGGCCCTAGTAACTAAGACCATATGTCACCCATTACAACAAGTAAAGTAACTACTCAATACAAGGAGCTGGGGAAAAAACCACATGGTAAAAAATCCCCCCCTCTAATTAAGCAGGTAGAATCAGGATCAATCTGGTTCTTCTGTGCACAGGTATCCTGGGGCCTGGCATGTGAACCTCTCCATCATTATGTCTAAAGGAATCTTCCTCTTTGGAAGAAGAATGATATGCTCAACTAAATCAAAAATATAGACAGCTGCCAGATGAAGACTGGACCCATGTAGAGCAACTGAAGTCAACTGATAAGTGAGAAAAGCTTCTTGCGGACTCAGAAAATGTGAGGAACACTCAAGAAACTGATATGTTGTAGCCATGAATAGCAAACCATGAGTGGTAAGAACGGCCCCAAGTGTTACGAGCAAGTGTCTAGGCAAATGCAGAAAATATTCCTCTTTACCGGTTCTGTGAGGAGATGAGCATGTGATCAATGGTAGAGAAGCACTGGGACTGTTGAGAGCGAATGCTTGAGCTCCATAGTCTGATATAGCTTCTGAAATAGCTAATGAATCACATAATAAAATATCAGCAACCTCATATGAGGAAACTAACACCAAATCTCCATCAGCAGTTTTGAAGAGAAAGTGCGGTACTTGATTTTTCACACCGAAATTAGTGAGAGCAGCTACAAGCATGACTGAAATATTTTGGATTTAAAAATATGAACCAAATAATATCATATCAGAAATTGAATCAGATCTAAATAAGTTCAAAACAAATCCAAAACTGTGAAATGGAATCAAATCCCCAGCAGCAGTTTTGTAGAAGACTTGTGGTACTTGTTTTTTCACACCGTTGATGAAAACAGCTACAAGCAGTACTGAAAGATTATGAATTTGATATATTAAACCAAGCAATATCAGATCAGATATAAATAAGATCATATCATATCCAATAAGGTTAATATTATATTCAAATAAATGGTTAACCGAGACGGTGGATGCACAGCTTTCTTCTTCTTCAAAATTCTGAATTTTGGTGCATGCAATCCTGCAGGAATTTGCTGGAAAATCTAGATCATGGGGAGTGAATTGATCACTCTAGTGATTTGATATTTCTTCCAAAATATCCAAGGTGTCATATATTTGCACACCAGCAGCAACATTAGAGGGAGAAAAATCAAATTTCTCTTCACTTTCAGAAGCAATTACTGGTAAATTTTGCACAGAATTTAAAAGAAAATCACCAGTGAATGTTTGCATGGAAGTGTAGGAGAATTTTTCTTCAATATCAGAGATTCCAATGTCTTCTTCTGTTTCAGCAATATGTGGAGATTAGATATCATATATCTCATGAACTTCCGGAGCATCAGGAGAAGGAGTCACTGCATGGAGACTGTCTTCAATTCGAATTGACTGTGTAGAAGCTTCTGCTTCTTCTTCATCTTGAACAACTTCATTAGAGAGAGTGTAGGCCGATATTTTTGGATCAAGGATGCTTATGGTGCTGGATATGCTCTCGAAAGTGCTATTATGATCCTCATCAATCATTCCAAAGGTTCTGTCCAATCTTGTCCAGAGTTCTTGTGGATGTTTAATAGATCTACTGAGGTAGCGCACGCTAGGAGAAAGAGCCAGTTTCATTATTTCAAAAGCTGCATCCTTTGCATTTAGGCAGTCATTTTCACTCTCAAAAGAATTTCTACTGAATCCATCAGACACCCAAAAGAGATCTTGTCTATTCAGAAATACAATCATCTTCACCTTCCATTCATAATAGTCTGAGGATCATGTGAGAAGAGGAACTGATGAATTCATTTCGAAGTTGTACTTGCAAAACAAAAAAAATGGCACCGTAAGGTCGGACAGCCTGCACTTTTGGAATTTTCTTCACACCCAGCTTAGTTAATCAAGCAAGCTTGATCAACAATTCCTAGTGCAGTGCTGAAATGAGCAATTTTGCTCAAAAAATGATCCAGTAGGAGATCTGAGGAGGAGAAGTGCCTTGTCCGTTGAGGCTCTGATACCATATTAAATTGAGCACATAGATTGTGGACAAACACACAACTCACATGATAGATCACACAATTTACTCAGTTATTGAAGAATGAAATAATGCAAAAATGGCTTGCAGCTATGATTGCTTTTCATTAATCAAAGAGTAATTAGATAGGTTATTACAATGAAGTACAATGACTTTAATAGCCACAAGAAATTCGAATCCACACAAGGAAATTTGAATTGATTAGACTCTACCTGACTGTAGGTAACTAAGACCTTGTCTAAATCACTATTGGAGGACTCAATAGTTAACTGACCTTGTCTAAACCATAACCGAAGTTCATCGAAATTCTAAAACACAACTCAAGTGTTACATTCAGTGTTGACTAGGGCTAACTGACTATGGTAGGTGAGAAATGTGCCCCTCCTGAGTTCATTCAAGTAAACCTAATGCTAACTGAATGTAACTGACTCCTAACTTAGCTTAACCAGTCATCAACTGCACTGAACTGACCTTGGTTAGTTTCGGCACTCCCAGGGGCTCCTAAATTGTAGGGATTGGTCTAGGAGGCTCCTAAACTGATGCAATCAAGTGCAATCAATGGCAGTGAGCCTCAATTAGTGTTCCCCACACTTTAGTAACTGAAACATGTGCCCCAATTAGGCCAAGTGGACCCAATGGTGTTAATGACTATAAATAGACTGGATGGACTCCCGATTTAGACATATGACCAAATTGGACAAGGGAGGATTCACTACTACATTTCAACCAAAAATCCGACGGCCGTATTGTCGGATTTTCGACACTTCCCTGTCGCATGTACGACACTATGATTTTTTTTAAGCGTCGATGGATTTTCGTTGGTTATTCGACATCTTTCTAATCCGTCGGTTAAGCAACACCTCAGTTTACCGTCGGTTAAATGTAAAGCGTCGGTTAAACGACATGGAGAACCGACGGTGAAGCGACAGAGATAAAGATAAAGCGTCGGTTAAGCGACATAAAGAACCGTCGGTGAAGCGACGAAGATAAAGATTAAGCGTCAGTTAAGCGACATGGAGAACCGTCGGTTAAGCGACGGAGATCAAGATTAAGCATCGGTTAAGCGACGGTAGTGAAGTTTTTTTTTTTTTTAAATACCTACAAATTGGATCAGAAAATATTTGGATGTGAGCATTACAAGCGGAATTGCAAATTGAAAGCTGCTTGTTGTAACCAACTTTTCACATGTCGATTCTGCCATGATAAAGTCAGTGACCACTCAATGAACAGGTTCATTATTCTCCATATAGCATTCAGATGTTCTAGTTTGTATTGAACCTTTGATGATTATTGCTTTCCTTTGCATCCTAGTTTCTAATATTTCATTAATTGCAGATCCAGCCTGTTGCATCAAATTGTGTAACTCCTTCCTGCAAAGGATTTTCTATAGCACAGTATTTCTGCAATATTTGCAATTTTTTTATGATGAAAGGTAATATACAATTTATGGCTTGTAGAGTCCTTTTTTCTGTCACTGTCTCTAATTTTTCCTTTTAGTACCTTGCACCTGCTCACTGGCCCTTTCCAAACTTTGTTAATTGTTATCTCTATTAGAGTGTATGTAGTTCTATTGCTTTGGTAAATTTACTAAATTGGAAGGATTTGGTAATGGAGGTATATAGTATCTACATAAGCACTGGTCTAGAACAATTGTAGGTAAAAATTTAATACAACAGGCATAGTCAACAGTTTGCTGCTTCACTACCCATAGTTTGGATTGTATGTCATCCAGTCAAGCTTTTTAGAAAGGTTACAGGTATGACTACTAAGCAAATGTTTGCTTTTTGGTATGGAGAGCACATTCCCCAAGTCTCCTTGATCCAATTTGATGCCATCAAGATCATAATTTGCTTGCTACAAGTTGAAAAGCATTACATATATAGATAAAATATAAGATGATAGCATGCAATGCACCATATTTAATTTCTAAGGCCTAACTGATAATACATCCATTATATTGGTTATTGTGTTACCTCAAGTGAAGGGTTAAAGCATGCTCAACCCCAGATCATTCTAGCAGATATCTGTGCCCATTGATCTACTACGCTCATCCAATCAACCTCCAACATCCTCGTTTGCTCGACCATCTGGACAGTTTCAGAGCATAGCATTTAGTCCATAAAACAATTTACAATTGTTGAAATTGCAGAGTTGCTGAAATTGCAATTTCCAGGCTGGACTTTGGTTGGATTTGGGGAAAAAGAAGCCAGAAAAATGGGGAGATTTGATGCTCCATTATCCCATGCAATAAGGTATGATTGATATCATTAAATAAGTGAGGATTACAAAGTTATTTTCTCATTGGTGAAAAGCAATGCATAA
>LPNX011071757.1:23229-55296 GCA_001517045.1 Pseudotsuga menziesii
ATATTGCATGGAAAAGAGTCAGTTAAGCTAGACTCATGCATGGGAATTCGAATTGTCCCTTAGTTATTCGAATTCTTCATTTGAGTTAAGCCATGGCTCATGCATGGTATTGTAATTATTTATTTGTTTATATAATATACAGAGAGGAAACTTATTTGTTCCTGAAAATTTCCAATTCATGAGTAATTGTTAATAATTCTTTGATGAGATTGAATCTTAGTTCCTAGATCATGTGCAAGAATTAATATAGACATGTCCTAGTTTTGTATATAGAGTCTATGCTACCTACATTCAGTCACCATTCACATTTATTCTCTTGTTCCAAGGAATTTTAAAACTGAGTCGACCATTCCTCAGTTATCTTGACTTTGAATGTCAGCCATTCCCGGTACTGATACTGGTTCGTGCACATTATGATCGAGTTCTTCTACATTATATAGATTTGTTGAGTACCTCATTTTGGATGATGGGGGGTGCCTTAATTCCCTCCTTTGAGCAGATTTCATCCCATTGACTTTAGATAATTTATTCTGGGATAGGAATCTAGAGTCATTTTTTAGTGCCTTGACAGTTACAGTCATCAGTGGCAGGTTCTCTCGCCATCGACAGTTTTTGGGAATACATCAATGTCTTCTGATTGATGGATCCTTTCAAGTGTTTGACCTCAATACCTTTATTCACAATTGTTAGTTTGCAATCTAGTACCTTGATTCCCATTTTCATTATTGGTGGGTGATCTTGTGTCTGTTAACGGTATACATCAATGATTAGTAATCAGACGATGGACTACTATGTTCGACCTCGATACCTCTATTTGCATAGTAAGACATGTATTCATAGCAGATTGTGTATAATACCTTCCATATTGGTGGAATTTCATATGCTACCTTGATTCTGCCAGTGTTCATGAGATTTCAACTCTTGTGACTTGATTCCAATGTATGTCAGATATTTCCAGACATTATGGAGATCTTGATCAATTATATATCTTCATCCTTCATGGAGATCATGATCCTATGTATATCTTCATCATGGAGATTCTGATCTATCTATATTGTATGTGGCGATGACCACACATTTAATATTTTGTATCATGCTTATTCATGGCCATTGTACTCCTATGTATCCAGGACTTCTATCTCTACTTGCAGTTACATGCAGAGTTTGATTATTGTATTGTACTATTGGATGGCTGGCTCTTCATCACTCCATTTCTATGATGGAATTATAATATATTTTGGCCATCGTGTCACCCCTCTGACCTCACACATTAGGGGGCATCTGTTACAGTTCATTTTACCACACATGGTGGATCACACGTTTATGGCCTTCCCTATCCTTTTGCAGACTATTTGGACCCCATGGACCATTTTTGTACCTTTGATGTTTCCAATATCATCCCTAAAAGCATGTATTATTTGATATATGCATCTTTTAAAACCATTCTTGTGTATATATGCGGATTTGACCCTTAAACATGCATACATCGGGATGTGTGCAAAAGGCTAAATAGTTTTGGAGTTTTTCTTGATGTGGATCCGAATCACTTGTCTCTTGGCCTTCCATATGCCTTGAGATCGCTCAGATTCGACCTTCCATTACCCCACTGAAGAACTATATAAGGAACCCTTTGGATACATTAAAAAGGAGGAATTGAAGACCAAGAGAACTATAGTCCATTATTGCCGGATCTTATACTCGAGTTTGCATCCATTTGTCCCTTGAAGCACTTTGGGTTCTTGCTAAGCTTGCCTTTGCTTGTGAGCTTGATATCGAGAGATGGAGGATTGAAGTGGTGAAGGCCCAAGTGGAGGACTCAGTTTCTCCGATTCGCAGACGTGCCAACAGAGGTTGTCACTATTGTAATCTCTGTTTTATGTTAATAGAAATATCTTTTCCTGTCCAATAATGTGTATTTAAATGAGTATTGAATCCATGGATTCTTTTAAATTATTATATGTTATTGATTATATATGCTAGAGTAGGTATAACACAATTATATATAGCATGCTTGTATTGTTTGTTGAATGTTGAGAGAGCAAATTACTTATATAAGAGAGAGTGGAAAAGCTCAATGGGGATCTACATCAACCGTCCAAAATAAGGTATGTATCGAGATATTTTAGTGTTAGATATTTGGTTTCTCTTACATATTGGATAGGATTGATTTGTATGGTTACTCTGTCTATTGTGGTACCCCAAGCCATAGGAAGTTTTCTTCGTAACAGAATTATTTGTTACAATGGATTTTACCACACATGGTCGATCACACATTTATGGACTTCCTTGTCCCTTTGCATACTCTTTAAACCCCATGGACCATTTTTTTACCTTTTATGTTTCCAATATCATCCCCAGAAACATGTCTTATTTGATATACGTGAATTTTAAACCCATTCTCGCGTATATACATGGATTTGAACCTTAAACCCGTGTACATCAGGATGTGTGCAAAAGGCCAAATATTTTTGGAGTTTTCAATGATGTGGATCCAAATCACTTGTCTCTTGGCCTTCCATATTCCTTGAGATAGCTCGCATTAGACATTCCATTACCCCATTGAAGCACTATATAAGGAACCCTTTGGATACATTAAAAAGGAGGAATTGAAGAGCAAGAGAACTATACTCCATTGTTGCCAGAGCTTATACTTGAGTCTGCATCCCTTTGTCCCTTAGAGCACTTTGTTTTCTTCCCAATATTGCATTTGCTTGTGAGCTTGCTATCGAGAGATGGAAGATTGAAGTGGTGGAGGCCCAGGTGGAGGACTCAGTTTCTCCAATTCCCAGACATGCCGACAGAGGTTGTCACTATTGTAATATCTGTTTTATATTAATAGAAATATCTTTTCCTGTCCAATAATGTGTATTTAAATGAGTATTGAATCCATGGATGCTTTTAAATGATTATATGTTATTGATTATATATTCTATAGTAGGTCTAACACAATTATATATAGCATGCTTGTCTTGTTTGCTGAATGTTGAGAGAGCAAATTACTTATACAAGAGAGAGTGGAAAAGCTTGACGGGGATCTACATCAACCATCCGAAATAAGGTATGTATTGAGATCCTTTAGTGTTAGATATTTGGTTTCTCTTGCATATTGGAAAGGATTGATTTTTGCGGTTACTCTATCTGTTGTGGTACCCCAAGCCATAGGAATTTTTCTCCGTAACAGAATTGGCGACCATACTAGGGATGTTCCTTGTTTTTCTTTAGGGTTAGGGGGAATCTGTTACAGCTGATTTTACCACACATGGTGGATCAAACCTTTATGGCCTTCCCTGTCCCTTTGTAGACTCTTTGGACCCCATGGACCATTTTGGTTCCTTTGATGTTTCCAAGATCATCCCTAAAAACATGTCTTATTTGATATACGCAACTTTTAAACCCATTCTCATGTATATATGCGAATTTGAGCCTTAAACCTGCATACTTCAGGATGTGTGCAGAAGGACAAATAGTTTTGGATTTTTCCTTGATATGGATCCAAATCACTTGCCTCTTGGCCTTCCATATGCCTTGAGATCACTCATATTCAACCTTCCATTACCCCATTGAAGCACTATATAAGGAAACCTTTGGATACATTGAAAAGGAGGGGAATTAAAGAGAAAGAGAATTATATTCCATTGTTGCTGGAGCTTATACTTGAGTTTGCATCCCTTTGTCCCTTGGATCACTTTGTGCTCTTCCCAAGCTTTCCTTTGCTTGTGAGCTTTCTATCGAGAGATGGAGGGTTGAAGTGGTGGAGGACTCAGTTTCTCTGATTCGCAAACGTGCCGATAGAGGTTTTCATTATTGTAATCTATAGTTTATATTAATAGAAATATCTTTTCCTGTCCAATAATGTGTATTTAAATGAGTATTGAATCCATGGATGCTTTTAAATTATTATATGTTATTGATTATATATGCTAGAGTAGGTCTAACACAATTATATATAGAATGCTTGTCTTGTTTGCTGAATGTTGAGAGAGAAAATTGCTTATACAAGTGAGAGTGGAAAAGCTCAACGAGGATCTACATCAAATATCCTGAATAAAATATGTATCGAGATCCTTTAGTGTTAGATATTTGGTTTCTCTTGAATATTGGAAAGAATTGATTTATGTGGTTACTCTATCTATTGTGGTACCCCAAGAAATAAGAAGTTTTTTTCGTAACAAGAGGCTTTGGAGGTGTTGATGCCTGGAAATTCACAGGTAACACCAGTTAGGGATTATCCCCAATAAATGTTCCCAAATAGCCCATTATCGTTTGGTATGGGGAATCCATCCGGTTTATGGTTCGGCTACCATAGGTCAAGTAACAAATAAAAGGTTTTACCGGTTACAGCCCAGTCCACTGTGTATATTTTAGTTTTTGAATTTAAGTATGATATGCAAGTTCCTATCTAAGAAGGCATATTGATAGAGAATACAAGGAGCGGTCACAATGTGATGCATAGGTTCTTACCTCTCGTCTTAACTCTCTCGCATCTAAATCACACAAAACAAGAAACTAAAACTAACTATCTAACCTACCCCTAGGGAGCAAGATTATCATTTATCAATGAGTAATGTATTTCTGCGCATGCATTAAGAAAACCACAGATAGTTGTTACTTATTTCAAAACACATGAACATTAATAGATATATGAACAACAAGATAGCTTATTGTTTATGAAAAGCCTTCATTACCCACAGCGGAAATTTCATAGAATAAACTAGAGCGCATTCATAACAAGAACATAGGTTCAAAGAGTTAGAATGATCTCACAGTTAATGGACAACAACTGAAAATGAAATAGTTCACATTCAACAAATCCATAGAACAACATTTGAAACATTCCACCAAGATTTCTCCAATAGGAAACTTGTAATTCTTTATTGGAAAAGAAAATAGTTCTTACAACATACTCTCACAAATCTCTCTGGGAAAAAGTCCATTATTACATCTAACTCTCCTATATTTATACAAACTAGCAAAACTTTTGGGCTGCCCCATTGGTGACCTTTGGGATCCCCCTGTGACCTTTGGGCTCCCCCCCAATGGTTTAATCTCACAATTTTGTCTTTTAGTGAGTGCTCATGATTTATACAATACATTACATTTCAGATTAAGATTTAAGAGCACTTTATAAAAAGGGACCATCTTGGTAACTGATGAACTTTTACCAAGCCTGGGCTCTACTGCTATTGATTCTACTCAGTAATATGTTGGTCTTCTTGAGATCCTATTGATCTTATACCTTCACTTTCTTATTTTTTGAGAAACATCTCTGCTTCTTACTTTTCCTTTCCTCATCCAACTCCCTTCTGCTTTGTCTTTTAGATATGTCTTCTTTGTAATAGCAATCATCCTGTCATGAATAACCAAAAAATGTATCAGTCCATTTACCTTCTTTGTATGCATTCTGTAAGGTAAACTATACACAGTGTTAATGCATGAAAAGAAAAAATGATGACACAAAGAAATTCTGCTAGTTTGTGTCTTGAAAACCGCTAAAACCACTGTCCAAACTAAAATCACAATCATGATAAAACAAATTATCTCAATCCAGGATGCATCTAGACTAATTCAAAATCCTCTAATGAAAGTATGAATCATAACAATGTAACCGCCAATCCAAACCCTAAACTTCGCTCTTCATCTCAAAGAAAACTAGACTCGACCAAAACCCAAGGAGAAACTCCGTCATCCCAAAAAATAGAGTAAAAGAACACAAAAATGGAGGGAAAAATACTAAGTATAGGCCGGACAAACTCTTCATCGGTGGTCAGCACAGTAAGCTACCGCAATGGTGGAAGTCATATGGTCTAAGGGTTCCATGGAAAAATGAAATTTCGGCGAAATAAAACACTAAAAACTGTCATATAGGCATCGGAGATCAGAACCACTACCACTAAACACATAGGCATCAACGATCGGAAGGACTAACAATAATACGTCAGCAGAATAGTTCATTACGCAGCCATAATGGCGGGTGACAAAAAGACTAAAGGTTCCACAATCAACATAAAAACATCGACGGTCGATAACTCTAACACTAAAGGTTGGAGCTCAGAACCACTAATCATCGGCGAGATAGTTTACTAGAAAGCCACAACGGTGGAAGACAAACTAACTACGACTTCTACGACAAATAAAACTATCGGAAATTGGAAGAAATAAGGACTATGGATTGGTGAATTTAAATATTAATGTATCCGCCATGTCGGCAAAAAAAAAAATACTAGCCCTCCGATCAAAGTTTACATTGTTCTGATAGCAATAAAGTCAAAAAAGGAAGTTAAAACAATAAAACCACGCAATCGGCGAAGATAAGAGCTATCCATCGGAACTTTTTCCATCTGCTGTCCAAAATGGTGATGAATTAGAATACTAGAACCCCAACTCAATCTTCAACAAACCTCTGACAGTGACAAGACCAAACCATTCTAAAATAAAAAAATGTTAAGTTCCACAGTCAAAAGCATTGGTAGTTTTAGATCATTCTACTTCTGAAATGAATGAAAACAATTGACCTCAATTCAACCTAAAAAATCCAAATTTGTAGCAGAGGAAAAATATAGTTCAGGATTCCAAACACTTCTAGGTAAGATAAAATCAAAAGGAGGGTCCAAAATTTGAAAAATTTGCGAAAAATGTTGTAGTTGCAACAATTGGCGACTACCTGGTGAACACAGATCTCTAGACAATTTCTTACTTAAGTAACAGACTATTTGACAATAAAACCAACATGTTGAATTCTTCTAGATGTTTGGATTTCTCAAATGGCAAATATATCTACTTTTAATCATTGATGATAGTCCAATTTAGGAAAATGGAAACCAAGATTTCAAATCCAAGATAACTCTTTTGAGGCTAGGAATATGAGTTTCATTTTTTACCTCTGTCTTCGGGTTGCTCCTAGCTTGGACACCATAGGATTGTAACATATGGTAAACAGAAATATTCATTTGTTCCTCATTCCCATGCCATTCTATACTTTTGTGCTTTTGGACTTTTTTGTCCTTTTTGATTCCTCTTGCATGCCTTTTTTTCTGAATTTTTATTCAGGATCCTCTATCCATAGTGTCCTTTTTTGTGAGAGATGTACTGATTTTTCAGCTCACGGATGGAGAAGAACTTTGGAAATCATGTACTCATATGGTTCAGTACTTCGTTTTGATACATATTGCTTTCTTAGGATATTTTTTACTCTTATTTTCTTTTTGGGTTTCAATTCTTGGCATGGGATCATTTATGTATAATATATCGTTTACTCTGCTTCCTTTCCATGGGTATTTTTCCGTCACCCCCTAAGACATTTTTAAATGTGGCATGGATGGAGCCTAGAAATAGTATTCCAGACCTTTTGATCCTGAGTTATTTTACAAGGATTAAGTAGGAATTCAATGTGTTCATAGCCATTTAGGAAAACTGCTAGACTATAAGAAATTCTTTCAGATAAATCAATAGTATACAGTCTTATAATCAAGGATTTTTGTTAACCAAAATTCTAATGCTCTCCATGCAACCAAAAGTTTGCTTCTTTTATTGAAATCAATCAAAATCTAACTAAAACAAACAAAAATAAAATAAATCAAAAATAAAAAACCAAATTAGTTTATTTATGTACAAGATAATCAAGAAATAAAAACCAAGATAAATAAAGTTTGAGAACTAAACCACTAACTGGTTCGTTCTCTACCCACCCCTATAAATCTAGAAACTTGTAAGTTGAGGGGCTAGGCTTGACTGGAAATTGAAAAAGGCATACCCATTATCAAAAACTACATCTACTGGTCTTGAATTAAAAACTATATTTCAAACTAAATCTATTTTTTTACAATCAATCTCATCAGCTCATGAAAATTGAAGGAGATCGGGCTGGGTGTTTGGTGTATTGCTAGCTTCTTTCGCTTGGTAATTTCTCGATTCTAGCTCAATTAGATAATTTCCCAATACATAATTCATTGGTTCATTTTTTTCTTCCAATTGAGTAACATTGTGCTTCATGTGGGGCTCTCTTAATATTTTTATCTGATTTGGACTTCCCTTATGAGGAAACCACAGATGTGACCAATCTGATGCGAAATACCCATTTAGCCTTGCTAGCCAGTCTCAATTCAAAACAAGTCCATAAACATCAAGTATGTTTGATACTGTAATATCAATGTATTGACATATCTTTTCATTGGTAGATAAGCAAATCAGAACATCTTCCATTTCCCCGATTACTTTCACAGTGGTCCTGTCTAGCTGAGTAACCTACTAGGTAGTTGGTTTAGGTTGTCCATTGATCTTCTTGTAGACTAAAAGTGGCATAAAATTGACCGCTGACCCTTATTCTACTAAACAATTGTGCACATTATGGTTTAAAATCTCAAAAGTCAAGAGGAATGGTGGGGTTTTAAACCTAGCCTTACCTCCCACACTTGCTTCAACAATTTCTTCTACAGGTTGGTTGTTAGTGGGAAGCTCTTTGTCTGGTACTTCAAGTGCTTTTAACAATATTTATTTCTATTGAGGTACATTACACATTTCAAATAATGAGATATTTTCCTTAGACCTTTTAATGTCCTCCATCTCAGGTGCTTTGATATTTTCCTTGACATTATCAATTTTGTCTTCAATAGGATTAACAGGCATGTTGACTTGTTTTGGATCTTGACTGGTAATGGTAAATTCAGGTATTTTATAATGTGTGTTGTTCTTCTGAATTTTCTTTACATTCTCTTGAAGTCTCTTAATTTTCGGGAGTATTGAATTTTCTTTATTTAACAAACCTTGACTTCTTGTTGTCACATTTGTTTCTGATGTTTCTTCCCGTTTCAGTGAACCTTCCTCTTTTGTATCAAAAAGTGAGACACGGTCCCATAAAACTAAATAATTCTCTTCTTGTTTTTCTATGGTTTTATTATTTTTTTCTTTCTGCTCATCACCTTCTATTAGTTTAGAGTCCAATAGCTGATTCATTACTAATGTCATCGAATTTATCCATTGAGGGCAATTTTTTTTCAAAATGAGGCTGCTGATGAAAGGTGCAAAAATTATCCATATCTACCTCAGTTAAATTCATTGATGTGGGATTGTGTGGAGGAGGTTTAGATTGATTGTTGTCCTCTTTCCTTTTGTAGTAAGGCTTATAAGATTTTTGAGCTTCCTTTTCCTTTTCCAAATCTATTATTCTGTTCAATAGCTTATGCATCATATTCACCATCCCTTCAAAGTCATGTGATTGCTCATCCTTAGGCTTAGTCAGTAACAACACTTTCTTACCAAAATCAATTTCTCCTAACTGCTCAAGATAATCTTCTATGCTCTCTTTTTCAGCTTCTACCCTCTCAGCTTCTTCATAAGTTTCTGACAATGTAGGTTTGACTGACATCTTGGAAAAGATGGCCAATTCAGGCCCTAGAGCTGAAGTATATTATTCACTCAGAACTTTATCATATGGTTTATCAGTTGCAAAAAAATTCTTTAAATAAGAAGCAAACCTTTGAGTGAAACTATGCACTTTTTCCTTTCTTTCTTTCTTTAAAGCGCATAACCCTTTCATCAAAGCTACATGAGTTTTTTGGACTGCATATTTACTTCTAAATATTCTTTCAAATGTATCCCATTTTGTGATTGAGTTAGCAGGCAAAGAAAATTACCATGAGGCTGCTGCTCCTTTCAGGATATGAGGGAACAACCTTCAGACTACGTATTCATGTTCTCCAGCTCGTAGTCCTTCTATAGCCAAGTAAAAGCTTTGCAAATGATCATCTACCAAAATATTTTCACTTGGGTCAAGCTTAGGAAAATTTTTCTCAAAATCCTGAGGTAAGTCATGCAAAGGAGGTGCTAGGTTTAATGGTGATCTAGCCCTCCAAGAATGTGGTGGATTTGGTAGGTTAGGTGGCTGATTTGCATTTACATTTGCAATGATTCTGGGTGGAGAATGAGGTGGTGAATGAGCAATGGTATGAATAGGTGAATAGTAAGGTGTATCTGGGTCCAACTGATTCAGAGCTTGAACAAATTCCTGTAAGGTTGTTTCTACCAGCTCTTCAAAATATTCAACCAACACTGCGTCTTCCAATATACGGTGGTCTTTCTTTCGATATTCTCTTTTGGGTAAGACAGGAATAATTGGTAATCCTCCAATATTCTTCACATATTCCCTTGTGAATCTTCTCAGATCATTGACTACTTCATTATTGATAGAATACAGATGCTCTTTACCCTTTTCTTCCACAGTTGGATTGGGAAACAAACTGCTCTCAGAACTGTTACCGGTGGAATAATTTCAAGGAAATGGGTTTCCTCGGCCATCCATGCACTAGTTTCCCTCCTTCTAGCGCCAAAAATTGTTGATGCCTAAAAATTTGTAGGTAGAAACAGTTAGGGATTCTCACCAGTAAATGTTCCGAACTAGCCTGTTACTGTTTGGTAAGAGGAATCCGTCCAGTTTACGGTCCGGATACCATAGGTCAAGTAACAAATAAAAGGTTTTACCGGTTATGGCCCAGTCCACTGTGTATATTTTAGTTTTTTTAATTTAAGTATGATATGCAAGTGCCTATCTAAGAATGCAGATTGATAGAGAATACGAGGAGCAGTCACAACGTGATGCACAGGTTCTTACCTCTCATCTTAACTCTCTCGCATCTAAATCACACACAGTAAGAAACTAAAACTAACTATCTAACCTATCCCTAGGGAGCAACATTATCATTTATCAATGAGTAATGTATTTCTGTGCATGCATTAATAAAAATCACAGATAGCTGTTACTTATTTCAAAACACATGAACATTAATAGATATATGAACAACAAGATAGCTTATTGTTTATGAAAAGCCTTCATTACCTAGAGTGGAAATTTCGTAGAATACACTAGAGCGCATTCATAACAAGAACATAGGTTCAAAGACTTAGAACTATCTCACAGTTAATGGACAACAGCTAAAAATGAAATAGTTCACATTCAACAAATCCATAGCACAGTATTTGAAACATTCCACCAAGCTTTCTCCAATAGGAAACTTGTAATTCTTTATTGCAAAAGGAAATAGTTATTCTTACAACATACTCTCACAAATCTCTCTGGGAAAAAGTCCATTATTACATCCAAATCTCCTATATTTATACAAAACAACAAAAATTTTGGGCTTCCCCCTTGCTAACCTTTGGGCTCCCCCTGTGACCTTTGGGCTCCCCCGCAACCGTTTAATCACACAATTTTGTCTTTTAGTGAGTGCTCATGATTTTTACAATACATTAAATTTTAGATTAAGATTTAAGAGCACTTTATAAAAATGAGACTAACTTGGTAACTGATGAACTTTTCCCAAGCCTGGGCCTCTGCTGCTATCGATTCTGCTCAGTACTCTATTGGTCTTCTTGAGATCTTGTTGATCTTAGACCTTCACTTTCTTCTTTTTTTGAGCAACATCTCTACTTCTTACTTTTCCTTTCCTCAGCCAACTCCCTTCTGCTTTGTCTTTTAGATATGTCTTCTTTGTAGTAGAAATCATCCTATCATGAATAACCAAAAATTGTATCAGTCCATTTAACTTCTCCATATGCATTATGTAAGATAAACTATACACAGTGTTAATGCATGAAAAGAAAAAATGACGACACAAAGAAATCCTGTGAGTTTGTGTCTTGAAAACCGCTAAAACCACTATCCAAACTAAAATCACAAGCCTGATAAAATAGATTATCTCAATCCAGGTCGCATCTGGACTAATTCCAAATTATTTGATGAAAGTATGAATCATAACAATGTAACCGCCAATCCAAAATCTAAACTGCGCTCTTCATATTGGAGAAAAAACAGAATCAACCAAAACCCAAGGAGAAACTTTGCCATCCCAAGAAATATAGTAAAAACACACAAAAATGGTGGGAAAAATACTAAGTATCAGGTGGACAAACTCTTCATCGGTGAATGGAACAACTGTATGTTAGATGGTCAGCTCACTAAGTTACTACAACGAAAAAAGTCATACAGACTAAGGGTTCTGCAGAAAAATAAAACGTCAACGAAATAAAACACTAAAGACTACCGTACAGGCATAAGAGATCATAACCACTACCACACAACACATAGGCATTAGCGATCAGAAGGACTAGCCATAATGGGTCGGCAGAATATTTCATTACGTAGCCACAACGGCGGGAGAGAGACAGACTAAAGGTTCCATAATCAACATAAAAACATCGGCGGTTGGCAACTCTAACGCTAAAGGTCAGAGCTCAGAACCACTAATCATCGATGAGATAGTTTACTAGAAAGCCACAATGGCAGAAGACAAACTAACTATGAAATCCATGACAAAGAAAAATATCGGCAATCGAAAGAACTAAGGACTATGGATCAATGAGTTTAAAGCTTAACTCAGTCGTCGTGTCAGCAACAAAAAGGACTAGCCCTACGATCAAATTTAACATTGTTCTGATAGCGATAAAGTCAAAAAGGAAGTTAAAACAATAAAACCATGGCATAGGCGAAGATAAGAGCTATCCATTGGAACATTTTCCATCTTCCCTCCAAAATGGCGGTGACTTGGAAGACTAGAACCCTGACTCAATCTTCAACAAATCTCCGACAGCGATAAGACCAAACCATTCAAAAATAAAAAAAATTAAGTTCCACAGTCAAAAGCATTGGCAGTTTTAGATCATTCTACTTCCAAAATGAATGAAAACACTTGACATTAATTCAACCTCAAAAATCCAAATTTGTAGCAGAGGAAAAATAGAGTTTAAGAATACAAACAATTCCAGGTAAGATAAAATCAAAAGAAGGGTCCAAAATTTGAAAAATTTGGGAAAAAAGTTCAGCTCCAACAGGAGGAAAGGAACAGCAACAGAAAAGTGAAGCTAGCATTTCAAAACAGCAAGTGAAACTTGACAGAAACAGTGATAATAGAGGTGGAAGAAATGTTTCAAGACGAAGAGGTGGACCAGTGAGATGTTACACATGTGGACAGCTAGTCACATGTCATGGGACTGTCCAGAGAAAGTTGCCAAACAGAGGGGAGCACAAGTAGTGCAAGATGAACCTGAAGCTCCAAAGGAACTAGAAGTGGCTAAGAATTACCCTGAACAAGGTGAATCCTTGTTGATGAGGAAGGTAATTGGTGAGTCAGTCTAGAAGAGGAGTCTATTCAAATCAGTTTGCAAAGATGAAGGTAGGTGCTGCAATTTGATTATTGATAGTGGTAGTACTGATAATCTGGTGTCTATAGAGATGGTGGAAAAATTGAATTTGAGGAATACAATACATCCAGAAGCATACAGGGTTGCATGGTTGCAGAAAGGTCACCAAGTTCTTGTGAGAGAACAATGCTAGGTAAAGTTTCAAATTGGAAGCTATCAAGATGAGGTAAGATGTGACATTATTGATATGGATGCTTGTCATGTTTTATTGGGTAGGCCTTGGAAGTTTGATAGGGAAGCAGTGCATGAGGGAAAGAGGAATGTCTATTCCTTTGAAATGAATGGGAAGAAGCATAATCTTCGTCCATTTGAGGGTAAGAAAGAAGAGGTTCAGAATCATTTGTTGATGATGACTGATAAGAAAATGGTGACTGATTGGAAATATGAATCAAAGGTAGAAGTACATTTGCAAGAAAATGATTATGAGGGTGAAATGACTAACATGGTTTGTAGTGATTGGTTGAAAGACATAACAGACCAGCAAGAAATTTCCAATGCAAGCATGGCATTGATGGAAGAAGCACAATATGGAGTTATTAATGATGATGGGAATTTTATGGTGAAAGAAATCACTAAGGATAGTGATGTGAAAGAGGGAAGCCAAACAGAGGAATACCAATGAATTCATACACTGAATTATTTGATGGCAAACATCATTGTGCTAATGAGTTTTTTGTTTGTTTTTGTAATAGGGAGGCTGAAATGTTTATGTGCAGAAAAATCTAATGATAAGTTGTTTGCAGGACAGAAGGAAGAATAACTTATGTGTTCTAAGTTTGAATATATGAGGGAATAACCAAAGGACCTGTCCCAAGTACAGTGTTGCAAAACATGGCTGAAGTGATTGTTCAAAATGAGAACACTACCTGGGTTTCTATCTTAGGTATCTACTACAATCATGCAAAAAAACAACAAAAAGGAAGCTCATGGACATGATCCCATGAAGAGTTTCAAGATGGGGAGTCTAATGTAGGAGCATAGAGTGCCTAAATGAAGTCATGTATGACTTCACTAGGTCAAGGAGACTTAGGGTCTCACATATTTGTAATTTGATTTATTTTTTTTAAAATGTTGAATAAAGACGATAAGGACGCTAGATCCTTTTCCCTATGTAATCCATAGGGGTTATTTTAGCACTTCTAGAATTTTAGAATCAGTTAGTGATTTGTCAAGTGAGTCATAGGATTAGTTGAGTAAAATAAGGGATATTTACTTCTTTGTAGGATCTCACGACTGAATATCTACTAAATATAGCTTGTATTATTCTTGTAGGAGAGGAGAATTTAGCTAGGGAGTAGCTCTAGAAATGTTAGGTCAAAAAGAAGAAAACAACCTGAGAGTCTAGACTCGTAGAGAATGCATAGAGAGAGGGGTCTCTACTTGCAAAGACCTAATCATTACTTCTAAATTAAGATAAGAGTTTTGTGAAATACAATCAAATTTTTGCATTTCCAAGTTAATTGGGTTAATTCCATATTTACACAGTGATTCTCAATTAGTATATATCCATTTGTTCATAAGAATTGAATGATTTAAGCTTCTAGTCTGTATGGGAAGAAATTTTTGTTTAAACTTATATGTTAGGATCACATCATATGAGATCCAAATAAATAGATAGAAATCTCTTGACTATTGAGAAGAAATTGTAGGAAAATCCTAGGTTTAATCGTGCAGAGAGTGTATGGAGGTTTTACATAGTCAAATGGATGGCTACTGTGTGTTATAAAGGAGGGTAGATGACTTATAATGGCTTGATAATGAGATTAAAACACCTTCTATGAAGGAATCTGTTGATATCATGTGGATATTGCCATGTGTTTTGGTGCGCAGAGGTAGATTGATGGTTTACAAATAGTCAATCGAGAGTTTGTGAGTATCATCGAGGCAAATCGACAATTACTGTGATTTGAAATAGTGAGTATACAATCTTGGAGGTGGAGAGCTAGCATCAAATCGATCAACGATCACTGTGGGTTGGTAGGTTAGATCGACGACGATGAAAGAGTGGATAGCAGGTACAATCATATGGTTTGCACCAAGTGTGAAGGTATTAAACTTTTGACTAAATCTTTAAAAAAACACAGACGCTATCATATATATTCTATATGTGTTATATATGGTAGTGATGCTATAAATGGAGGAAGCTCTATATCTAGGGAAGTTTTCTTTAGTTTGGCTCTGTGGAGGAAAAGTAATTTTTTTTTTATACATAGACAGAACATGGAAAATTTGATAGGAATGTTGTCTATATTAAAGTTCTGAGACAGAAGTAGTCACTATTAAAGGACATTTTCATTTTGTCCTTATGATGATCCTCAAAGGCAGATTGTATGAGGATAGCTGCAGTAAAAAGTGCAATAACCTTTTGTGTTCCTGTGACTTACATGGATTATGCCTTCATCCCATCTCCTTCTACAATGCTCGGCAACATACACATGCATAGTGTTGAAGATTCAGTGTTTAATATTGAGCTACTACATACAAAGTTTGTAAAGAGAACTCGCAACATGTTTGCATAGCAGTTTAGGATTAGAAATTTTAAATGCATTTGACAAGCTCGAAATTTTGAATACCTTTGACCAGCTCCATCACATTCAGAGGTATAAACGAAGTCTTGAAAAATGTAATTACTAAAGTGAATGAAGAAACATAACTTTTTGTATTTATGGTTTTTCTTTCAAAGGAATGCGATATGTAGAATTGTGACAAATTTACATAATAAAAAAACATTTATAATTATTTATGGTTTTAACTCCTTCAAAGGAATGCTATATGTAGATTTGTGACAAATTTTATTCAATTTTTTTTCTAATTTTTTTTTATGGAATAGTTGGTTGGATAAGCATTGAATTTCGACTTGAAAAATACAATTAATTGTTAAATCTATAAATAGTACTTGCAATACGAAATCATATTTCATTGCTTGCTTGACTATGCTTTCTCCTTAATGCTTACACCGTTAGGCATTAGCACGGACATCAGCTATGCTACTCGTGTTTGGGTATCGACAACGATTCATGTTAGATACCAATTAGCTATTATTATCTCACCCAGAGAATAGGGTCCAGATATTGTTTTTATTTATTCATATAAATATCAAATCAACTGAAATGAGTGACTAGAATGAAAGGAGAATGAATCTAGTGCATAGGAGATGAGACGAGGTCATCAGATCGGGGTGAAGATCATGAGAATTTGGGTAAGGTGGGAGAGGTTGGCATCAATATAGAATGATTTTGTGAGAATGGAGGCATCAACAAGCAAAGAGGCTCAAAATGTCTTAGCGACCTGCTATGTTCCTAAACTCTCGCTATGTAGTTCGGAGATGGTCACTATAGATATGGCCATTGCATTGATAGCATAGTTACCAGATTGGGTTAAATATTTATAAATTTCTTTGAAGTTAATTAATTAACTATTAACAAACATGTTTTTTTTCTTAAAAATCCATAGGTACAAATAAGGAGAGGATATATGTTTTAGTAGTTATATAACTATGCAGAGAGGGTCCTTAGATACAAGAGTTTTACACACCAAAATAATTGATATCTAACTTGAAAACAAATATTCTTTATTTATAGTTAGTTATAATTAATTGAAGATGATTTAAATCTAGGTAGAGAGAATTAGAATTAATTAGGAGTTGGCTAAACTCTAGAGAGGATTTGCATATTTTTTGGGGGACTTTGGTTGGATTCCATGGACATTATTTGTTGTTGAAATAACTCTTTTATTGTTGAAATTGAAAAAATAGATTCAAGACCCTTAATTACTGTTAATGTCCTTCGAATATTAAATTCCAACTATTGAAAATTGCCATATAAACCATTTCCTTGAAAGTTTAGCCAAAAAAAACACAAAAGATTTCAGTTACAAATCATTTAAAACTTATCTTACTCTTACTAAAAAAAGTAACCCTATATATATACATATACCCCTAAGGTACTTCAAATATGGAATTCCAACCATTGAAAACTGCATATGAGCCATTTCTATAAAATTTTAGCCAAAAAAACATGAGGTCCACGACTAATAGAGTAGAAGGTAGTAGATGTACAAATTGGAGTGATGATGCTTTTGTGTATTTTTTGTCTTAAAAATAAAGCTATGGTCGGATTAATGTAGATATAGGCATCATTAGATCAAATTGGAAAATGTGTAATTTAATTTGGGAATGGATGAAAATCAATGTTATTATTATTTTTTGTTTATTATAAGTTTGGTGGGCTAGATCAAGTGGTTGAGTGTTGTAAATTGTGATTAAGTGTTTCAAATTGTGAGCAAAAGATTGTTATTAGGAATATTTCACCTTCTGTGGATAGAAGTTCTTCCTTTTGTTTGAATGGTTCAGATCCAAAACAAATGAGTCACAACTAGGTCATAAAACTTTCCCTGGAGGCTATAGATGCCTGGAATAAGATATTTGATGGAAGACCTGCAAAAACACATCAAACATACAACAAAATCAAAGATACCCGAAAACTATCCATAGATCTGTATCAGTGACTATGGAATCTAATAATATAAATGTGATATTATAACACAACATATATCTGGGAAAGAAATCGACTTTGCATTAATATATGAATGAAAGATCTTACAACTGTTTTTCCTTAGTGTCGATTCACTCCTTCACAAGAATGACATCTCATCCTTAATAGCTCCAACTTGCTCCTCTATGCTCTCTAATGGATTACGCCGGGATGTTAATTCAACAGCATAAATTTACTATTTTCCTTCTCCCCCCAACCATGGAGTATGAGCTTGGTTTTATAGGGCTCAAAGGGATAGGAATGGTTGAGAAATAGGTGGGTGAGGTGGCAATGAGATCCCCAAAGCATGGATCTCAATCTTAACTGACCCATGTGAGTAGGGATAAGGATTTCCATGAAGCTTTTATTCTAGAAGCTTTGTGAAACCTTCTCTTTTTCACTTTTTACCAAGGGAACCACTTATACTCCATTATGACAGAGCAGCGCAAAGTGAGAACTGTGCCAAAAATAAAGGTCAAAGGCGGTGGCACCGCCTATATTCCAAATGAATTAGGAAGTGTTGTATAAGGTACTGCTTATCAGCTTAAAGGTAAGAGCGGTGCCCGAGTTTTATATGTAGAATCAACATCTAGAGCATTGTTTTCACTTCAATGTTTGGGATTGAGGGAAAATAGAGGTGTTAGAGATCTTATCACATGCTCGTGATAGGATTTGGGTATAACAAAATGCCCTCGAAAGCATGACGCTAGAGGGATACGATAGGCAAGAGCTTTGATAGAGCAAGTTATGACTTCGAGATAAGATCCAGCTTGATCGGAGAGTATCATCAAGTAGGAATCTGCAATATGTCAATACTTTGAGTCATGAGTAAATGTAACCTCATCATGGCTACAGAAAAATACAAGGAAAATCCATGAGAGGAATAAACAAACATGGCTACTAGAATACAACATAGATCCATGTGATAGAGGACTCAAACTTGGACATATCTACTAGATATACAACATAGATATATGTTATACAAATGTAAATTTGAGCATAGCCATGACCATACAAATGGGGATCCATGCTGGTACTTCATACAATATACTCCATTGCAACCTGGGGTGAAAGCTATGAGTGCGAATACCCAGGGTCTTCAGCTCGTCTTCCACAAAGTATGATTCTATCCATGTGATTACAATGTTCTGAAGTCGAACATGGTAGAAACCACTTGATTACCAACCAATGATGTGAACCATTAAAAAGTGCGAGGGAGATCACCATTGATGTCAATGATTCCCAAGGTACCCTAGTACAATATAATGATTGTGAATAGATGTTTTGACATTGAATACCCAGTGAAATCTTTTGATCAAAGGTCAATTATGTGAACCTATGTTGAGAGCGAGAGAATCTGTCATTGAGGCATACAGATCTCAAGATATTAAACTTGTTTCTAAGACTATTTCGTGGATGATGAGCTGATGTCGATAGGAATAGTCTCGTTGAAGGACGGCCATGATGAATCCCACATAAGCGACATGAAACTTGAAACAAAGTTCTCGAATATTGTAGATAATGTTACCATAGGACTGACTCAAAGTACTGACACAAAGGATTTTTTAACTGCATGGGTAAACTTCTTTCTTCCTTTCTTCCTTTGAACATCGAGCGACACGACAAAAGACTTGGAAGCATCAATAGACTAGACAGACACACAATACGACAATGGACAATGCATTCTTTTGAAATACTCAAAGGAGTGACATGACTCATGAAAGTGGATCGGCTTGTAAGTCAGCTGAATACCCAATTGACTAAATGATATAAAGACAAGTTCCATGTTCAAAGGTGACAAACAACTACCATTTGGTTTTCAAAATGACTCCCTTCCCTTAATTCCCTCATCGTGATTGATGAGTTCCTCTTCTCATTTTTACGATTCCAAAGAGGGTAACAAACACTCATTTAAGCTTATCTAAAGACAAGTCCTTTCTCATATATTTCATGCACCTGAGAAAGGAGGGGTTCATTCCCTGAGTAAGCCTCCCAATATTTAGTTTAATGAGTCCAATGAAAGCAAACTCAGTATCATTCATGTTTGGAGAGTCTGAACGAAGACAAAAGAAAACTCCAAAGGTTCCTTTTTCATATGATTTAGTCTCTAGGGCCTAAAAAAGTATAAAATAATACCTGAGAGAACTCTTCCAGTCATGATTGGCTGGAGCGTTCCTTTTTCATAAATAGTCTATCCGAACCAAAAAAGAGATAACCTACCATTGGAGAGATGACTCTTCATATACTTTCACGAGTAAGAAGAATACAAGTACTCGGCAATATTATCATATTTAGGGAGTTCGAAAAGATCTTAAAGGAGACTCCATTAAGTTTCTTTTTCACAATGTGAATTTTTTATGACCCTAAAAGGAATCGTAAAAAGACTCAGAACTTTGATACTAAGTTCTAAGAGTGTGACCAAAGTGTTGAAAAAAAAGCTTCGAGACTTTTTCCCTTTAATGGAAGTACAAAAAATTAAAAAACAAACTTCCCATAGACTTTATTGTTTCCGTTTTTACTCCTGTAAGACTCAAAATGATCATTAATCTCTCAAAAAATAACTTTAATGCACTATATAAATGGGGTTTTATAATAATAATGATTTTTTAAATATCAACATAACATTAAAAAACCCTAAAATATATATATATATATATAAGTCATTTGATTAGTAAAAATGAAATAATTTTACTATTTACCACATGGTGAGAGCATTTTGGAGAAAATTGAGCCAGATCTTCAGTTAGTGATTCCGGGAGATTCCACCATCTATTTCGAGCGTCGTTTGGACCAGGTAAATGACTAAACCCTAGGATTTTCTTTTTATGCATTCATTTTTTATTTTGAGGAGATTTTGGGAAGTTTTAGGCAAGACCTAGATTCCAAATACAGGCACCACTCCTGCCCCTTACAGGACAGGCAGTTCTAGATAAGAACCGTGCCTAATCAATTGCACTAAGGTAGTGCCACCACCCTGTGAAAATAGTGCTCAGGCGATGCCGGCTGCGAGTATGTAAATTTGAATGGGAAAGAAAAAATATGAGTTTTAAAGTGATTTTGATGATTGATTATGTTTTAATTAGCCCATTAATTGTTTTTGGCAGGTTGTAATCGATAAAAAATTGTTACATGGAAGGAACAAGAACATGATAATGACAATGCCTTTGCCGAGAGAAATGCGGGGTGCATAGCTGAATTGAGGGATTGTGGTCTCCTAAACTTCTTCCGCAGTCCTTGCATGGTGTCCCATGAATTCTTGTTGGAGTATATCCTTCATATGTGGAACCCAGAGAAACAATATTTTGAGGTGGGAGCCCATGTGCTAACTATCGAGGTAGAGTATATCTAATTCTTAATAGGATTATCTAGACGGGGTGCTCCTATTTCACTGGCTGGTTCCCGTGGAGGGGACGTGACTACCCAGGAGTTAATCAACCATTACTACATACATGGTACTAGAATGTCTGGGAAGAAAATTTCCATTAAGGCAGTGGTGGACGATCCTCTTCATATAGATATTTTCACTATGCAAAGGTTGGTTGGGAGCCAACGACCTCATCAGGATTCCAGAGCACACATGCTATATGATATAGAGGCCATGGAACCTACTATCTTTAATTCGGTAGAAGCATTACTTTCGGTCTTCAAGGACCAACTGACGAAGTGTCGGCAAGGAGAGGTGAAATAGTTTAGCTATGGATCCATCTTAGCCTGTTTCTTCTTTGAGCAGGTCCCTCATATGAGGCCCCGAGTGGTATTTACTGAGCTAAGAGCAAGATACCCTCATATGCTAAGGTGGTTCAGGATCATGGCCTGCATGGGGGTAGGCAGGGGAAAAGTGAAGTTTGGGGCTCCATTTTTCCGCTGGCTGAACAACCAAATCCTCATAATTGAGGATTATGTGTACACGGGTACTGAATTCAAGGCTGACCCTGATCTACCACTTCCACCTGGTGAGTAGTGGGGAAACATTGGTAAGAAACAAAACCCTAAAATGGCACTTGTGTTTTTGTATTTTAGTGTTTTTTTATATATGTAGTAATAAGACCTAAATATCTTCATTTAGATGTTGGAGTGGAACGATCTTAGAGATCTTCCCCATTGGACAAAAAACATGAACCTTGTTTTGTTCAATGGGGTGACGAACCGATGGGAGAGTTAGAGGAAAACTTGAAAAGGTTGACTCTAGATATACCTGATGCATCGATCGATGACCTCCCCATGAGGTATCAAAGGCACACTGTAGGCATGCTAGGCTGCTTTAGCTGATTATTACACAGAGTAGTACAAGCTGTAATATGCTACCATGAGCATCACTAGATAGATCTGCATGATGTATTCTGAAAGTTGATATATATTCAAGATTTTGTATGATTTTGTACTTCCTGAAAGCCAGAGTGCTTCAGATGAGGTCTCGCAACCTATTTTTGTAAAACACTATATATATATATATACGAACTCTTATTTTCGGTGTTTTTATGTTCCAAATGACAAATGTATTTACATGAATTTAATGTGTCTTCTACTGTCTATTTACAATATGATGAAGCATGTTTTATTTCAAGTTATGTATGAGCAATATACCAGTATAGGATATAGTTTTCTAACGAATCAGCAATTGCATTGTCTGCCCTAGGGATATGCCTATAAGTAATTAATTCAAATGACCTTTCCAACAAACATACCCTCTGGAAGAGACGGAGAAGAACTAGGTTCCTGATGGTATAGACATGATTCAAATGACAAACCACCAATTACAAGTCCATGAAAACTACCAAATCATGAATGTTCAAGGATGGAGCCTCAGTCAATAGACCTATGACTTCCTGATACTCAATGATATTTTTGGTAGTTGGACCAATACAAATCGCTCCTGAACTGACCAAATCATGAGCTGGGGAATAGAGAACCCAAGCGACTAAGGAAAGGTTCAAGGTATGGCGACAAGCACCATCATCGATGCTATAGAAAGACATATGTTCTGCATAACCATAACTTGGTATAAACAGTTTGGACACTAAACTCAAAACCATATTGAAAATACTAAAACACACACTAGAAAGTTTAAACAATGTACATATATACAAGGTACCATACATGAATGATCTAGGCATAGTACCTCTTCAGGTACAACCCATTGCGAGGTTGCCCGAAGGATATTCCATCATATTCCACAAGCTCATAAGCCCCTTTCTCTAAAACTTTGGAAATGATAAAGTGACCATACCACATTGATTCAAACTTCCCTTTCCCTAGCTCGTCATTTCTCTAATCATTGGTCAAAACTAGGTCACCTTCATTAAAAATACAATGTTAGACAGACTTGTCATACTGCACCTTGATGCGTTTCTTGTGTACCTCATTGGCTAAGGCAACATCTCATCTAGTTTTGTCAATATTGTTCAGGTGAAGGAATATTTCTTCCTCAATAGAAGTATCTGGGAGAAGTTCAACAATAAGTTTCAATGATGGAATCTGACACTGAATAGGAAAGACAACTTCTAGACCATAAACTAACTGGACGGGTGTAAAAGCAGTAACTATTTTACTGAAGTCCTATAAGGCCAAAGAGCGAAGAAGAGGATGTGGTGCTAGTTGGATTTGTGATCTCCAACCATCCGTCGCAACATGGTTTTTAAAACTTAATTAATGGCCTTGACTTGAACATTAGCTTTCAGATAATAGGGTGTTGAGTTTTCATGATGAAAACCCAGTTTAGCACTCAGTTCTTCCATCATCTGATTCCAAAAATGTGATGCATGATCAGTAACTATAGAATGTGGGACTCCAAATCTTTCTATCACATGATTGAATAGAAAGAGGGCGGGAGTCTTACCATCCTATGAATATGTAGGCATAGCCTCATCCCATTTCATAAAATAATCTATGGCTACAATGATGTAACCATGCCCCTTGGCTGAGGTAGGCTTATAATGTATAAAATCGACCCCCCATTTGGTGAAAGGGCCAATGGCAATGACGAGGTGTAACAGAGTAGGGTGGGTTTACTTTTTTAGATAGAAATGTTGACAGGGTGGGAATTTATTAACAACCTCATGACAAACTTTAAATATTGAAGGCTAGAAATAGCCAGTGCGAAGGATTTTTTGGACTGTAGCCATCCTAGAGAGATGACCATTGCGTGCTCTAGAGTGGATGTCATTTAGAACTTGGTCAGCCTCTTCATGAGTAAGGCATCGTTAGATAACAGAATCGATACCACGCCTATACAAAGTATCATTTAGGATAAGGTAGTATTTCGCGTGGTGATGGATACAATGATGATTGTCATGGGATAGAGTAGCCCGAAGTATTTGTGTCTGTAGATAAATGATTAAATACCCATACCATGACTCAGTAGTGCTTATCAGAAATAGAAATTTAGCCAGGAATGAATCACTGGGATTAGAATTTGTTGACTCACAGGGAAGATCACACATCAGATCAGCAAAAAATAAGGATTTCTTTGACATGGACTTGGCAAATTCAAGGTCAAATTCTTGTAGGATGACTATCCATCAGGAATATTTTCCCCCTAGCACCTAATGAGTTAGGATGTAATACCTAGGGTTCTTATCTTTCAATGTAGTGGTAGTGCGAAGCAAGATGTAGTGTCAAAATTTCTATACAGAAATGACCGTGGCCAATGCTAACTTCTCCACACGTGAGTATCAAGTTTCATAATCTATGAGATTCTTGCGGGCGTAATAGATCACGTGCTCCTTACCGTCAGGATTTTCCTACACCAAAACCATCCCAAGGGTAGTAGTGGAGGCAGCAATGTATAAGAGAAAATCCTTTGAATAATATGTGGTGTGTATCAGATGTGAATGGGTCAGAGCATGCTTAATATTATCAAAGCCACGTTGGGCTTGGTTATCCCAAAAGAATAGGGTGTCCTTTTTAGGAGATGCATATAGGCATGTGGTTTCTCTGCAAAATTGCACATGAAACGAACGAAGAAATTTTTTCTTCCCTTGTAAACTTTGGAGTTCAGCAAGATTGGTTGGGGCTGGTAGGGCTAAAATAGCTACAATTTTCAATGGATCTATCTGGATGCCGTCCTTAGAAATCAGGAAACCTAGGAGATGTCCTATTTCAATGCAAAAAACACATTTATGTGGATTGAGTCGTATATTATAATGACAAAATCTCAGAAAAATATCCCTCAGATGACTAGGGTGGTGCTCCCGTCGCTGTGAATGAGCTGGGAGGTCATCAAGGTATGGTTCCACAATATTTTTGACATCGTGAAATGCATAGGGCATAGCACATTGAAATGTAGCTCCAGCATTCTTCAAGCCAAATGGTAACTTCCTATACGCAAAATTTCCCCACGAGAAAATAAATGTCATCTTGTGCTGATCGATGGGAAATATCTCGATCTGATTATAGCTAGAAAATCCATCCATCAATGAGAAGATGACATTTCCAGCACAGTTGTCGACAATCTGGTCGATATGCGGAGTTGGAAAGTTGTCTTTGGGACAATATTTATTCAAATATCTAAAATCGATGAAGAGTCTAATAAAGCCCTATTTTTTATTGACAGGGACAATGTTTGATACACATTCTATTAGGGGCATAGGATAAATAAACCCTGCTTTCAAACGTTTTTTCTATTTTGGCTTTGATAGCGGTAGCCTTCCATGGATGGAATTGCCTTAGTTTTTTCCTGACAGGTTTGGCTATGGGATAGGTTTTGATTTCATGGACCATGATAGAGAGGTCTATCCTAGGCATTTCTTCATAGGACCAAGAAAAACAATCTTGGAATTCCTTGAAAAGTGCTTTGTATCCTCCAAATTCTTCTGCTGAGCAGTTCTCCCCAACATGACCATGCTCAAGAGTGCTAGTCTTGACTGATATGTTGATTGGATTTGTCTTATTAATGTTGCAGAGATTTCCTTCATATTCATTGTTCTTTAACAATACAATAGTTTGAGGAGTATAGACAATATCAGTGATAAAGAGAGATGCAAAATCATGGTCTACTGAACTGGTGTTGGGGAGGAATGAGGATCTATGATGGTGATCCTCCCATATGGATTCATTCGTACTCATGATATCCATAATGAAATTGTTAGAAGGAAAATTGTGGGAGAGATAATCTAGAGTAGGAAGAGAGGGTTCTAAATAGTAGTGTAGGTGGTAAGGATCTGAAGACACTAGATGAATATCATCAGTGTGGTCATGGGAAAGGGTTTGGACAATGTTGTACCTTTTTTCATGTGGATTCAATGAGGTTGACTCAACAAATTTTTTTCCCTTGGGATCATAACCAAATGAATAAATAAAATTTATTGTCATTGTTTTTGTGTTAGGAGGAGCTGACATGAATACCCCACGAGGGAAGAATCCTTCAGCATGCCTATCTCGATCGACTGGTAAGGAGGAGGGAACTGACCTAACATAGGGATGTTATTTTCCATAAGGGTAGTAAAATACTGTGTACATAAATCAAGATGATGAATTGTTACAATAATCCCTATATGTGGAAATTGGAGGGTTTGAAATACCATTGAAGCGACAGCAGTCATGGCATAAAACCAATTTATTCATAGCATGAGATTGTAGTCTAAAGGGGTATCCACCAATTCCACTTGAACGGGAATATTTTTTCCCCCAAGATCTACCTAAAGTGTTGGTATGAGACTATGGGGCTGGAAACCTCATCCATCAAAGGATTTTAAGGTCATTGGGGATATCATAAGCTTGGGAGATCCAAGGGCTTTCCAACAAGACAGGGACAAAACTCAAGTTGAAGCTCCTTCGTCTAAGACAGTTCTAAAGACCTTTTTCCCAACTACTTTCATCATGATTTGAAAATCAAGTTCGCGAGGCAGCCTAGAATTATAGTACTTGACATTGAAATGAATCAAATTAGTGTTTTCCAGGTCTAAGGCTCGTAATGCAGTTAACAGTTTTTTGCGTTGTGTAGGACAACTTTGGAGTACTTCCAAGGTAGACATTTCACATGGTTCTTGAGTGAGATCTTCAACGAAGTTGTAATACTATACAGCTTGGGAATTAGGGTTGAAAACAAACTTTCTATGAGTACTCTTGGGTGGACACAAAATCATGTCGAGATTAGGTTTCTCGATAGTTAGGGGACCATTAGACGAGGACGCAGGAGAACCAATAGGGGGATATTTATATGAAGAATAATTATCTTCCTTTTTATTTGCAGGTTTGTCATAATTCTAACTTCGAGTTTGTAAATTAACAGTTTCTGAGGACATCATGTGAATTTCCTCTGAAGAACTAGAATTTCCTTGATTAGACACGTGGTCTATCAGTTGTTGCTAAGGAGGGAAAGCATCAGTGAGAACTGCTGGCACAGGGCTAGTTTTCAAAAATTTATTGATTTCTTCACTACGGGGACACTCTTTCATGAATTGATCCCCNCATAGGGCTAGTTTTCAAAAGTTTATTAATTTCTTCACTACGGGGACACTCTTTCATGAATTGATCCCCTTTGCACAGTAAACATGGATATTTTTCTTTTCTCTTCCCTTTCTCATTTTCATTGGTTGTAGGTTTTGGGTTCTCTTGTTGGTTTATAGGTATTTTTTTTCCCTTTACCTTTATTTTTATTATTACCAAGTGTTTGATTACTTTGAATAGCATTCACCTTGGCAAAAACCTTGGGAGTTGAAGGAGTAGTAGCAGAAGCCTTAGGTTGCTTGGAAGGTTTCACTGCTGATGAGGGTTGGATTGAACCAACAATCCCATCAACAAGAGTTTCTGCAGGTGGCTTAGTGGGGTCAATGCTAGGGTGAGGAGCTTGAGGGATCAAGTCATATAGTGTTCTAAACTGGGAATACACCAAATCCAATTACTGAGCATGACTAATAGCTTGGTCTTCAGTGACAGTGTCGTCCATAGCCACATCTCGAGTAATAGGTGGCAACAAAAACTTCGTAAACCAATCAACTAAGAGTTAGTCCATGATAGGAGCTTTAATGATCCTTCTTCGCCTTCTCCACTCATGGATGTGATCGAATATGTGTGTGGAGGTGTTTTGATGCAGAGAAGTTAAAACGTCTGTACCCATTTTATAACGACTGGTATCTGAAAGTGTATGAGGAATACAGTTGCCAATGCACTAAAATCCACAAACGAATGTCATGGAAGTTCAATACACCACTTCGTAGCCATAATGATCAAATTGCGCTGGAAGAGTCTCAATCGAATAGAACCATAAATCAAGGAGTTGGAGGAACACCAGAGATGGAAACTCATACTATGATTTTTGGGATAATCTCCCTGCTTACCATCGAATTATGGGATTTATGATGGAATGTTTACTAGAATTGTAGGCCATGAAGGATTGTGTTATATGGGGTCATTAATCAACTTGGACAAATAAGGTAAGTCCAAAGTTTCTAGGAAAGATAACTAATGTTTTGGCTCCACATACTGGTAATACTAATAAGGCATGTAAACACCAGTAGAGTTGTAGGTTTACTTATATACAAGTTGTTGAAATTTTTGATGAGATGATGTACTTCCTGAATATTGAACTCCAATGTTAGGGTCACTAGAGCCAATAGGACCATTAGGAGAAGGTCCTTCAGGACCTCTAATACCATAAGGACCACTAGGACCACAAGGAGGAGGTCCACGAGAACCCCCAAGACCACTAGGACTACCAAGAACACTAGGAGGAGGGCCACTAGAACCCTGAAGACCACCAATACCACTAGGAGGAGGCCCACCAAAACCCCTAGGACCACCAGGACCACCAGGAGGAGGATGGCCATAAGATGGCCCTCTAGCACCGCTAGCAGTATGAATAGGTATTCCTCCCATCGCCGACGTATAAGACCAGTTGGGTTTCCCCGATGGTGTAAAAGTATTCCCAGGGTATGGAATTCTATTATAAGACATCCCTATATGGTTGGGTTGATAATTCATATAAATCCTACATGAATTTGATTTGCTGGATAACCATAACCCCATGAGGGTTGATAAAATGTAGATTGCACCACCAAGGGTGACCTGGACTTGAAGGGGGGTTTAACACATCTGTGTTAGTGGGAGGGACATATACTATGGATTGTCCTACATCATAGGTTTTCCTATTACTCGTAACAGTTCCAATAGTGGGTAACGTAGGTCGCATCGGGGTTCCCCCTCGACGTTAGAAGGTACAGACACTACTAGAACTAAAGGTTTTCCCCCATCCATAGAAAGAATGGGATGACTAGAGACATACATTAGAGGAAATTTCAACTCAAAATGGGCCTCCTAAAATGAACTAATAAAATAATAGTTAAAATAATAAAATAATATTTATTAATTTTGGAGGAAGAAAAGAAAAAAACTACTTTTTTTGTTTGTATTTTTGACATATCTCCCTGTGTTTTTACTCAAATTTTGATCGGGAGAGCTCGTTGGATGCGCAATTAAATTATGCATCCAATGAGTACCCACTTGGCATACTTTTGATGGACCCTGCTACCCCAAAAATAAGAAATACCTGAAAAAATAAAATGATGACATCATCATTCCATTTTTCAGGTATTTCTTGTTTTTGGGGTAGTGGGGTCCGTCAAAAGTATGCTAAGTGGGTACTCGTTGGATGCGTAATTTAATTCTGCATCCAACGAGCTCTCCCGATCAAAATTTGAGTAAAAACACAGGGAGATATGTCAAAAATACAAACAAAAAAAGTAGTTTTTTTTTTTATGATACCTATCCCCAAATTTATATTAAAAAAGTGTTTAAGACCTATATGGTATTTCAAATTTAAATAAATTTCGTTGGCTAACACATGATGACATGGAATTTGAATAAAAGTTAAAAGGCCCATTTTGAGTTGAAATTTACTCTAATGCCTAGAACTCAATACTGTAGGGGAGAAAATAGAGGTTTGACCTGGATTGCGAGAAGTCTCACCATATACTGGATGACCATCACAAGAATGATTAATTTTAGCGAGAGCCCAATGATCTTTATTATGGGGGAGAAGAGCCCGAAAGAGGTTCTTTATGAGTTATGGGGGTTTCTAAGATTGTATCTAATCTTTGCATTCTCTATTGAAAATCACGTGCATGGTGAATAGAGGCTTGGATTTTGGCAGAAAAAGTAAAACCATGCAAAGATGAAATGCATGTTCATTCACTTTACCATTCAGATTATGCCTAATTATGGGAAGGAGAGAGTTTCTTTTTCTTTTCAATTTTGATTTGAAACCAACAATTTTCTCAAACAACTCTTGAATCGAGAAACAAAACAAGCAACACACTCCAAACTAATTTTTGGAAGCAATCAGATGGGATAGTCTCTTTTCCTAAATGAAAAAAAACCAACACTCAATTCGCATATGCAATCTATTTTTTCAATTTTTCTCTAAAACATGGAAATATATAACTTAAACTATTGATATTTTTTCTTTTGATGAGATAATTATGCAAAAGAGATAAAATAACAAAGGAATCCTAAAAGCTTATGAAGCTAATCAGCGATCCAATGACTTAAGCTCGTTAAAAACAATGACCTAGTCTCAACCAAAAAAAATCTTTTTTAAAGCAAAAAAGAAGTCTCCCACTAACTTTGTGGAAAAATGAAAACAAGGAAATGATCAAGAAGTCTTTCTCTTATTCTTTATCAATGAATGAAAAGAGTCGTAACTGAAACAACACTTTCAATTATTCCTTTCAAAATAAAAACCAACAAGCATGGAAGGAATGAATGATAAACAAGCCTAACCTAACTATTGTATTTTTCAACCAAACAAGCTCTTACCACTAAAAAATTCCAACCATGATCACTCAGATTTATAAAAACAACCATTGACAATACAGGGCTGAAAGCAAAACAAAAATATACTTTTTCAAGAAATAAAAAACAAGGTATGGAACAAGGCGTACCTGGCACCATGCTAAAGGAGTTACTGAAAGAGCGGTTTTTGATGCAGCATCGATTCTTGCTTTCTTGACTCAGGAAGTGGCACCACTTATGGATAACTGCATTCAAGTAGTGGCACTGCGTATTTCCCATAGCACATGAGAGATTCCCTGTAAAAATCCAGAACACAAGGAGAGAGAAAAATTTCAAGTTAGAAGTTGCAAACACACTATCAAAACTAATGAATCAACAGTAATACAGAGTATATAAAGTCAAGGTGGTTTAGATCTGAAGAGCTATGACGATCTCAAACCAAAAATTCACTAAGTTAGATGATAGATCTGACTGAAAAAATTGAATACTAGAGCTTGGATTTGGACAAGTGTTTGAAGACTGAGGAAGATCATACCAATTGAATCTTGTACTCCCTAGTAGAGTCACCATATTTGTTATCAAGAATATTTCACCTTCCACGGATAGAAGTTGTTCCCCTGGTCTGAATAGTTCAAATCCAAAATAAATGAGTCACAAATAGGTCAGAAGAATTTCTGTGGAGGCTATGGATTCCTGGAATAACATGTTTGATGGAAGACCTGCAAAAACACATCAAACATGCAACAACATCAAAGATACTAGAAAACTATCCATAGATCCATAGCTGTGACTAAGGAATCTGATAATATACATGTGAGATTATAACACAATCGATATATGGGAAGGACATCGAATTTGCATTAATTTATGTATGAAAGATCTTAAAACTATTTCTCATGAGTGTCGATGCACTTTTTCACAATACTAGCATCTCATCCTCGATAGATCCAACTTTATCCTTTATCCTCTCTAATGGATTAGGCCAGGATGTTAATTCAAAAGAATAACTCTACTCTTTTCCTTCTCCCGCCAACCATGGAGTATGAGTTTGGTTCTATAGGGCTCAAAGGGATAGGAATGGTTGAGAAATAGGCGGGTGAGATGGCAATCAGATCCCCAAAGCATGGATCTCAATATTAATTGACCCAAGTGAGTAGGGATAAGGCTAGCCATGAAGCTTTTATTCTAGAATCTTTATAAAAGATTCTCTTTTTCACTTTTTACCAAGGGCACTGGTTGTACTCCCTTATGACAAAGCGATGCAAGGTGAGAACCGCGCCAAAAAACAAAGGTCAAAGGCAGTGGCACCACCTATCTTCCAAATGACTCAAGTGGTGATGTATAAGGTACCGCTTATCAACATAAAGGTAAGAGTGGTGCTGGAGTTTTGTACGTAGAATCAACATATATAGAACTATTTTCACTTCAATGTTTGGGATTGAGGGAAAATAGAAGTGTTAGAGATCTTATCACATGCTGGTGATAGGATTTGGGTATAACAAAGATTACAGGGTGACTATACATTGCTATATAAGTGCATATTTTAATTTCCCACTAAGTTAACTCCCTAATCAAAATGACCTCTCTAGATAATAGCAGAGGTGGAGACATAATTTTT
>LPNX011071757.1:57491-67660 GCA_001517045.1 Pseudotsuga menziesii
GGCAGAATAGAAACATCATTGGAAGGTGCATTTGAAGCACAATCATCCATAAGCCATGGTATAAGCAAGGGGAGAAACAACTTCAGAGGCAGAGGAAGAAATTATTCTAGAGGAGGACGACAAAGAAGTCCTACAAATGTCGCTCGTAGAGGAGAGTATCAAAATCCAAGTAAGTCAAGTGGTCAGATGTTTCATAAATAAAACATTCAATGTCATTATTGTAATAAATTTTTTCATTATGCACATGAATGCAGGAAAAAACAATATGACCAAGGAAGGCAGAGCCGAAATCAGTCGACCAGCACCAACACTTCGACAAGTGCAATGTTAATGGCATCGACATCTTTGAATGAATTCAATGTTGTTCAAGAAATTCGACATGACATATGGTACTTAGATTCATGATGAAACAATCATATGACTGGTAAACAATGTCAAAGTTACTGTTTTAGGAAAATTCTGTTCAAGCTGATGTTACACTTGGAAACAATGTCTAAGTTACTGTTTTAGGAAAATGCACTGTTGATTTTCTAACCAAACATGGGGAGAGTAAGTATATCCGTGATGTCTATCATGTCAATGGTCTGAAACATAATTTTTTAAACATTAGACAACTAACATAGAAAGGCTACAGAGTATATATAGAAGATGATAACTATGTGATCAAAGACAAGCATCCAAGTGACCAGTTGGTAGCAAAAGTGCCAATCACAAGCAACCGCTTGTTTCTAGTGAGGATAGTTCCTGACATGAAAGTGAAGACAAATGTAGGATTTGCATTCAAGGTAGAAAGTAAAGAAATTGTCGATTCCCTCAACAAGAAAATAAATGGTAGAGGTAATTTGTGGTTGCATTTTAGATAGAAGTCCAGGATGAATCCTGGTTGTGGCATTTCAGATTTGGACATCTGAATTTTGGGGAGCTAAATCTACTACACAAAAAGAATATGGTGAAGGGATTTCAATTGATCGACAGACTAGAAATGGTTTGTGAAGGATGCATTTTTGGTAAGTAGCACAGAGAGACTTTTTCAATCAGAAAGTCATATAGAGCATGCAGACCACTTGAACTTGTGCACTTTGATATTTGTGGTCCAATGCAGACATCATCCATTAGTGGCTGCAATTATTTTCTAACTTTCATTGATGACTATTCAAGAAAAACATGGGTATATGTTTTGAAACATAAATTTGATGCATTTAGTTATTTTTAGCAGTTCAAGGTACTCATGGAGAACTAGAGTGGACACCGCATGAAGATTTTAAGGAATGATAGAGGAGGTGAATATGTTTCAAATGAACATATAAATTTTTGTAAAACCCATGGCATACAGAAACAATTTACTGCATGGTATACATCTCAGTATAATGGTATTGCCAAAATAAAGAATAGAACCTTCATGGAGATGGCACATAGCATGTTGGAAGCCAAGAATTTGCAAAATGAATATTGGGGTTAAGCAGTCACAACCATTGTATACATTATGAACCGATTTCTGACAAAGAGTGTCAAGAAAAACATTCCCCAAGAAGCATGGACATGTATGAATCATAGTGTTTCTCATTTAATTTTTTTTGGTTGTGTTGCATATGCTCATATTCCAGATGAGCTGAGAAAGAAGCTAGACAAGAAGTGATAGAAATGTATTTTTAACGGCTATTCTTAAGACACAAAAGCATACAAGTTGTATGATCCCATCACAAGGAAAGTGAGAATCAGTCGAGATGTTCAATTTGCTAAGAATGAATCATGGGATGGAACTGCCGACACAGATGTCAAGATTGTGTCGAATGTCGACAATTCTGATATGGAAGAGGAAGTGGTTCAAATAACACATGTAAGTCAACCGGTCATAGCACCGTTAACTCCCATGACACCACGACATGGTTCAACACAAGGACCATCAACACAAGTGGTAGATCAAGCTACACCGACAAGCACACCAAGAGGACAACAGACTCCATCAAGCATTTCGTCAAGTTTGACATCGATAGAACTAGTGAAGACAAGAAGTATGTGTGAGATATATGAAGTTGGTACACCAAATTCATTCTCTCTCTTTGCATTATTTTCTGCTATATATGATCCACTAACATTTGAAGAATTTGTCGAAGAATAAGTATGGGCACAAGCCATGGATGAAGAAATAGAATGCATTGAGAAGAACCAGACATGGGAACTGGTTGATGTACCAAAAGACAAAGATGTAATCAATGTCAAATAGATTTACAAGATCAAACAAGTTGCCGATGGGAATGTACAGAAGCACAAATCAAGAATGGTAGAAAGATTGTTCACACAATCACTCGACATAGAATTCAATGAAATGTTTGCACCTGTTGCATGCATGGAACAGTTAGAACAATATTGGCCATTGTTGCACAAAAAAATGGGCCTGTTTATCGAATGGATGTCAAGTCAACATTTTTTAATGGATATCTAGAAGAGGAAGTATATGTGGAACAGCCACAAGAGTATGAAGTTCCAGGTCAAGAGCATAAAGTGTATAGGCTGAAAAAGGCACTTTATGGTTTGAATCAAGCTCCTAGAGCTTTGTATAGTCGGATTGATTCCTATCTCACTAAAAATAAATTTCATAGAAGTGAAAGTGAACCGACATTGTACACCAAAGTAAATGAGCAAGGTAAGATGTTAATTGTCTACTTTTATGTAGATGATTTAATATTTACTGGTGACTTTGGCATAGCATATTTTAAAGCAGTCATGGAAAGTGAATTTGAAATGACTAATCTGGGGCTTATGAATTTTTTTCTGGGCATTGAAGTTTAGCAGTATGAAATTGGTATTTTTATATCATAGACAAAGTATGCAAGTGAAATTTTAAAAATATTTAAGATGTCTAATTGCAACATAGACCCAACACTAGTAATAGCAGGTTTATAATTGAGCAAGGATGATGAAGGATCAACTATAGATCCTATGATGTTCAAAAGGCTTGTTGGAAGCCTTATGTCTTTGACGGCGACAAGACCAGACATTGTGTATGGAGTAAGTATGATCTCAAGCATCATGGAGTCAACAAAAGACTCACATTGGCAAGTAGGTAAAATAATTTTGAGGTATGTAAGTGGCACAAAAGACCTTGGCATTATATATTAAACCTCAGAAAATTTTAAACTCATTGTTTACACTCACAGTGACAATGGAGGTAGCATAGATGACAGAAATAGAACATATGGTTACACATTTCATTTTGGTATAGGTGTTGTTTCATGGGTTTCAAAGAAACAACCCATAGTAACTATGTCTTCAGCAGAAGTAGAGTATGTTGCAGCGACAATTGTTGCATGCCAACCTATCTAGATGAGGAGACTGTTAAAATAATTATCACAGAACAATCAAGAACCGACAACCATTTTTTGCGACAACAATTCAGCCATAGCACTATCAAAGAATCATGTGTTCCATAAGAGAACCAAGCACATCGACATAAGGTTTCATTTCATAAGAGAGTTGGTGAACAACAAAGAAATTTGTTTGGAATTTTGCAGGTCTGAAGATCAACTTGCAGACATATTTACAAAACCATTGGCAAAGGACAAATTCTAGTATCTACGTAGTTATCTTGGAATGACAAGTTCCCCACAGTGAACTCTATAATGCACAGAGCATCTCTAATCTCTAAAAAAATTTGTAAATTTTGTTTAAAAAAAAAATCCCATCTACTCTTAATTAAGGGGGAGTATTGGAAAATGCAATTACTCCCATATCCGCGTATCTGATCTCAAACGACTCTGTCAGAGTCTGTGTCAGTCAAGATCTTATCGGTTAATCTAATAAGAGTGAAGAGTCCATGATTCGACATTGTAAACCGGTTGAATTAATTTATGAAGATAAGTTGTTAGGTAGATAGTTATTACAGTATGGCGAGTCAGTGGATTCATGTAGAAGCAATTTTTAGGTTTCCTATCAATAGAAGGAGAAGATTGTAAATCAAGTTAGACACAATAGAGAGTAAGAGAGAGCTCAAATGATAACAGAGAGTGAAGAAAGAATTCTGTTGACGCTCAATATTTTGTGTGTGTGATTCCATCGAAGAGCCCAAGCTCTGTAAAAAGATCAGTCGGTGAGCCCACAAGTTTTGATTAGTCAGAGACCGACAAGATTGTATTACCTTAAATATTTCTGCACAAGTTATATATATGAAATAGTTTATGGTTGAATGCATGTTTATTTAGCCACACAATATTTCCAAAGTTACTTGAGTAAATGTTGTTTACATTTACCCATTTTAGTGAAAGATCAAAGAACACATAAATTTCTCACTCCATGAAAGTTCCAGGTTTTACGGCATAGTGGTCGACTCAAGTCTTCCTAAATATCTAGGTATATGTTTTTATAAGTTCTCTAGAATTGTTAATGTGTCGGTTTTTACTTCATCTTACTCATAGGTGAAAAAAATTTGTAATTTCTTAAGTCTTTTATACTAATAAATATCATTTGTAAATACCGACCAAAACCAAACCAAAGTAAGTGAACCGAAAAGGTTGGTTGAGTAAACCGACTAGTGGTCGAAGTGATCATCCGACTAGTTGTCAAAAACGTCAAACCGACAAGTAGTCGATTTGGTTCTGTCAAATGTAAAACCGGCAAGTTGTCAGCTACTGACAAGTGGTCGAAGTAAAACATGTCGGTAGGATAGACAAGTAAGAACTTGTTGAGGAAAAAAGAGGTTGGTGTGAAAATTAAATTTTTATTAACTGAGTGGTAAAATCAAGTTTAGTCAGCTCGGTTTTGGCTAACTGGTATCAAAGCAAGGTTTAGGAAAGAAATCATGTCTTAAAAAGTGGAAAAGTAATTTTCTAAGGAAAGTTAAAAATAAAAAATTACTTCCACTTCTGGTTCATTGCAAACTCCAATTTTTAGAGGAAAGACTTATGAATATTGGTCTTTAACAATGAAATCCTTGTTCAGAGCTCAAGATGTCTGGGAGATAGTCCATCATGGTTATGGAGGAACAATAGATATGAGTGCATATAACAATCTCACACAAGTAGAGAAAGATGTCTTGAGGGAACAGAGGAATAAAGATGGAAAATCTCTATTCTAAATACACCAAGCCATGCATGAACGCATACTCCCAAGAGTAGCAACAAAAAAGAATCCTATGAATGCATGGGACACATTGGAGACCGCCTATCAAGAGTTGGGAAAGGTAAAGACTTCCAAGTTGTAGATTTTGAGAAGAGATTTTGAATCTCTATCCATGAAAGATTTAGAGACTGTAGACTCATTCTACACCAGAGTTGTTGGTTTGATAAACAAACTGAAATCTCATGGAGAAGACATAGAAGACCAAAGGGTGGTTGTAAAAATTCTCAGAATTCTTCCCCCAAGATTTGAAAACTTGGTTGTGACCTTGGAAGAAAAAACAGACATGTTGACGTTTACTATTGATGAGTGGCAAGCTTAAATCATCAATCATGAACACATACTTGGTAGAACACAAACCTCATTGGAAGGTGCATTCACAACACAGTCATCCATAAGTGGTGGTATAGGGAGTGGGAGAAACAACTTTAGAGGCAGAGGAAGAAATTATTCTAGAGGAGGACGAGGTAAAAGTCCTACAAATGTTGTTGGTAGAGGAGAGTATCAAAATCCAAGTCAACCAAGTGGTCATAGGTTTGATATATAAAAACTTCAATGTCATTACTGTAAGAAATTTGGTCATTATGCATATGAATGCAGGAAGAAACAATATGACCAAGGAAGAAAAATCCCAAATCAGTCGACTAGCACCAACACTTCGACAAGTGCAATGTTAATGGCATCGACATCTTCGACTGAATGCAATGTTGTTCAAGAAATTCCACATGAAAATGGTACTTAGATTCAAAATGCAACAATCATATGACTGATAATTTAAAATTGTTTTCCATTCTAGACAATTCAATTCAAATTGATGTTACACTTGGAAACAATGTCCAAGTTAATGTTTTAGAAAAATGCACTATTGATTTTCTGACCAAACAGGGGGGGAGTAAGTATATACCTGATGTCTATCATGTCGAAGGTATGAAACATAATTTTTTAAGAATTGGACAACTGATACAGAAAGGCTACAGAGTATATATAGAATAGGATCACTGTGTGATTTAAGACAAGCATCTAAGTGACCAGCTGATAGCAAGGATGATGAAGGATCACCTGTAATAACAAGTTTAAAACTAAGCAAGGATGATGAAGGATCACCTGTAGATCCTACGCTGTTCAAAAGCCTTGTTGGCAGCCTTATGTATTTGACAGCGATAATACCTAACATTATGTATGGAGTAAGTATGATCTCAAGGATCATTGAGTCACCTAAAGACTCACATTGGCAAGTAGGTAAAATAATTTTGAGGTATGTAAGTGGCACAAAAGACCTTGGCATTATGTATTCAACCTCAGAAAATTTGAAACTCGCTAGTTACATTGACAATGACAATGGAGGCAGCATAGATGACATAAAGAGAACATCTAGTTACACATTTCATTTTGGTACAGGTGTTGTTTCATGGGATTCAAAGAAAGAACCCATAGTAACTCTGTCTTCAGCAAAAGCAGAGTATGTTGCAGCGACAAGTGTTGCATGTCAAGCTATCTAGATGAGGAAAGTGTTAAAATACTTTTCATAGAACAATCAAGAATCAACAACCATTTTCTATGAAAACAATTCAGCCATAGCACTATCAAAGAATCATGTGTTCCACAAGAGAACCAAGCACATTGACATAAGGTTTCATTTCATAAGAGAGTTGGTGAAAAACACATCAATTTGTTTGGAATTTTGTAGGTCTGGAGATTAACTTGCAGACATATTTACAAAACCATTTAAAAATGACACATTCCAGTATCTGCGTAATTATCTTGAATTGACAAGTTTTTCCCAGTGAACTCTATCATGCACAGAGCATGTCTAAGCTCTGAAACATTTTGTAAATTTAAAAAAAAAAAGTCCCCATTGTCTCATAATTAAGGGGGAGTGTTGGAAAATGCAATTACTCCTAGATCTGCGTATCTGATCTTGGTTGACTCTGTCATAGTCTGTTTCAGTAAAGATCTTATCGGTCAGTCTGAGAAGAGTGAAGAGTCCACGATTTCACAATGTAAACTAGTCAAATTAATTTCTGAATCTAATTTGTTAAGTAGATATTTATTCGAGTCTTTAATGGTGAGTCCGTCGATTCCCGTAGAAGCAATTTTCAGGTTTCTTATAAATAGAAGGAGAAGATTGTAAATTAAGTTAGACACAATAGAGAGCAATAGAGAGCTCAAAGGATAGTAGAGAGTGAAGAAAGAATTGTGTCGAAGCTCAAGGTTCTGTGTGTGTGATTTGATCGAAGAGCCGAAGCTATGTAAAAGGATCAATAGGTGAGCCAACAATTTTGGATCAGTTGGAGAGCCAACAAGTTTGTATTACCTTAATTATTTCCACACAAGTTATATATATGAAATAGTTTATGTTTGAATGGATGTTTATTTAGCTGCACAATATTTCCAGAGTTAATTGAGGAAATGTTTTTTACGTTTACCCATTTTAGGGAAAGATCAAAGAACCCATAAATTTCTCACTCCATGAAAGTTCCAGGTTTTACGGCATAGTGGTTGGCTCAAGTCTTCCTAAATATTTGGGCATATGTTTTTATAATTTCTCTAGAATTGTTAATGTGTCAGTTTTTACTTCATATTACTCATAGGTGAAAAATATTTGTAATTTATTAAGTCTTTTAGACTAAGAAATATCATTTGTAAATAATGACCAAAACCAAACCAAAGTAAGTGAACCGATAAGGTCGGTTGAGTAAATCGACTAGTGGTCGAAGTCATCAGCCGACTAGTTGTTGAAAAGGTCAAACCGGCAAGTAGTCGATTAAGTTATGTCTAAGTGTAAAACTAACAAGTTGTGAGTTACCGACAAGTGGTCAGAGTAAAACATGTCGTTAGAATCGACAAGTAAGAACTTGTTGAAGAAAAATAGTCAGGTCTAAAAGGCAGACCAAATTTGATAAGCTTGTCTAGTCGAGAGTTAGACAAGTTTCACCCGACAAGAAAAAAGAGGTCAACAGGAAAATTAAATTTGTATTAACTAAGCGGGGAACTCGCACAAAGTTGGTTCCAATTTTTAGTGCCACTTAAGAAATCAGAAACACACTTCCGAAGTGCAAATCGAGAACTCATATGCATTATTGATGGTACGTTCGGAATAACCTGAGCCGAAACACAAGGCTAAGGTTCATAAGGAAGTATCACATATGCGATATTGAAAACTAATAAAAAACAAAACATAGGCCGTGGGCCTCAAATATCATTTGTATAGTGAAGCATTGGGAGAGTGATAAACCGCGTGGGAGAAAAAACGTAGAGGTGATTTGTGTTTCACCTTTTGGAGGTCGATTTGGAGGTCGAGTTGTAGGTGGATTGGCTCCAATGGCAGGTAAATTCTCTTATCCATTTCAATTAGTTTTCAATTCTTTATTGTTTTTCTTAATTTCATATTTTTTATAATTATTTAAAACAAATTTAATAAAAAAAATTGAATGAAATCAAAGAATGATTAAGTAAAACAACTTGTAATTTTTTGTTTAAACCTTAATAGATAACAAAAATGAGCAAGATAATGTGGAAAAACAACCCTCTAATAACCCAGAACCTAACCCAAACATGAACCCAAACCCAAACCAGAGGGGGAATAAGATCAAAACTCATAGATTATTGCACGTTTGGCGTCATTGAGGCACCTTAGCTCATCTATTAGAGGGGGGGATCATTTGAGATAGTCTTTATCCAATGCATTGGACACAATAGCAAACACAATTTCCAATGCCCAACGATATCTGTAAAACATTAGCTCATACAGATAATCCAGGAGGTAATAATACTCCCATGGATTGAGTTATAAAGACATCAAAGACCTAAAGATTACAAAAGACCAATTATTTTCATTATTTCAGGACCCTAGCACCAACCCACCAATCGAGCACACATTTCCATAGACTGGTGCATTGAACGAAATATAAAGGCCAATTGGATGGATCATTGGTATATGGTCTTCGATGAAGACCCTGATGGGAATAGGGACATCCCATTTTATTTACTTAGGAATTTGTATGCAAAATTCATCCTAGGGAAACATGTTAACTACTTCAATATCTTAGGCTTCCAAGGTGTTGGTCATGGGATACCCCAATATAGGGAAGGGGCCAAGACGGATCCTAATCATGTGCCACACCCTCCATGCACACCAAAACCCCCTCGGCTATATCCTCCTGCAGGTCCTACAATCAAGGATACACATGAGGCATTATTTGACTTGGCAAATACATTGTTTCAGCATGGGACTGATGTCCAAGGCAATGTAGACCAAGGGGTTGGCACTTCTAAGGCCGGACCATCTACAGATCACACAAAAGATACAAATCGTTCAGAGCATTGTGATAGTCCACACCCTTGTACATCGTGTGGAGGTATATGCTATGGCCCTACTTCAAACTTCCGAGACAATGGATTACTTCGATTTGTAATTAAAACTCATTATTTTCATATTATATTTTGATTCATATCAAAATTTTAAATTGTTTTGCAAGTTATTTCTATTTAATTATCTAACAAATTATGTGAACAAATATATAGCTGGTGTCCAATGGCACACGAGATTCGCATAGTCCGCCTATCAATGTTGAGAACATTGATGCAACTGTCAATATTGCATATGGGTTTGGTTCTTCACCATTAGGAGTAAGAACTATACTTGTTAATTTGTCAACTTTATTTACATATTTATAGTAGAGATTGTAACATTCAATACATCCTAATTTTGATACAACATTTTTTATGCAGGGTGATAAGGATGAGTACATTGAATCTCATCCTATTCCCAAACATAGGTATTATTTTAAATATGCTTTTAATTATGTTTCGCTTTCTTTGGAAAATTTTTTTTTTGTCCATCATGTATATGTCTTGTTTTCTTTGTATTATATAACATTGACATATGCTACGTTATGCAGGAAACCATTGAGCTATTGGTGTTTGAAGAGCACCAACGCGAGGTTCTTTCCAACCCACCTCTTCCCCCCGTCGGGTACATGTATGTTTCGCTTTCTTTGAAAACATCATTTTTCGTCCATGTAGTATATATGTCTAAGATTCTTTTTGTTATCTGA
>LPNX011071762.1:6414-31524 GCA_001517045.1 Pseudotsuga menziesii
ATTAGCTCTCTGTAATTAATTTTTGAAGTTATCTGAATGTTTGGAACTCATCTTTGCAAAGATTAAATGAGGATTAAAATGATAATGTAATTGGTAGAATTGCCATATTTTCTCTGTAGAACTGATAAATTTATGTTTGGATAAGCCACATACGTTTAGAAGATTTAGGAGTGTGGTAAGGTTGCACATCCTGTACAATCTATAGGAGGTTGTCGCTATTGTAGATTGTAGGTGTCAATGGAGGAGGATTGACACATAAATTTGGAAGGCAGAACTGTTTTTGGTGTGCTCTCTACACACCTGCAAAAACCAATGAATCTAGAGACTCCGATGTGTGCAACAAATCCAGCGGCTGTGATGTGCATGCAATTACACGGGTAGGATAGGCAAATTACATATGAGTCGAAGTAGAAGGATGATTGTGTAGATACAATGTACATGCTAGAGTAGGAGGAGAATTGACACGATGTGCGTTATAACATATATACCCCCCTAGGTAATACTTCGCCTCATTTTGAGTATGGTACCCGAGGTAAACCGTAGATTCTTCAAAGCACAAGGCTATGGCAACAACTGATGAATTCACTCACTAAGAGCAAATATGTCACAAAGTGGGATTTCAAGCTTGATGGGGAGGGTAACAACTTTTCCTCACAATCATTGGAGCTACACCCAATTGACAAAATTTTTGAATATATATCTCAAGAAACCCTTTTGCACTTCCCCTCATTCTAAGGATGATATTTTGGATAAACTAGTCTTTAAGGTTGATGGTGTTTCTGCCTAAAACACACTCGGACACGGGTAAGTCTCCCAACAGTTGTGTGTGTTCTTGAGGGCACAACTTATGAGTTGAGAACCCACTGTCACCTTGGTTCTAAACTCCTACGTTTAGACCACAACTCCTAAAGGCCAAGGGGGGTAGTCCCTACTTACTAAGTTCTGTTTTTTGAAGAATGTTTTCTGGGAGTTGTAAATTACAAAAATGACAATTAACGTGCAGTGGTGCAAATATTTCAATGTCAAGCAAAACCCTTTAACAATCAACCAGTGATGTATGCAAGCGAGAAACAATCAAATAATCAAAATGACCAGTGCCGTCTCTACTCAGGCTATGGAATCACAATAATTATCTTCAAATAATTTTCCTAAAGCATCAACTCATTTACTTTAACAAATATACAAGAACATGATGACTTCTAGTAAATGAACTAGTTAAAATAAAGTGCTTGCAAAGTAGAGAAATGTAAATGATTGTAACAATGTTATGCAAGTGGTTTTGTAAAGATGAGTAAAATTTATGTCTTTCTTTGACTTAGGGAATTAAGTTGTTTGCTACAAAGAAATGAACTATTCTGGATGTCTACCCCAAGAGACTATCTCCTTCGATTAGAGAGAGAATGTTAGGTGCTCAACTGGAGGGCATAAAGGTTCCTGTCTAGCTCCACGGGTCAAACTTCGAACTTGCTGGGTGCTCAACTAGAGGACACAACGTGCCACGAATCCCCCTATGACCTCCACCCCACTAACTTCATATGTCAAGCCTCTTTTTCTCCTTTCTAATGAAGATACTTATTTGGGTGCATATTAAACTAGCTAACACAAATTTTTGCCCCTTCTTGTCACCCTAGATCGGTTGAACCAGAGAGGGGAGAGGACACTGGGCAAAAATGGGGCTTATGGTAAATTTTATACTTAAAGCAAAATTTAAATAAAACAAGCCAAGCGCGATATCACAACGGAGGCAGAGCTTACTCAATTGTGAGGTGTGGGCATAAGGAAATAAGCAAATACTTGAAATAAAAATGCTAGCCAACGTGATTTTACATGGATGGGCAGAGCCACTTCACTTGTGAGGTGCGGGCCAAAAGAAAACAAACAATGAAGTAAACTAATCTAAATTCAAACAACTTACAAGGTCATGCAAGGATGGGCAGAGCCACTTCACTTACATGCAACCAAAACCAAAATCACTAAGTACTGAAAACTCAAAATGAAACACAACAAATTCAAGCCCAAGAGACTCTCTTGGGTGTTGTTGGTGCTTGCTAGTGGCTGCAATTGATCCTTCCCTCTCCTTGTGAGATCAGAAATATGCACAAAACAACAAACTATTATAACACAAAAGTGATAGAAATGAGTTTTAAACAAACTCAAAATTTTTCATGCAAAAATCAGAAATTTTCAAAGGCAAAACTTGCATGTAAGAATAAGAATGTTAGCAGAGATGCCCGTTTTTTTTTGGAATTTGTTGGACAATGAGGTATCCCACCCGAGAATCCCACTCTCCAAACTTGGGAAACTTGTAACAAAATTAGCTCAACAATGCAAATGGAGTGAGAAATCCACAAACACTTGAGAAACAAAATATTTAATATAGAAATACTTTTAACTTCCCAAATTCTAAGCAAACAACCCACATAGCATACAACAAAACTATTACAATACTATTCTCAAGCAAAAAACTTTGCTTGAGATTCCAAATACAACACGAATAAAAAATGGAACAAGATCACCTCAATCACAATGCATGGACGATACTTCCTCCAAATATTTCTTCTATTATCATCCAAACTTGAAAGTACAATGGATCCTCTTGGTCAAGAATGGAGCAAGAGAGCAAGAATGGGAGCAATGGGAGAACGAAAGAGCAAGAGAGCATGAGCAAAATGAAGCAAGAACGTAAGTCAATCCATCTCAAATGAGGAGGAATGCCTCCTTAAGAGAGAGGCTTTTTGCATGCTAGACAAGTGTCACAAGGGAGAGGGGGGGGGGGCAAGAGAGGGGGCGAATTTGCTCAATGAGGGCAAAACCATCGTTTGGGATCTCAAATATGGGGAGAGAAACCTCCCTTTTAATGCTTTTAACCTTATTGCTATGCCAAATGAAGAAGAAACCACCATAGTGGGGCCCCTACCATTGACTTTCACTCACCCAACCTATCAAAAAGAGGAGGGCACACCCCCTAAAGTGGGCAACTCAAAACTTGTTACATTTTTGTTTGGGGGCCCCTTTTGGGTCTTAAATTTGTCTTAAGAACCTAATATAAACACTAGAACCTCTACTTGGCCATCCAAATGACTGTAGTCACTTTTCCAAAATTTGGCTTTCTAATTAAATGTCCAATTTCTTGATTTCCATGACTGATATGGGAAAAAATGATCAAAACCGTAGTAATACTTGTCTGAATGACTTCAAACTTGGCCCAAGGGTGTAGGGGGTCTCATGCCATTTGTCCTATACAACATTAAAAAGGACCAAGTAACCCTCTTTTACATTTTAACAAATTGTCTTGAGTGACAAATTTTAATGACCAAAAATTAAAAAAAAACCTATGCAAAACTTAATGAAATTCCACAAGGCTCTGGATAATGTGTAGCATGGTAATATATAACATTCCTAGGCCCCAATCACCCCATGGACTCTATCACTAGAACAATTTTTGACCACTTTGGAGGTAATTTTGAGTGAAAAACTCAAATAATTAAAATCTCTAAAAAAACACTCGATGAAAGGACTTCCCTAACGACCAAGTCTTAGGTGATTAAGTTACAAAAAACTAGACCTTCATGCTAACATATCCTTACAAAATCCTCCGTAGGGGTGTTGATGGCATCCTTATTAAACTCTTAAGCGTAGACTAATGTGCATTACTTAGGGGTATTTGAATTGGTAAGCTAAACCACAATTTGGCCTCTTAGTAATTTGGGTCAAAGGGGGATGCTTGGCGGGTTTGCAGTCTTTATGAATTAGATTTGTTGTGGTTGTGGTCTTTGTCATGGTATTGATGCTCATGGCAAGATGAAAGGATGTGATTTGAGTAACTATCATGAGAGAATTCCAAAGTGAGTGACTCTTCAAGGGCATTGCCTCATTAAAGAACAACAAAGCTTGTGAATAAGAAAAATAAGTACAAGGGATAAGTACAACCCAAAAGAGATAAGTACAAAGAGAGCCGAAACGGTGAAACACAAGAAAAATGTACAAGGGAGTGGATCTGGGATTAGTGATACAAAAATGGTGAATATGTCATGGCACATTGGAAACAATGGAAGCGCTAGAAGTGTCTCTTGTAACATGGGAAGAAAAATTTACAAGGAGAGTGGATTTGGGACGTGTGATACAAAAATGGTGGATATGCAATGTCACACTCGAAGCATCTCCCAAAAGAGATAAGACAAAGAGAGCCGATATTGAAGAAAAATGTACAAGGAGAGTGGATTTGGGATCTGTAATACAAAAATCGTGAATATGTCATGTCATAATGGAATCAACTGAAGTGTCTCTCCTAACATCCAAAGTTGAATGAATGAATCTTGAAATAGTAATCTGCTTGAAAGAAGAACTGGAAAAATTGGAAGAAGAGCTATAATGGGTATGTGTCGTTGCTAGGAGTGGGTAATATGTTTTTGTGATTTGGATGTTGTTGATCGGCTGCTGGGATGGGGCCAAGGTTGCCCATGTCGATGGGGTCAGGTGGACATAGAGTTGGTCTATCGTGTCCTAATTGGTCGGAGGTCAAAAGCAATGTTGTTCTCTGTTGGTCTCTTGGTGCCTCTAGAGGAGGGGAGCATCGAAAAGAAGGATATGCAATGTCACACTCAAAGCATCTCCCAAAAGAGATAAGACAAAGAGAGCTGATATTGAAGAAAAATGTACAAGGAGAGTGGATTTGGGATTTGTAATACAAAAATGGTGAATATGTCATGTCACACTAGAAACAATGGAATCATTTGAAGTGTCTCTCCTAACATCCAAAGCTCAATGAATGAATCTTGAAATAGTAATCTGCTTGAAAGAACTGGAAAAATTGGAAGAAGAGCTATAATGGGTATGTGTCGTTGCTAGGAGTGGGGGGCATGTTTTTGTGATTTGGATGTTGTTGATTGGCTGCTGGGATGGGACCAAGGTTGGTCTGTTGTGTCCTAATTGATTGGAGGTCAAAAGCAATGTTGTTTTTTGTTGGTCTCTTGGTGCCTCTAGATGAGAGGGGAGCATCGAAAAGAAGGAAGTGATCTACTGAGTGGAGGCTTGTCCTGACTGTGAATGTCGTTGGAGGAGGAGGGACTGGAGCTGGAGGTCTTCCTACAAGTATATGGCCAGGCATCTATGAGTCGTATTTGAAGAAACTAGCTAGAGACTGGAACTCTGCGAGAAGAAGGTCCTTGAAAAGACAATGGAACCACTAACGGATTTTGTAATAGATAGGACTCCGAAAGTTGAGTGCTCCTCGGTCTTGACCTCTCACAGAGAAGATTAGCACACACTTGCAAAATCTAAACAATATAAATGTGTGTTCTGGGTGAAAAAAATTGTACTTCCTATTGCACACAAATGTTTGAATAACAGGTCTTTAATTCATGGATTCTGGAAATTCAAATCCACAATGAGATTCCTAGCATTGTAACAGGTGTCTGGTGATGCTCATAAGAAATCTGGGGTTTGGTCGGATGATGTTGATGCACATAAATTGTACTCCATTAATCAAAGTTTCAGTGGTTGCCAATAGTATATGTTGCATCGAGTTTCAGGGTGGTTTGGTTGGACAGGGATTGGGAAAGGCTGGAAGGTACCCTTAATTTTTTCTTTGGACCCAGGACAGGGACACCAAAAACATAACAAAATAATTCATTTTTTTAAGGAATACAATTTGTAAAAGCTGAAAAGCAAAGAAATGTTATACCCAAAGTAAATGAAGGGCATGAAACTATCACATTGAACAATTCCACATAAAATATAAATCAAATGAAGGGCATGAAACTATCACATTGAACAATTCCACATAAAATATAAAGTAAATGAAGGGCATGAAACTATCACATTGAACAATTCCACATAAAATATAAATCAATACCACATTCATGAATCCATAAAATGACAAAATTCAAATAGTTACTGTGCATTTGGTCCCATCTAGTAATGTCAGATTTATGTGTTGGTCTCAAGAAACCAACCAAATAACAGATTTAGATGAATGAGGACAAAGGGATTGACTGATTATCAGATGACTCCAGTTTACAAGTGTAGAGTCCTAAAAGCTTTGCTTGATGAACTCGATTTAGGCAACTTTGTTTTAATGATTCAGGACAATGGCTTGCAACATTCTAGCAAAAACTGACTCCATATTCAAAATACTGCAATAATCAGAGACTTTGTGGAAGGGTTTTTAGTAATCACTCTAGAAAAAACTGAATTTACCATTGACTTTTTGCCATTAGGACAAGATTCTCTGGATTTGTTTTGTTTAGGTAAATATAAGTTTTGTTGAAAGTAATGTAAGTAATGTGATTCTAAATCAGATGGAAGATTATGGCAATAATGTAAGGAACTCTCCTTACCTAGTTGTTTTACAGAGATGAATAAACTAAGTGCAAGCGTGGTATATCCAAATACATTGCATTTATATGGTTTCTTTTTAAGTTTGAATGCTGCATGGATTTTCTTTACCCTCAACTAGAGCTCTCTTTGTGGAAGGGTTTTTGTCACGTGCCTATCAATTAATAGCTGGTGTTTGATGAAATTTATAACCTCTCTTGGGGCCCCAAAAAGATTTGAGGTGGTAATAGTAAGGTATGGAGTAAGCTGTGTTCAAAGCCATGCAAAGCTGCATAATGACTTATGTATGAAAATCCATTTTGTGTTCACAATTAACTATGCTTATTCATGGAGTTAACTTTAGTGTAGATTTCTTGTACCACATTGAATTGTTCTAGACGTTTTCAGATTTCAAGTCTTGTCTGGATCTAAGTCACAGGATTCCGCGAATTTGAACCTTGAGGTTCAAAATTCGTCGAATTTCAAGGGAAAAAAAAAATTTCGAATTAAATTCACCGAATTTTAAAAACGAATTTGAAAACAAATTTTATCGAATTCGAATGTGAAGGCGAATTTAATAAAAAATCGAAAAAAAACTCGAGAATTTCAGTTTAATTGTTTATTTTTTAAACTATTTAAGCATGCTGCATAATATATTTCATTTTATAAGTTAAAATTTATTTCAATAGGATATTTTATTAACAATTTTATTATATATTTATATATTTATATATATATATTCGAATTTCAAGATGAATCTCAAACGAACCTCATCCAAAAATTCGAATTCGAACCGAATCAAATGGTTCTCGAACTCGAATTCGAATTCGAACCATGTGACTTAGGTCTGGATGGACTTCAAAATTCTGTTTGCAAATTTTAAGGCTTGTTTGGATGACATTCAGTTGTTTTAAAAGATCTGGTATTTCAAATGTGCAGTTAGCTTAGAAATGAAGATTTTGAATCTGTGATGTTTCATTGAAATCTGAATTTAATTACTTTTTTTCAATTTGAGCTTTTATTATGAATACAAAACTATGATGGTCTCAGAGTAGTTTTATATATTTCATATTGTCAATTTCTGGGTTGTACTTGTTATTTGCTTCATCTTTGATCTTGCTTGATATATTTGATATAATCAACAAGTTTTTGTTTACTTCTGTAACTAACTTTGGTAATTAATTCTGTTTAATAATATATGTTCTGAATATGCCTTACACAGTCCCTATGATGTTATCTTGATATGATGTATGCTTTCTCGGTAACTGTTTGTAATAACTTGTTAACACACACGCACACCCACGGACACACACCCACTTATGCTTTCAATCTGTTTTTCTTTACGTACAAATATAATATTTTCGATGCCATTCTTATTTTCTGGTAAAGACAGACAACTTTTGATAATTCATCACAGAACATTTATTCACAATTTTGATTTGAAGCTTTTCAAAAGATTCATCTTTTTGCAGTCACCAATTTTTGCTGGAAACATTCAATAATAAAGAACTTGATTCAAAAGTCTTAAAATAATCTATGTGTTGATTGGATGTTTGGTAATTTGAAAGCATTGAGTTCAAGAAAAATTTCTGGATGAGAAATACGTGCTTTTAAAATGTGAGGAGCTTGCAACGAAGGCAAACACTTGATAATCTTAAAGCATTCAAATAATTAGAAATTGAGACTATTCCACTTCCATATGTATCGCCACAGATGTACTGACTCACCGAGCACTCCCATTGATCTATTTTGGCAATCTGTCAGACTTTAATAAACTTACCTTATCTTCCGTGAGTTCTATTATAGCTGTTGGTATAAATTGACAGTGGAATGTTTTCTTGTAATGAGGATTTCCAAATATTAAAGATGAATTACATTACGGCATTCAATAAAAATATCCAATAAAGACTGAGATAATGCAAATTGCATTATGACATTAATTATAATTCTTTGTTGAAATGACATGATCACCTGCTTATCTTATTTGCTTTATTTGTACTGATTTTTTTTGCGGCAGTAATTTAATTGCTTGGATACGTACAATACAATCTGACTATTACTTACAAAACCAGCTATTACTTTTAAAATTTTATTGTTATGGAAACATAAGGGGATCATACCCAGGATCATATTACTGTTGTTTAATCTACAGCTACATACTAGACAGTTGCATTTTGAAATAGCTGCTTTTCAGAAATTCAAGCTTGTTGCCAAAAATGACACTTGAAAATAAACTGGCTCATTAGTTGGTTGTTCTGAATTGAATGTTTGGCTACAGAATTCCAATTTAAGAGCCAATTGGCCTAGCTGTAAATTTAAATGATTTTGAGTCGCATTCACGCTAATTCTTATTGTTGAGTTTTACTGAGCTATTAGTTCTGAATCCTGTTTCAGCATTATGGTATTTACTATTTTCATGTTGATGCTCAGCAATTTTAAATGCTACAGTAATGCTACTGTTTGCTTCGATGATGATAAATGCGTAAAACTACTGAGCATATAATAATTCTAGTACTGTAACAATGGTAGTGCTGTGTTCATTCTGTATTGATCTCTCTCTTCTCAATGTGCAATGTCTATTTATCATCATTTATTGGTAGCAGGGATATGCAATTTAATTAAGGTTCTGTCCATGGTCTCTTATTTGAGAAAAACTTTATTCATTTGTAGCATTGTTCTCATAGTACATATCACTTTGGGATTTGAGTACAGTCGGGTCTGTTAAATGTTTATGATAATGCCATATCCACTATTCTGGGAATACAATCAATGCTTGCCAACTGCATCATGTTACATATCTATTTTTTACATTTGGATTCTGTGATGTGCATGCTCTTTTATGGTTTGGAGTTTCTTAGTTGCTTGAACTCTGGCACATTTGGTATCTCAGCAATTAAATATATGATTCAGTGCACAGATGAGATTATGCAGTTAAATGCGCGATATGTTCCATGTGATCTTAGTAGTTTTAGTCGAGAGCGATTTTACTGGCGAAAGTGGTTTGTTCTCCCTAAGTAGAGTTTCTGTTACCTTTTTAAATTTTCTGCTGGAATTTCTTTGTTAGTAATTCACTACGAGGATTTAGGGAGGTACCCAACTTACGTGGTGATAACAGTGTTTGTTATCATTGCGTGAGTTGGTTTTTTAAACTAGTTTGGATCTAAATTGTCTGGTGTGTTACAGAGATAATATCCTTTATGTCTCCATTTTGATTGGCACTAGGCTGGATTGAGTTGGTATGATGTGTTTTATTCCGAAGTTAGGCAGTCACAGATGTACTGTTTGATTTCATTCACATTAGCATAGGAAATATAAATGCCATACATTTTGTTCCTTGATAAATGCAATCGGAATGGCTCTCATTGTTTTATGGATTGATTCTAAAAAACACCAATAATCATAAAGGATTGGTTCTAAATAACATCAATAAGGAGTGGCTCTAGGCAATTTTGCTATCTTACTAAGAGACTACTATATACGTGGTCAGGAGAAAGCTTGGTATTTTTACAAGCATGACATGTTAAAAACAAATTGATATATATGGTTAGAACAAAGCTTTGTAAAATTACAAGTTAATAATCTTGAGAACAGATTGAGTATATAACAAGCATCTTATGTTAAAAACAAATTGATATATATGGTTAGAATAAAGCTTTGTAATATTACAAGCTAGTAATCTTGAGAACAGATTGAGTATATAATTAGGATAGGACATGGTATTATTAATTTATTACAAGTCAAATCTTGGAAGTAAATTGATTTATGGTTAGGGTAATAAGGCAGACAGATGATGTTACTGACATGTTGAAAAATCTATATCATGTGTTAAATTGTCATTGGCTTTACCCTGACATTCTAATTCTATAATTGAAAAGATGCAATTGGCTTTAATCTTAATAATGTGGGTGTTAGAAACATTTGCAATTGGATGGATCACTGCTTGAAACTCGTTACATACATAAGAGTGCATTTGGGAAAATGATTGACTGTATTATCCACACTAGAGTGTGTTTTTCTAAATACTGTTTGCCTATTGCAAGATTAAGTAGCTATGGATTGGTCCTTTCAAATGAGTTCCAGACTGAATTGTCTGCACCGGATATATCTGTTCTGTACAGAGTGGCTAAAGTAATTTGTACTTTTATGGTTTACAATAGAAACAAAAGAATTTTATTGACCTCTCGTAATTCGATAAGAACATGAGAACATTATTGGTTTGCTTTTCTGCTTTAATCTTCCATAAGGTACACAGTCTTAAGCAAAGATTTTGTGCCATGAAAGCATCCCAGTTAACCGTAGATATATACTTGCTCCTAAAAAGGGATGAACATTATTGTATGGTTCTGAGTATATATAATTGGTATAAAATTTTAGTGTTCTTATTGAAATGTCCTGTTACTTGTGTATTTGCCGTGGGGAAGTTTTGAAAAATTGCTTTAGTGTTGGGATCTGTTGTTAAATTCGGAGAAGTTGGATGCATATGGCTAGGACAAGGCTGTACTAATAGAAGACATCTTGGAAGTTGGCTTCTATCAGAAGAACATATAAAGCAGGTGGATCTTGAAAGTGTAGTGCAGGTTAGGAAGCAGTTCAGCAGTGGGACAAAATTGCAGCTTTGCCAGGCTGGTGTGTGAATGTTATGGAGATATGATATGTACTAGCTAGAGCTTGCTTGTTTTGTTTTTTTGCTGTGGTTGCACCTACAGCCATTGTAGCCAGTGACAGGATTAGTTTTCTGGTGGTAGTTTTTTCTTTTGTAGGGTTGGGAAGTTGAGTTGTACTTAACTTGATTATTGACAGGTTAAACAATTGAAGATACTGTCATTTCTCAATTTGTAAACATATTTTAAGTAATATAAAGGAGCATGCATTTTAATTAAAAAGGTTGTGATTATGGTTTCTTCACATTGAAATCTCACCAACACATGAATTGCGATTGTGAATTGATATGATCTGTTCTGCTGTTTTATAGCAGAGAATGAATGCTGCAATCTATATTTACATTTGGCTTAAGAGAAGGTATGGATGATTTGTGATCTTATCTCGTCTTGGATTTTATAATTCAACTTTCACATTGATAATAAACTGTGTAATCTTGGTAATTTTTGTCACAACTAAATTTGGTCAGAGGCTTAATGGAGTGTTATTGATGAGAGTCCGATCCTTTCTGCCATTTTCTCGAATTTACAATCAATGTTGACTTTGTGCAAACTTGTTGGAATGGATGGAATACGGCAATGCTCTTATATACACCATTAGGAAATGGTTGAACTTACTCTCCTCATGAAGGTTCATTGATGCCTTAAACTTACTGGTTTCTATGTTGAATCCATGAAAGAATCTGGTTAGCTTTGGAATTTCCCTTGGATGCTAATGAACTGTTTACCATCACTAATGGCATAAATTAAGATTGAGTTGATGTTGGAGTGGATTCATTCCATGAGAGTTATGGAATTATCTTGGTATAATCATTGTTTTAAAGATGCAAGGGAAGAGCCGATGTTTGGAAGTCATTGGATATACTAAATGGTAGAAGCGGAATGGTGCAGTTTAGAATTGGTGGCGATTCTGATAACCATTATGTGGTGTTTGTCTTAGAATACATACTGGGTAGCTTCAAATTTGCAGTTTGCTTTCTTTGGTAATGTGTATAAAGATGCCATTGCTATATGTCTATATGGTATGCATAGTCAGTCTGAATGTGGCGGGCCAGTGCTTTTGTATTTCTCAGTTTGCTGTTATTTCCAACTATATTAATTCTTACATACAGGGTGAAATTGCCACTTCATTAAGCAACAAAATTTGCTGTTCCTGCTTAGAGATCGATATANTTTTTCAGTTTGCTGTTATTTCCAACTATATTAATTCTTACATACAGGGTGAAATTGCCACTTCATTAAGCAACAAAATTTGCTGTTCCTGCTTAGAGATCGATATAAATTTTACAAAAGCCTGGGCATAAGTTATATATCTGAGTGTTTGTATTGATATCAATATCCTTGTATGTATTTGGAAGATGCAATACACAAAATTGCAGTGGTTCTCATTTTAAATTGGCATTAACAGAACCTTACATTATTCCCAATATATAGAATGGCATTAAGAAGCTGAAATGTTCTTGTTTGTTTAATTGTAAACATATATGCTTGTGTATGTAATCGATATCAATATGGTCACAATAAGAATGTGCTGAATATTTGGTATTTGGTTGTGTAATTCGAGTAAGCTAGATCTATCCATTATGATGGCAAGGCTGTGCTTACGTTGGACAAATTGGTTCACGAAATGTTTCTGAGCTTGAAAGGCACCAATCACTCTTCTTAAGAACATGAATTCACATCAATAATTAAAAATGCTGAGTTCATGTACTCATTGTTGATCTTGTAAAATTTAATGGACCTCAGTTGAGTCCTTACAAGAGTTTGTTTGGTTTGTTTCACTGTATTGGAGTTTTAATTGCCTGCTGGCATGCTGCTTGATTGATTTAATATTTTTGGAGTGAATGCACGTCATTTATACATTGAGTATGTTCAGTTTCATTCCTCTTATCTTGGTGTAGGTTAGTGGCACAAGGTTTTACATCTTTAAGATAACACAGTAGATAAATGTATATGGTTGGTTGCAGTACCTGCTGCCAAAAATTTGAATGTACTAGAGTATTACCATTGGAATATTTGCAGGATGGATTCTTTAGGATTGGGATGGCCGAGTTGAATGAGGGATATGGGTGAGATAAAAAGGCGCGCTATAATAATACTGATGCTTATATATGCTTGTTTAACTGAAAACATATATCCTTTTGTACGTACTATATATCATTATGGTCATGATAAGAATGTGCTGAATATTTTTTATTTGGTTGTATAATTCGACTAAGCTAGATCTATCTATCATGAGGCCAAGACTGTGCTTATGCTAGACAAATTGGTTCAAGAAATAAGCGAGCTTTTAAGTCTCCAATCACACTTCTCAAGAACATGAATTCACATCAATAATTAATAATGCTGAGTTTATGTACTCATTGTTGATCTCGTAAAATCTAATGAACAGCTTCAATTGAGTCCTAACAAGAGTTTGTTTGGTTTGTTTCACTGGATTGGAGTTTTTGTTGCTGCTGGCATGCTGCTTGAGTGAATGCATGTCATTTATACTTTTTGAGTATGTTCATTTTCATTCCATTCATCTTGGTGTTGGTTGGTTGCACAACTTTGTATATCTTTAAGCTAATATGGTAGATAAATGAACAGTTAGTTGCAGTACCTGTTGCCAAAAAATTGAATGTACTAGAGTATTACCTTTGGCATATTTGCAGGATGGATTCATTACGATTGGGATTGCCAAGTTGAATGATGGATATGGGTGAGATAAATAGGCGCCGATTCTATTCATTATAATACCAAAGCTTATGGTCAATGTAGTTTGCTGTATTAAGATCTTGTTTCACACCTGACAATGTCATGTTTCAGATATGTCATTTCTGGGAATGTGAATATTGTTGTGGATGCTCTGTGGAATTATTAACTAAATCCATAACATTCAAATATTCATGGTCTTCAATGGAAATGAGACTGCTTACATATTGCCATGATAAGAGCTTACTTGCCAATATAAGGCTGCTTGTTTGCTTTCTCTTGTTTGGTTGATTCCTCTGTTTTGCTGCTGCAGCTTAAACTAGAGGTTGGAATGTCATGTTTGATCATTACAATTGGCCCTTGGCAAAGATGGGTTTTTGCTAAAGTATTTAGCTCTCAAGATGAAATACTGTGTAACATTAACCTTGTAATTCTTTTTAATGATGACTAAGATTGAAATGTGAGTTGGTTATCAGTACAATATTTGCAACATATACAGCTGCGTTTTTATAATTTTATAGTTTACTACAGTAGAACAAAAATAATCTGTGTATATACAACATTTTTTTTCTCAAATCGAAATGCCTTTTTCCTATGGTTTATGTTAGTTTACATATAAAACATATTTTGTGACTGTGGTTTGAATTATTAACTGAGTGAAATTGATAACCTTTGAATAACTTGTATCATTGAATAATTAGTAGCTATACCGCGGTTGGAATAAGTGGCGATAATGTTATAATTAATATGGCATGGGGGATTATGTTATTCTTTCGAATTAAATTGTCTTGGATTTGTACTTTTCGTCATATTAGATGGTATTTGTATTGAGAAATACAATTTCATGCAATAATTGACTGTCTCATCTAATTTCCCACTGCAAACAGTCGATTCGTTAAGCTGTACTTCAGATGATTTGTTCCTAATATATATCTTTGTGCTGTGGTATTATGTGATGAATATAATCAAGTATTGTTAGTTTCCATGTTCTGTTGTGGTGGACGATTAAGCAGTCAGGGAATCAGGAGAACATAATTATATTTCTACTTTCAACATATAAAAGTACATGATAATTACTTTGTAATTGTTTACATAATCCAGTTACAATTAGATTTTTGTTTGGTGAAATATGTACTCGTATATACTGAAATTGTGAGTGAATGTGTTTTGTTTTGATTATCATGGGAAATCTTTAATGCTCATTGCATATTGTATCCACAAATTGTTACCATGCCACAGGATGTTGTTTTATCAAGTATGCAACTATTGAGGAAGCAGACAGAGCAATACGAGCTTTACATAATCAGCGAACATTACCAGGGGTATGCGTGTAATTTGAAAAGGTTATATGCTTCTTGGTTGGGCTACTTGATATTTTATACTGTATATTGTGGGTCAAGCATTTGATTGTATTTTTTCATTCTATCAGGGTTTAGGTCCAATACAAGTTAGATATGCTGATGGAGAGCGTGAACGCCTTGGTAATTTTCTTTTGTCCTCTATGGAATGAAGACAGTTTCAAATCTTGATAAGCCAACGGTTATTTTTTGCTGTTTTTGTTTATGGTGTGTTGTGTTGAAATGATTTTAATTTTTAATTGCTTTTAAGTTTAATGTTAGTTCTGATTATGATCAATATTATTTGAAAAGGTGGAAAGTAATTATGACATGAATTTCTCTGATGTCACTCTGTTACATTGTTGTTTGCATTTTATTTCTGCAGAGTCTCTTTTGTCCTCTTGTGATGTTTTCTCATGCATTTGTGCAGCACTCACGTTATTTTTTAATGACCCTGTTTATGGTAGGTACAGTGGAGTATAAATTGTTTGTTGGCTCGCTAAATAAGCAAGCTTCAGAAAAAGAAATCGAAGAGGTGATTTTTCTTTTCATCTTTACAAATATTTTCAGTACTTTCAACTTAATATGTAGAGGTAAGGACAGCATCTGCTTTCAATTCAACGAGGATTTCCTTATCAACCTTTTTTAACAGATGAAATACATTTGTTTTTGGCCTGTACATTCCTTCCAAATGCTTACCTTCCCCATTTATTCCCATTTTTCTCCAGGAAAGTGGGCATCTAGTATTTTCTATGTATCTATTTATTTGTGGTGCCTTTGCAGGCAGGTCTATGCTGTTGTAAAAATGCAAACAATTGTTCTCTGCTTCGTTGCTGATGCAAAACATCCATTAGGCAACCTGGCCTATGGGACAAAGATATTTAGTATTTACACTCATAATCCAAAATTTAAGTAAAAGAGAGAAGATCAAGGAGTCTAGATCCAGAGTATGGTACAATGAAGTATTGAACTACTCACTTGCACTTGATCTTCTTCTTTCTGTGTCTAGTGTCTGCAACCCAGCTGGAGCAATTTTCACGTGCTCGAACTTTGTGTGCATCATCCTCTCTGTGTTGAGAGTCTCCAACCCAGCTGCAGCAACTTTCATATGCTTGACCTTTGTGTGCATCATTCTTGTGGCTTGCCTTCTCCTTTGTTGTCCTCTTGCAGTGTTCCTTCCTAACTGCTGATTTGTAGGTTTGTTCTCTTCCCGATGTGGTTGTATGCCTCACTTCACAACAGAAAATGTTGTTCAGTTTCCACCTCCCCTTTACTGTACACCTTGCACGTCCTCTTTTCCCATTCTTGCTTGGGTTCTCCCCATCTTCCTGTTTCACATCTTAATATAGGTGAGTTGTTTGTTAGGTGGGATAAAACCTGTTTTCCTTGCCATGGGATGTCAAAGCCTTTGATAATTTGGGATCCTGATTTCTTCCTCCACGCTTTATTGTAATGTTGCTTCCACTTGAGGTGTCTTCTCCAATTATCCTTTCTCTGGCACACTTTAAAGTGTAATTTATGTCCCTTATCAGCCAGGGAAATTCTTCTACTATGCCCCAAACATGGAATTATTTTGTACATTGTATGGTCCGTGTGTTTTTCCTCCATTTTAACTATTATGAGCAGTTTTTGGGTGTCCTTTTGTGGGCCTTGGTTTTCACTCTTTGATTGTATAAATCTGACTTTTTACTGCCTTCTGCGCTATTTAGTATAAGCATGTTTGAACTAAAATTTCTCATATGGAGTGGTGATTTTAACCATGGAGAAGCTTGTTATCAAGTGTTTTTACATCCCCCTCTCAAGTGGTGTACAAAAGGATTCAATGGATGTTTCCAGTCCTATCATAGCACATGGGAGACACTTTCTCCAACTTGGAGAATCACATAGCCTCCTTATTCTTAACAAGCTCTCTCTATCTACGCAAATTCCAACATGTATATTTGTTTTCCTCACATTGACAGTGCTAGTGCCATAGATTATGCCTTGGCTAATCGGGCCCTTATCCCCCACATCCTAAGTCACCATGTTTGAGTTAATGTTTGAGTTCGACGACCTTGAAGTGGGACATAATTAGATAGTGCAAGACTTTGTAGTAAAATTTGGCATTAAGTTTGAGGAATTGTATTCTTCAAAATTTTGAAATATATCTATTATCTATACTTTAGATCCATGGACCCATTAAACATCTGTGATAAAAATGAAAATTACATGTCAATATTAAACATAGATATGTGACTTGTGGTTGTCTATTGTTGCCTTATCTCTACGGTTTCACTGTAAAGGGGAACGAAGATCATGTCATTGAGAATTGATTGTTTACTTGAGGCTTTAGTAATGAGAAGAAGAAAGGAGTTTGGATGATAATTGTGTGATTGTGCTCTCAAAACTTGCTTGTTGACTTGTGACTCTAGTTCTTGTTGAGGCTCTCTTGTTGACTCGTGAATCTAGATCTTTCTAAGGTTGCTTGCTTTATTGTGTCGCCGTGCTTTAGTCAACTTCCTTGCTAGATTATGTCACTATGCATCTGCTTTTGGTATGAGAGCTTAGACTATATGGAATGAACATAGGAGACTAAACCTGGGAGAAATTAGAATGAATATGTGCTATGACTCAATAGTGTAGTTTGTGACAAGGTACAAGCTTGGAGTGAAGTATGAGTGAAGCACTTGAGTTTGAACCAACACGCACGTAGTTGAATGAGAGAGCGTGAATTATCCAAAGCCACTATAGACTCCAACCCCCAATGCACATCTCTCTTTCCCTTTGTACTTGTCATTTATCGATGGTATGATGAGGAATGCTAGAATATGCATTGTCATCGCTGTTTTCTCCACCCATATGATCCTATGAATCCAATCCATTTCGGGGCATTATCAATGTCTCCTTTGACATAGGAAATGGAGCTACTATGAGATGCTAGCTCCTTTTTCGCCCTTTGCACCTCCCCTAAAGCCTTTTGGCAGGTACCCTCTTTTCTAAGAAATCTGTTATTCCATTAGATATTGATGATAACTACTAGTTTTTGCATACCACTTCCTTTTATGATGTGTCGGTTCAATTTTTATTTTTTCTATTGCCACCTCTTCTCACTTATTTATCTCAAGCGAGTTTAAGAGAATAGTTCAGGTCTTGAACATGAGCAAAGCAGTGGATGAGGAAGGTTTGCAATCCGAAATTCTGAATATCATAAGATGGTATTGGGTTTCTTTCATATTGCGTTGTCTATTTCTTTAATCATATTTTTTGCATTGGCTTTCCCTTTTAATGGTCTCATTAATTATATCATCTACTAAATCTTCAAGTTGTGGAATATTTATGATCCAAATAATTACAAGATTATTATAATCAGGCTACCTCGACCAACCTCTATGCTACAGTCGTGAACATGTGTCTATTTGAACAATTAGAGGAACAAACTCAGAGTTATGGGGTAGGGATGTTTAAGAAGAATCATACCTTTGATCACATCTTTATTCTTTGGGCTATTATTGAGGAGGTGAAACAACACTCATTTAAAGTCCTTTGTTGTTGTCATTTTAAAGAAGGCTTTTGGCTTTGTCTCTAGAGAGTCGCTGTCTAGAGATTGTGAGATACTAGTATCTTCCAGTCTTTGACTATTGCGATCATGGGATTGTGAGAAATTATATGATTGCTTGGCACATCCATAGAGTCTTCGACTTCATTAGCAGTACCAACAAAGTCAAATAAGGGTGTCCCTTCTCATTGACTTGATTTGGGATATTCATTGATGAGCTAAGTCACATGACACGAGGACACGAAGGACACGAGGACACAAGCCACGACGACCCCAGAAATAGTACACGGGGGACACGTTATATATATATATATATATATATATTAAAAAAATACATAAAGATCTACATTTTTTAAAAACTAGAGTATATACAATGTACATCAATCATAATATCATTCAATTTAAATTTGACAATGATGAATCAGTAATAAAATTATCAATGAATCATGAACTTTGAACCATAAATTGCATATTTGATATTTCTCATTAAACCACAAAAATCAAAATGTATTACATAGATATCGAGAGAATGCCATCGACAAATACAAAATAGAGTAGATACTACTTAGTACTAATTCTAGTATCTACTGTACTACTAGATACAAAATGAAAATACTAAATAGCCATAGGTAAGAATATCATAGCTCATCAATGGTACTAGCCATTGTCAATTGTCTTCTTGCTCCTCCATGTCAAAATTAACATTACTATTGTAACTCTTTCCTCTATCCTCCTCCTCCTTTATACCCTTTTTAACAGGACACATGTCCAGAAATCAAGACACGTTCCTGGAAAGTGTCCGACACGTGTTGGAAAGTGTCCATATTTTGGGACATGAAAATTATGGTGTCGGACACGTATTAGGGCAAGTGTCGTGTCCAACACGTGGAATACGGGACACGGGCCCTATTTGGATGTGTCCTGTTACTTAGTTGATGAGTTAGGAGCATACATTATGTAGCACATTTGGGGTGGATGGTTTGTTAAGGTAGCCTTGGGGATCTTAGATGTAACTTGATGCCCTCGTTAGTTTCTCTAATCTTTGACAAATGGTTGTAAACCTTAGGAAAACTATGGTCATGATATTCAATGCATCCAAGAACAACTTCCAAGATTTCCAGTTCTTTAGAGGGAGTAAGGTGGAAATTATTATTGTTTCTCCATATTTGGGGGTCCAATTCATAGGCCCTGGTTTAGCTTGTGGTTTACCTTTCAACATTAGCTTCGTAAGGTGTATGGTTCTCTCTTTTTGTTGAGCAACAATAGTTCCAAAAGTATTTTTATGACATCTCTAAGATGCATAGCTTTGAAATGATTATTGCACTGAGAGTAGCGAGGTGCTCTACAACCTAGAGAGATGTTGTCATGTAATGTAGCGTTATGTTGTCAAAAATAAAAAGTAACTAAAAAAATTCATAAAAAGTAACTAAAAAAATTCATGTCGCCTCAGAATAAAAAAGTTAAAACCAAATGAAAAGTGATTAAAAAAATCAATGTCTGTTCATAAAATTAAAAAAATAAAAATCAGAATAGATCCATCTTAAACTTGGATCTATCAAGCACCAAGAAGGATCATACTTTGGAGGTGTAATTTTTTTGGATGCGAAAGAGAGATGTTGTCACGTAACCTAGTGTTATGTTACCAAAATTAAAAAGTAATTAAAAAAAATCATGTCGCCTCATAAAATAAAAAAAAATTAAAACCAAATGAAAAGTGATTAAAAAAATCCATGTCTGTTCATAAAATAAAAAAAATTAAAATCATTATAGATCCATCTTAAACCTGGATCTATCAAGCACCAAGAGGGATCAAATTTTGGAGGTGTAATTTTTTTGGATGAAACCCTTACACCTCATGAAATTGGATCCCTCTCGGTGCTTGATAGATCCAGATTTAAGATGGATATATGCTGGTTATACCTACAATACTATATGGTGTTGAGATTTGGGGGCTTTGTTTTTTGCCATGTGACTAGGCTCATGTTGGGAAAGTCCAATCCCTCATGTTGTATCATACAATCCGCTGTAAATGGACAGTTTGGTGTTCATCCCTCCGCCATTATCTAGGTAGAGTTTGGTGTTCATACCTCGTGCCTTGTGAACATTTTCAGATTTCTCTTCTTTTTGTCAAGATTTGTACCCTAGTTGATTCAATNCATACCTCCGCCATTATCTAGGTAGAGTTTGGTGTTCATACCTCGTGCCTTGTGAACATTTTCAGATTTCTCTTCTTTTTGTCAAGATTTGTACCCTAGTTGATTCAATGTTAGCATGGGAGAAATACACCTATTTGACACTCTGTTCATTTGAGGAGATTGCTTTCACAAACACTTCAAGGTGATGGAGGTGTTGGTTTTTGAGGCCTCTTTACTCTAGTCAATTGAGTTTTCTATTGAGTGCCTCTCTCGTTTCAACTATTCTCTAGATGCCTCTAGTCACCTGCTACTTTAATAAACCTGAATTAAACAAGGTTGTCTGAAAGGATATTTGTTAGTAGTATATCCATGGTACTTGGATCACTCCCCAAGGTCTTCACCCAAAGATGGCCTTCTACTATGAGCACTTGTTGCAGTTGAGGGATGGCCTTATTGTTGGTCTAAAATACATTTGACGACATCGGATGTATGGCCTCAGGATTCTGCTCAGCCAATTCAGGGTGTGGTCTCTCACCAGTTCTAGATCGAATCAATTCACCACATCCATGGAAAGAGAGGATCTGTTTATTACAAGATCAAATTGTACCATGACTTGAGGGGCTCTCTTGTTAACTTTCATTATTTAGTCTGGAGGTCCATAATCTCCATGGACGAGGGTTATCACACGTAGGGCTTACGAGGTTCAACCAAGGTTGACCCCATTACCTCGATTACATCCTTGCATATTTCATAGCAACTAGTAGCAAGCGTCATTCAAACATTGATGTCCAGGATACACAGAAAACTAGATCAATGAGGTCACATACGTACTCTCACCTGCTGTCCAACTGTCAACACCACTCCCACGAGGCCGCAGAAGAGTGTTAGATTTTAGCACAGATTGACGGACCAAATCTCGATTGGGTGGCTTCCACCACCTGCTTGACAACTTCAAATGTAAGGAAAACTTATATTAATTTCTTATGGATTCCTCATATGATTACCCAGGCATGTCCTCTTAGTCTAGGATACCCCCCAAATGACATGCATGGATACCTTGAACCTTCACAGTGGTTGATGTGGCAATAGGTGCTTATTCTTTCTCTATGCTACATCTTCATCTACATGATTACATCTATACCTATTGATGAGTAGTTCCCTCTCTTTTTGTAATTGACTTGTACTTCTACTGAGTATCTTTACTTTCGTTATTTAAATTTTAGTTTTCACTGTTCAGTGGTACCCTTGCAACTCCACAGTATTGTTATTGTGATATTGAGTCTCATTGATCAATGTTTTTGGTATTCTTGGACTTCAATCAAATTGTCTTATCTTACCTTATCCAAACTTTTTCATTGGTGGTGCAGATAGAAGACCAACTCTATTTAGCTTGATTATCTGCACTGAGACTAGTTCTAGATATGCTTGGTTATTTTACGAAACAATGGGGTTTAGCGTCCATCTTGTTTACATATTGAGTATCTGAGTTGTGTAAATTATTTGTTTGAGAGTTGTTCTTGAATCTTGCACAGGTGATTGTTTGTTTGAGGACAACAAACTCATGAGACTTCCACCTACTCCTATGCCATACACTTGTTTCATGACCATAAGACATATATGGTCATGTTGATATTTCAAATCTATGAGGCACTGGCAATTGACCAACACCACTCAATAATAAATTAATCTTATCAGTAGAGCTAATTAGAGGATTGCCAAGTTCAGATTCTTTCTTGCTAAATGTAGGTTATTTTCTTTCTAGTTTTCTCAAGGACATTTGGCATTGGATGATAGGGAAGACGCTGACAGACTATCAATTTTATACCCAAAGTTATGCAGTAGATCTCCATTGCAGAATATATTTCAATTTGTCATATCCTTAAGCAGGTTTTGGGGAATCGCATGTATCATGTTGCTCATAACTACAAAGCTCATACCAAATGATTATTCATTATACTGTTTCATGATGTAGTTTGCGGATAACTCACTCGGTTCAACTTCATGTTTGAGTTCGATGACCTTGAAGTTCAAAATAAATTAGGTGCAAAACCATGTAATAAAAGTTGGAATCAAGTTCGAGAAACCATATCATTCAAAATTTAAAAAGGCGCAGTAAAATTCCATGGTTTCATTAAACATATATCATAAAAATGAAACTACATGTCAGTATTAAACATAGATATGTGAACTGTGGCTGTATGTCGCTTACTTGACCTATTAATCACTGTAGTTTAAGTGTTAAACTGTCCACTGCCAACTTCCAAGAAGAACAAATATCATGGCCTTGGGAATTGATTGTCTGCTTGAGGCTTGAGCAATGAGATGAAGAATGGAGTGCTCGAGGATGTGTGACTTTAGATCTTGTACAGGCTTGCTTGCTTTTTTGTGTGACTTTGCTGCTGCTTGACGTATGTGAGCTCAGGCTCTAGGAAATGAAAACAAGAGACTAAAAATGGGATAAATTATAATGAATACATGCTATCACTTAGGACTGTATTCTTGAGAGCACGATCTTGGAGCGATGTATGAGTGGATTGAAGTATGAACTAGAACATGGGCGAAGGAAAGAGCATGAATGAGAACGTGAACAAGAACAAAGAGTATAAACATGGGGCTTAGGGATTTTAGGTAAGGTTTTTAGAAATTGTGTTCTTTTGTTGTTAAATTGAAATTCTAATAAATTCACCAATAAAAGTTGAAATTCAAATAAATTAGAGTTTGGGGCAAATAATTTTGACTTGAAATTTGGCATCAACTTCAGTGAATAAATTCAACAATGAATATGACCTGAAATTTGCCATCAAATTCAGTGAATAAATTCAACAATGAATCTCTCTTGAAATTTGCCATAAAATTTGTTGAATTGTGTTAAAAGTAAAACTTAGTTTATAATGGTCAATTAGATATTAGACTTAGGCATTTATATAGTCATTTACAACTTTATGCTGTTTTGCATTTTTATGCTTTAACTCACTTTATTGTGTTTGTTGGTTCATTTCACATCCATAACACGGATGATCTTATTGTAACCTTTTATAAGAAAGCTTTTGCTTTCTTGTCTATGCAATGCAATACGGATAACTCTTCTGAGTGAGTCTTTATTTCTTTATGTTTTTGATTTTTGTGATATGGTATCAGAGCTTAGCTAGAGCCTCGGAATTTGAGAGCCTGATGACCTACTGGCTGCTGTTAGCAGAGACAGATTGATGGATTGCTAGTGCAGCACATCAAAGAGCGGAAAGGGTTTCATTGAAACTAGGAACTGTTTCATTTTATTATTATTTAAATTCGAAGCAACATAATTGATATTTTCATAGTAAAACCCGATATTTTGAGGTTCCATGGAAGAAATATAAAAGGAAATGGGGAGTCATACAACTGTCGTACAATAGCCATCGTAGCCGTTGTACAACAAGTGCCACAATAGTTGTACAATTGCAGCTGTCAGCCAATTGTACGACTATTGTATGGGATTACTCATACAGATTCAGTCAGATCTTTGAGAAATTTCTGCTTTCTGCTTGAACAGGAGAAACTTGAGAAGGAATTACTTGTACGACTATTGATTTCTGCTTGTACAGGAAAATTTGAGAAATTTAGGAGTCATATGCCTTTATGGATCCGTAGGAGAATGTGCAGACAGCACAAAAAAACGTTTTAACAGTAGATCAATCCAATTTCTTCATTTCTTTTCCAATTCAGACAGTTTGTGAGCAGATTGGATCTGTTCTTATGTGAATTGGTGCCCAAAGTTAAAGATCTAGACGTTTTTAGTTGCTGATTTAAAATTTCTCAGCAGATTTAAGGAGAAATTAATTGTTTTTGGTGCTGGTTTGTATCAGATCTAATTGTTTTATAGCTGTTTGATAGCAGATTTGTCATGCTGTGTTTTTTTCAGCTATTGGAGAACAGATTGAGTGTTTACAGGGATGCTTTTGAGTAGATTTGTGAAAAATTTGTGTTTATCAGCAATATGTGGCTGCTACAATGGCTTAGAGCCAGCATCTAGAGGCTTTGACAGGTTTTTTTCAGCATTTTAATTTGTTTTGGTATATTTTTCTGCATTTGTGAATTGTATCTATCGCTTCTTTAACCAAAATCATGTTGGAATCCATCTAGAGGTTCTCTGGCAAGAATTATGATACGTGGAAGCAACATATGTTGGTCATTTTTGGGTATAGGTGCTTGGTTGATATTTTCCTAGGTAAGGATGCTCACCCCATAGTTGTGGGTAGAGACTGGGAAGGAGCATTTTGTTTGACTAAATCAAGGTATTTCCACATAGGTTGAACACCTCAATCAAACGCCCACACAAACATATCACATATCAACACATCGATGTTTTACGTGGTTAAAACTATCTATCCAATTATGAGGAGAATTTTTCTCCTTCAACAGAAATGAGCAGCATCCAATTGGTACTATCCATGGTAGCA
>LPNX011071762.1:31585-83828 GCA_001517045.1 Pseudotsuga menziesii
CACATCGATGTATTATGTGGTTAAAACTATCTACGACTCCATCCCAATAGCTGCTCGAGGCATTATATCGATGCAAAAGGAAAAAGTATTTACATGAGTTTCTCACAATCTATCATTAAGCAAATGACCCCCCATGCTATTTAAATAGAGATCATGTACCATTTGGATGTTAGCCACAGGTACATATCGATAGCCGTTAAGATTGAGGTGAAGTTGAACCATTAGACCACCTATTTCTAGGACATATCATGATCGTTGGATTACACAAGTACAAATGCATACTAAAGAAACACACATTACCTAAAGACACATTAGACCAAGTTGATCTTAACTACCTTGAAGTGTCTAAATATTTTAATATAAAGAATGCTCTATATGGTCTGAAGTAGGAACATAGAGCATGGTACATAAAGATTGACATGGACTTGGCTGAATAGGGGTTCCATCGGAGTCCTTGATATGCCAACTTATATGTCAAAAGCATTGGTAATTATACCATCCTACTAGTCATTTCTGTAGATGACATCGTTATTATTGGTAGCGAGGAAAGTGTGACTGAACAAAAAAACCCAATGAGTAAAGCTTTTTACTTTATTGATTTAGGTATCCTACATTACTGTCTGGGTGTAGAGGTTTGGCAAATAGGTAGCAACATTTTAGAATGACAAATTGCAAGATCTCATCTACAACTATGGAGAATGGGTTGGAAATTTCAGTGAAGATCGACTCTGAGGTAGTTATTGAGACAATCTACATGCAACTAGTGGGAAGCTTGATATATCTTACAACCAATATTGCTGATTTGAGTTACATTGTGAGATTTGTTTCCATATTCATGATGACGCTAAAAGTAGAGCATTGGACTGCAACGAAGAGGGTGTTCAGATATGTGAAAGGGATGTTTAACTTTTCCATTCTGTACAATAGAATAGATTCATATTGGGAAGGTTGTTGGATGATAGAAAATCAACTTCTGGATATGTATATTTAGCTTTGGGATAGGTGTAGTCACATGGATCAGCAAGAAGTAACAAGCAGTACTCATTTCATCTAAAGAAGCAGGATATCGAGGAGTAGTGAAATGAGCATGTGAGGTGGGTTAGCTCAGGAGGATACTTTCAGATATGAAGATGTAGAAGACAGTTTCAACACTCCTACTCTGTGAAAATCAAGGGGCGATCAAAGTAGCCAAGAATCTAGTCTTCCACGAGCATACTAAGCATGTTGAGATACATCGTCACTTCATTAGACAACTTGTATAAGATGGAACTGTTGAGTTGTAGTACTGTTTCACAGGGGACTAAATTGTAGATATTTCCACCAAGTCTTTGGGGTTGGAAAAGCTTGTAAAATTTTGGGATAAACTTGGTGTAGTTAGTAGATTGACCATTAAGGGAGGGTGTTAATGTAAAACTTAGTTTGTAATGGTCACTTAGATATTAGACTTTGGTGTTAATAGAGTCCCTTCAGACTTTCTATTTTGCTCTTTTATGCTTTATTTCTCTTTATTGTGTTTTTCGGTTCTTACCACATTCATAACGTGGATTGACTCAACCTCATTGTAATAATTTATTAGAAAGCTTTCGCTTTGTCATTTATGCAAGGAAATATGAATAACTCTTCCAAGTTAGTCTTGGTTTCTTTGTGTTCGATTTTCTTTGTGATAAGTTGTTCAATGTTTACGCAAGATTGAAGTTTGGCCGAAGTTCAATTTTAAGCCAGAAAATTGCCAAACAGATTTGCAGTTGCATTAAGTCCTGGGGATATTGATATCATTTTTTGTCTTGCATAGCGAGCAGAGGGAGTCCAAATGGCTCTTTGAGATTCTTACCTGGTGGAGGGTATATCATCTATTTATTATTGGACGGATGGTCATAATGTATTGCACTCTGTTTAGACAAGAATTGATCTGTGGCATTAGTTATTTGAACCTCTTACAAACTTACATTTGTGTGGTTGTCACGGCTGAAAAATTTGGCCCTTTCCCATATCTTGACACATTATTTAATAGAATCTATATCTGTTAAATGCCTGTATAATGTAGAAAACTGCATTGAATTCCTTTCCAGTTTTGTAAACAAATGAAGGAGTACATTATTTTTGTTTTAATGACTAAATGTTATCTTTTGTATTTTGTTGTAATAAGAAACCCTAAGTATGAATGGGTGAATGATGACAAGTCTACCAAGGAAATTAGTAATCATTAATTCTGAAGTGTCATTTTTAATGACAGGTTTTTGCTCCATATGGGCGTGTTGATGATGTTTACATTATGAGAGATGAACAAAAGCAGAGTAAAGGTGTGTATTACGAGGTTCTATATTTGGCTTTTGTTGTATGTTTGACCTGGTATTTTGCATCCATAAACTTATCCATTATCAATGTTATGTCCACAGGCTGTGCTTTTGTAAAGTACCCATCCAGGGATATGGCAATGGCAGCCGTGAATGGTTTAAGTGGGATATTTATTATGAAGGTAAATATACTAACTTTTACAAGATGTGTATTTTGTTGTTATAGTTTTATATATGGGCTCGTTGTTTATATACATATTTTATTTTAGTACATTTAGGCATTTGTATATCATGCCCTCATTGGATAAATCTTATTTTTATGCTTGCAGGGATGTGACCAGCCCTTGACTGTACGGTTTGCTGACCCTAAAAGATCTAGACCTGGAGACACGAGGTGTGATCATGCATCCTTATTAATTTATTTGAATGCCGAAGACGTTGTTTCAAAGTTCTAATAAAACAAATACTTATGCTATTGTGTTGTCTGCAGATCTGGTCCGGCTTATGGAGGTCCGGGCTTTGGTCCTCGATCACAGGGGCCACCAGGGGCAAGGTAGGCAGCAGTGAGGTTGAGAAGTGTATAGAAGTCATGATATATGTTCAAATGTTCAAATTGGATTTAATTGCATGATGTTGGCCTTGCTGTTTATTTCAGGCCTGGCTCTGGACCAGGAGGGCAAATGGGGGGACGTGGCCCACCTACAAATTGGCGCTCCATGGGAACACCAAACATGGGGGCACCGACACATGTTGGCGGTCATCCTTATGGAAGCCCATTGACCCCCAGAGGGGGTACTGCTGGGGCCCCTTCAGCAATGGTAAGGGATTCTCTTCCTTACATGCTTTGTTTTGATACTAGTACAATTGGTAGTATTCTGTTCGAATCTCTTTCATGAAATATATCTTTGCTCTTTTATTTGATGCTTATGTCATACTGTAATGAAAAATTGCAGGGTGGAACAGTGGGTGGCCCTGGAGGCCCTATGAATGGTTCCCTACAGGGGTCTGGAATGGGAACTCCATCTTCTCAGCAGCAGGTAATTTGTTTCCAGAGTGGTGGACAGGTTTCCATCTCCATTACATTAGTGTCTTGCCCTTATATTGTATTACTTTAACATTAGCTTTACGTCATCTGCCTCGATGAATTACTTTCTTGGTTTTTTATGCATCTCATTGGCTGCTTTTGATTACTTGTGTATGCAGAAACGTTTTATTCCTTAGTACAGTTTTTAAAAACTGCACTAAGGATGGTGTAAGGCTTTCTTTTTATAGAATCATGGACATGAATGGTAGTCTGTTACGAGCTGCAAATATTGGTCATGTCATAAAAGTTGTCTGTGATGCGTGTTCTTGTTAACATTTAGAGTTTGTGATAGACAGTCAGATGGTTTTGTATGGCAAATCTATTATATTGGAGCTAAGCTTTCATGTTAAAAGCATTTCTTACTGTCACGTTGAATCTACAATTGAACTATTTGAAGGTTTAATTCATCATTTATTAAATTTGAGTGCTAATTGCATTTTGTGCACTCCACCGACATTTGAATTTTGATGTTTTGCAGAGCTTTAATCCACCTCTTGCACATCAACAAATCCAGGCATATGGGCAGCAGCCTACATCGTTGCAGAAGCCACTTCAAATGCAGCAGCAGTTGGCACAATCTATGCAACAACATCAGCAACCTCAACAATCTTACTCGCAAGTCCAACAGTCCCAGCAGTCTATACAGCAGTTTGGGCAACATTTGCAATCATCACAGCCTGCCGTTCAGCAGCAGCCTTCACTTGTTCAATTATCGGCATCACAACAGTCATTGTCATTATATGGCCAACAACCAGTTTCTCAGTCTCAAATGCAGCCACATGCTAGCCAGGCACTGCAGCAAGTTCCTCCTAGCTTGCAGCAGCAGCACCACTTGCCAATAACTGCTATTCAGCAGCAGAAGCAGCAGCAGGTGCCACAATCACAGCCTCAGCCACAAGTGCAGCCACAGCCACAGCAACAAGCACAGCAGCAAGCACAGCAACAAGCACAAGCACAAGCACAGCAGGCACAGCAACAAGCACAAGCACAAGCACAACCACAGCAACAGTTACAGCAGCAGCAACCGCCACAGCAGTTACAGCAGCAGCAACAACCACAGCAACAACCGCAGCAACAATTACAACAGCCGCAGCGTATTTCTATCCCACAGCAGGCTCATAGTGCGCAGCCTAGTTTTCAATCTCAGCAGTACCCTTATTTACAGCAGCAGCATCAGTTTCATATGGTGCAATCGGCAGCTCACTCTCAGCCACAGACACAGCCACAGCCACAACCACAGCCTCAGCCACAACCACAGCCTGTACAAACTCAAAAGCAACAGGTATTGGTTGAAATTTCAGTTTATGTTTATTTGTAGCTAAACCATTTTATATCTGACATGGTAGCCAGATAAAATACACTCTGATATTGTATGGTTGTTTCATTACCATGAAACGTAATAGAATATATGTTAGTAATTACCAAATTGTCTGGTATTCATTTTGTGTAGGCCTATTATCAGGTGGCTGCCCAGCCAGTGCAGCAACAGGTCAGTACTTTGCAGAGATTTTAATAGCTGTAGCTCACACTACGGTATGATTTTCTAGTAGAAGTTTGGATATGCTTATAATTATTTGCATTACTAACATCACTTCTTTTAAATCTCTACAGCCTTCCTGGGCTCTTCCAACACAGTCCCAAACAGTAGTTAGTACTCCTGCTATTGTCAGTGCTGCTCTGGTGTCGTCCGCTACTTCTGTTGTGCCTGTTATCAGTGCTCCAACACCTGCCCCTGTAACTTGTAATTGGTCAGAGCATACTTCTCCAGAGGGTTACAAGTACTATTACAACAGTGTCACTGGAGAAAGCAAGGTAAGACATTTTATGGTTTCAGTTGCAATTTATTTGTGCTATTCTGTGTGGACTTTATTTTTGAATGAATTTAACTAGATTATTTCATGCATGGCAGTGGGAAAAGCCTGAGGAATTTGCAGCATATGAACAGCAGCAGCAGCAGCAACAGCAGCTGCAGCAAGCACCACAACAGCCACAGCCACAGGTGCAAACACAACCTCAGTTGCAATCTCAACCCCAACCACAATCCCAGGTGCAGCATCAACCCCAGGGGCAAGCTCAACCACAGGTGCAGCCCCAAACTCAATCAATCAACCAAGCACAGCAGCTGCAACAACTTCAGCAACGGCATCAGCAAACACAACTTCAGCAACCAGGATTGACAACAACAGTAAGTTTGTGGCTTTTTAAGCCTTCTGTGCAAGTTTCTTTTGGTAATAAGCGAATCCTCATAATCATACTTCTTATTTGCAGTACACTGGTCCTGGTATTGTCGCACTTCAGCCTATTCAGGTGAAATTGTTTTTCCTTTTCCATTTTATTTGGAGCTGATTTTAAAGTTAAAGGAAGAAAACTTGAAATGGCATTGGAAAAAAAGCTTTAATGCATAGGAGTATGATATACCATCTTGCAGCTTATAAAAATTGATACCAAATACTAGGAGAGCATAAAGTTATTGTTAGTTTGTTATTTAGCAGCATGAAGACACCGTGTCCAATTGTGCGTTGTCTCGTAGATGCTGGGATATGAAAAAATACGCTAGATAATATAATATAATGCAGTGGAACTTTTGGGTCACTATACATGTTATGATAAGTTGATAACATCATCTCTCTCTCTCTCTATGTGTGTGTGTACATTGTATTGTTTATACATTTGTATGTATGTGTGTGTATTATCTCATTATCATTCTCTCTCTCTACACACATACTTCTCTCTCTCTCTCTCTACACACATTTCTCTCTCTCTCTCTATACACACGCATACGTTCTCTCTCTCTCTCTCTCTCTCTCTCTCTCTATATGTATGTATATATATCTATACACACACACACATGTTCACACATGTTAAATATTGAGAATTTAATATGAAACATAATTTCTAGTCCAATGGGTGGTTAGCTCAACCTGTTGTTGCAAATGTTACTGGGCATTTTGGCTAGTTCTGTGACAGCAGGTGCCTGGCTTGAATTCCCTTGGGTGAGACACACTTGTCTATGCTGATGGGTTTACTAGGGATGCCATCCACTAATATGGGGAAGCATCCCTTCGGTGTACCTGCAAGGTTTTCCTTCGAAAAATAATATGCAGCATAATGTGAGGTATGCATTTAAATTTTATATTATTAAAGTACACCAGAGTCTAAGACGGTAACTGTTTAATACAAATTATAATCGTTGTTTATTCTAAATATTTATACTATAAAAAGTAAATAATATACGATTAGAAGACTCAAAATACTCATGCACTGTGAAAGCAGGACGCATCCCTTGGTGGCTATGTGTCCGTATTTCACGTGCCAGACATGGACACACTAGGACACATGCCCTATACATGTCCCACTCTAAAACTATTTTTCATTGTGTTTTCTCACTTTTAGTTGTAGGGAAAGAGAGAGATGTCACCGTCTCTCAATGTTTTGAAGGGATTCCAAGTTGTTTTGTAGATGCACAAAATGGGAGGTGCATGCACATGTCTTCGATATATATTACATACAAATGTAAGATATGTATTAAATCATCCAAAGTAATTCATAATTATAGTCTGTAGGTCATGGGTCAAAACCATCTACTGTTAAAATGACATTGGCAATATTTTTTGTAAAAATATTATTCAAATTTAAAAGGATTTTATGTCTTTTCTAGAAATTTTTGGTGATTTTTTGAGTAAAATATTATCATGGCTACTCATTTAAAAAATGGGAGTTGGAGAATCATTTTTGAAAGAAAAAGGAAAATTAGCCAAATGGTCTTATTTAGCCCTTATAGTTTTCCCTGTTGGTTGCCAGAGGTCCAAAACATATAGTTTCTTTGATTCTCATTGTGAATTATGCCGTACTTGTAATTTCTATTATACTACTTGAAACCAAAAAACACTATGCCTCTGGATGTTCTGCTCAATGATGAGGCATGTCCAATGGAAGGGGTTTTTAAATTTGGTATTCTAATTTTCGGGGAAAAAGGGAAGTCTAGCCTCATTTTAAAGTTTGTTAGTTCCTTGTTTCATCAGCTCAATATCTGAATTTGGAAGGGATTCTGATCTCGCATATAGACTAATATAGATTTTGATGATTTTCAGCAGAACCTTGGCTATGGGCAGCTGCAAGGAGTGAATTCTAATCTTGAACCAATCCGCCATCAAGTGCAACAGGTGTCTGAGCTTACCCATTGCATTGTATTACAAATTACAAGGATGTGTAATGATTTCTGAGAGCTGTTTGGCAGTTGAAAATAGATTTCTGTTACATAAAACATACCTATATCCATAAGAGTTTTTCAACAAATACTTAATAGTGCATACTACTTCGTTTTGCTTTGCCTTTGTGTTTCTTTGTGACGAGCTAAATAATCTTACTTTTACTACACTATTATTTCCTGTAGCATCCAGGCATTCCAGCAATGCAGGATTATATGTGGAAACAAAAGCCTGCAGGTATTGTATTGGCCCTCTGTATTCTATTATTTTTAAAATTTTTTCGACCTGAGAGAAACGTTGACTAACGTAATTTTAATGATGTAGGAACATAGTCAAGACTCTTGTTACATCATCCACGGTGCACATGAAATGCACTGCACTTGTCTGAAATGCAGTGTCATCCTTGAAGAAAGAGGTCAAATCCGTTGAGATTAACAGGTTTAAATTACTGAAATTGGGGTTGCAATGGTGTGGTCAAGTCATGTTTGGAGGTGCAGAGATGGCACATATACAAATTATAATTTCAATGATGTATGCCTTCTAAGGACGACGATATTTTTGGCAACTTGGAAGTAAGAGGCTGTGTACCGGCAATCTGTACGAATTAATATTAAAAGAGAAACCAGCTGGCCAAGGTGCCTTGTAAATTTACCTGAGTTGTGTTTCATTATGCGTTGCTTAAATCTCTTTTACAAGTGGTTTGGCAGGGAAGCAGTTAGCATTTTGATGATTATAAAATTATTATGCATGATTTATGTCCTTGTTTTCGTTTAAATGTAGCTTTCTCCATTAAGAATTTTGGTTTGATTGAATGAATTGTGTAATCAATAATACAACTAATATAGATGAGGGATTTTCGATACTCGTAGTTTATCAATTTTTTGTTTGTTGAGGACTGGCCTTATACTATTTTTGTACAAATAAATATGGCTTGTTTATGTGTCCAAGTTGCAAAATACTTGATCCATGCGCGGCTTCTCAAACTTGGTATGTATTGGTCTTTGCAAGATGGAAAAATTGTCAACCCTTCCTGTTCCGTCACGTGTTTTGAATTCTCATCTTTTATGTTTTAAATTGCATTTTTTATTGATGGTTGGAATAATTTATTCTAATTGCTTTTTAAATAAACGAGGTCTCGCAAATTATTGCCATTTTTTTTAATGATAGTTTCAGGAAATAATTCCTAAAAAACACGCCCCGAGGTGCGGCATCTCTGATTTCCAACGAGGCCCATTTTGAAATATTATTGGTTGCTTCCCATATGGGATAATATTCATATTATAAAGACATTGTTTATGACATATTGTTTATAACATTTATGTTCATATGATAAAGAAATTGTTTGGCATATTGTTTAAAACATTATGTTTATATTTAACTTGTTTGAATTGCATGCAAATGCCATTGTGCAATTCCATATTTTTCATCAGCAACACTATTAGATATCTAAATTGAACTGATATCATCTATTGAAATTTTTTTCTTGCGAAAATGATCTTCAATCAAAATAAAGTACACATTGGGTGATGGCAGATGGTAACAATCTCTGTTTACTTTATAATCACTGAAAATTTATCAACGGGTTCAAATTTTAATTGTGTGCAAATGTCAATAACATGTTTGTGCAATTCTATATTTTTCATTAGTACATTGTTGAACTGATCATTCACTAATGAACATTTCATTAATTTGAGTTTGTAATGTGTACAAATGTCATCTCTACATTTCCATATTTTTCGTTGGCAACTCTGTTGATATCCAAGTTGAACATTAAAGTTTTTGAAAGAAACCTCAACCCGGTTTCAAGCCTTTTGGTTTCTCTACAAGGCTTAATGTCCAATCCTTCAATATATAATTTTTTAACAAAATTTAACTTGACTGAAACATACGAGGTATTTTTTTTCAATTTTAAACAATTCAGAAATTTTCTTTTATGCAAAATAAATTAAATTAAAAAATATTCACACAACCAAACACATGAAATTAAACACGCTTGTTTTTGACCAATGGTCAAGGATAAAACCCGCAAGGGAAAACCTGTTTTCTGATTGAGATTTTATTTTCTGCAGGCAAAATTTACAAAAATCACATAGCTGTACTTATCTCAACATTTCATCACGAAATGCATGCCAAACACATGCTGTACAGATTGCTGAAAATCACTGAAAACAACACTTCAAAAATCGTGCAGTACGGCCTAACACGTGCGGGTTGTATGCTCTGCAAATTCTTGAAATTTGTGCAAGAAATTGTCTTGGTTTTTGTACGATTGTCCTCGATTTTTGAACCATAAGGTCTGCAATTAATAGCATTAAATGCTGAACAGAATTTCTAGAAAAAACATGCCTTAGTTTTGTCAAAATTTGTGTTGCCTATTCGGCTGAGTACATTATGACCTCTTCTTGTACAAAAATCTCTTCTGTAATTAAAGCCTGCCTTGGAAAACATGCCTTGCAAACTTCTCTTCAATTTCTGCAATTTTTTTTTTGGTTCAAAATCTCTTCAAACCTTCAATTTCTTTTTCCTCTCAAAAAATCTCTTTTGGAAATGATCACAATGAATGAACTTTTGCCTTTGCTCTAGTCTTTTCTGCTCATGGCAACTTCCTTGTCAATCTAACGGTCAAGATTATATTAGATGGAGGGTTCACATTAAATAATAATTCAATGACATTTAGTGCACCTCATGTCATTTAATAAAGTAGAGTAACTTCTTTTTATTTAATCACTCACTTAAGTTTATTTAAATGTGAACTTAAGAAAATATCATTAGCCTTTTTAATTTAAGGCACTTCAAAATTATGAAGTGTTTCTCACTTTATTAAATGCACAAAACTAGGAGTCACAACATTTAAGTGTCTTTGTCCACCCCAAGGCAAGTCTAGGTGGACAAACACTTTCTAGGTAACTTTTCAACACTCTCTCTTGTCGAGGAAAGTGTTTTTCACCACTTCCAACTTATCTTTGAAGTAGACATGCTTCCCTCTACCCAAAGCCTTCGTGAGAATGTCAGCCACCTGCTCATTTGTCGAAACAAACTGTAATCGAACAACACCTCTCTGAACATGGTCTTTGATAAAGTGATATCTGATCTCTTTGTGCTTCGACATGTCATGAAATATTGGATTCTCAAAGAGCTTGATGCAACTCTGATTATCACATTGTATAATTGTAGGACTGAACTCTATATCAAACAAATCCACCATCAGCTTGCTAAGTCATAAAGCCTCACAACTGGCATGATTGGTTGCCATTTACTCGGCCTCAACAGAACTCAATGCCATAGACTTTTGCTTTCTGTTGAACCACGACACAATTGCGGAATCCAAGATGAAGCAACAACCGGAAGTGCTCTTCCGCTCCGAAAGACTACCTGCCAAATTTGAATCTGTATAGCCAACCAATCCCACTCCACCAGATCTTCTATAGTCCAATCCATAATTAGATGTACCTGCAAGATATCTCAAAATGTGTTTTGCAACAGTCTAATGCACTCTCTTGGGCTCCACCATGAATTGACTGAGAGTGTTCATTGCAAAACTCATATCTAGTCTGGTGTTGACCAGATGCATCAACGAACCAATCAACCGACGATACAAAGTAGGGTCCACCAACTCTCCCTCTAAAGCATGCAGTTTCGCTCAGTTGGTGATCATGGGTGTCGACATAGGTCTACAATCAGTCATCTGAAATCTCTTCAAAACATCTGTAACATATTTTTCTTGCCTCCATCTTCTTGCCAAATCTCCATCCCCAAATAATAATGCATCAGTCCAAAGTCTGTCATCTTGAACTTTGAAGCAAGATTCTTTTTGCATGCATCAATCGGGTGCTCTCCCCCAGTAATGAACAAGTCATCAACATACAACAGAAGAATAAGTGGAACACCAACAACCACAATGTAGTACAGGTTGGGATCTGCTTCACTCTTCTGAAACCCAATTGAAAGCAAGTAGGAATCTATCCTTCAATACCAAGCCTGAGGGGCTTGCTTTATACCATACAAGGCTTTTTTCAGCTTGCAAACATGAGAATATTTCTCACATACTTCAAATCCCTGCGACTGCTTCAGATATACCTCCTCCCATAGAAAACTGTTAAGAAAAACGGTTTTCACATCCATTTGATGGATCTTCCAACCCATCTTAGCCACGACGGAGATCATTGCCCTGATTGAAGAAAATCTGGCCACTGGTGCCAATGTCTCATCATAGTAAACTCCCTCGACCTGTGAGAATGCACGTGCAACAAATCGAGCTTTTAACTTATCAATACTGCCATCCACAACATGCTTTATCTTGTAAAGCCATTTGGAAGTCACAACTGACTTCCCCTCTTGTCTCGGAACCACTTTCCAAACCCCATTCTTCATGATGGAGTAGTACTCCTCCATCATGGCATCTCTCCAAACCTGGTGTGCAGAAGCCTCCTCAGAAGTATCAGGAACGATATCACATAAGCTAGTCACCTGTGCCATATAGCTGGAAAACCTCTCAGGTGCCTTACTCTCTCTAACCTCCCTCTTGGGTGGTCCAACATGCTCCTCTGCTTCCTTCATCAACTCCTTAAGCCAACTTGGCTTTCTCTTCCTAGATGAAGTATCTTGTCTCAGACTCTCCTCTACCTCCTCATCAGACACCTGTCTCTCTGAAGAAGTACCAACAACTTGAAAACCTGTCCCTAGTGAACCTGTACTTGTACCACTAGAACTCGAACCAGCGGAAGGTGTCACCTGTGAACCTGTCCCTGTACCAAAAGTACCTGTAGACTGAGCCCCTGTAACTGAAGAACTTGCAACCTGTGTTCCAGTCACACCTGAAACTGGTGACTCTGTACTCTGACTCGTTGAACTTTGAGTTGTCACCTGTATAGTACCCTGCTGATCCTCCATCTCGGAATCTAGAGACCTTCTAAAGGCTTTCTCCTCCTTAACTTCACCTCCCTTTTCACCACAACTTTCCTCCACGTAGGAAGGTATATGCGAAAATCTTTCGATGTCTCATCATAACCAACAAAAATACCGCGCTCACCTGTAGCCTCCAACGTTGTTTTCTTCTCAGAAGGGACATGGGAGTATGTAAGGTAACCAAAAATCCGAAAGTGACCTATCTCAAGCACTATCCCTGTAAACATCTCCTTAGGAGTTTTGCTCTCCAATGCACGGTGCACTCTTGTTGAGAACATAAACAACAATACTACAACCCTCTGCCCATAGAAAGAAAGGAAGACTCTGATCATGCAACATGGTTCTAGCTGCACCCACTATAGAACGGTTCTTCCATTCTGTTGTGGAGTGTAAGGAACTGTCAAATGCCTCTTGATCCTCTCCTGCAGACAATACTCATCGAAATCATGGGAAGTATGCTCACCCCCATTGTTTGACCGAAGTACCTTGATCTTCTTTCCTGTCTGGTTCTCCACAAGAGCTTTGAACTCTTGGAACTGAAGCAAGACTTCCTCTGATTTATTGCTTCTAAGGAAATAGATCCAGGTCTTCTGGAAACATCATCGATGAAAGTGATATAATACTCATACCCTGTCAAAGAGGTAGATGACATAGGACCACAGATCTGAATGAATCAACTAAAGCACTCCCTTTGATCTGGAATCATTGCTTGGAAAAGCAGTCTTGGTGTACTTTCCCAAAGCACACCCTCTACACACACCACTCGACTTTGTGCTGAACTCTGGCATACTTGTCGTCATCTCTCTCAGCATCCGCAAAGCTGGATGGTGAAGATGGGCCATACTCTCGTGCCATAGCTCACACAACTCACTGTTGCTCTGAGTGTGTGACAGTGCGCGATGTGGCTCGAAGAGAAGCTTGTACAGTTTCCTGCATCTGATTCTAATCACCCGTGAATCCGATGTACTTGCTTCCTTGGGAAAGATGTGATCTTTTCCATCAAGGACATATACACCGAAGCCTCTGTCCTCAATCATGGAAACTGAAACAAGATTCTTCTTGAGCCCAGGGACATACAACACATCCTTCAGATACATAGGCTGCATGGACTCCCTCTCAAAACGGATAGTCCCACGCCCAACTGTGCTCACCACTGTGTCATCTCCCAATACAACCTCCATCTCCAAGTCTGTCTCTGATATAACTGAAAACATATCCCGATCACCTGTCATATGACTGGAAGCTCCACTATCAATGTACCAAGTGGAGGAAGTAGTGGTGGCACTCAACGAATGCCCAACAATCATGGAATGCTCCATGTGGTCCTAAAAGTCCTTGTTGGTGATAGAAGATGCTCTCTCAACACTAATATCTGCAAAGATAGATAAGTCTCTCAAATCTCGCTGCAAACTCATCAATATTTGTGTAACTGCAGTCTGCTATTTCTTCTTCTTCTTGTTAGGACACTGTCCAACATAGTGTCCCATCTTTTGACAAGTAAAACATTTCACTTTGCTCATGTCCTTCTTCTCCCCATCATGTTGTTTGGCTCCCTCCTTGGGACACTTCTTGAACTTCTTCTTCTTCTTCTTCTTGCCCTTTGCTGCTAATGCCACATTCTCCTCATCATCCCTGTGATGTGATGTGCTTCCCTGTAAGTAACCTCTCTGTGTCCTCATGTGTGAGATCATCCCACAATCTATCCCATGTGGGCATGTTCTCCCTACCAATGATAATCTGCACAAACACGGTCCACTACTGAGTCACACCATTTAGTGTTGTACACACCACTCCCTATCACATCACCTACAACTGCAAGCTCATCTCTTACTTGTGTGATCTTGGTAAGATATGAGGCCGTGCCTTCCCCTTTACCCATGTGCACACTCTTCAACTTCTTACTCAATACCATCTTCCTGTTTTCATTGGAACTCTGATAAAGATTTGTCAAAGATGTCCACATCTGAAATGCATGATCTTTTGTTGAAATGTGAGGGATCACATGATCCTTCACGACATCAAGAATGACCCTTCTTTCCCTCACATCACTCTTCATAAAAGCTGCCTTATCTATTGCATGAACAAGTACTATTACAAGATTTGCTGTTGTACTATGAACTATATCCCATAGTTTATTCTCTTCAAGAATCAAACTAATTCTAGCCTTCCATGGGCTAAAATTTGCAGCCCCCTCTAATCTATCTTCCACTCTAAGACCAAAAACCATGACCGTAACCTGTAACTTCAAGCAAGTTGTTCAAGACTTCTTCTCTCCAAACCCCAGTTTCTGAAAGTTTAAAATTCTGAATCTTTAAAGTGCTCTGATACCATGAAAGTTTTTGAAAGAAACCCCAACCCGGTTTCAAACCTTTTGGCTTCTTTACATGGTTTAATGCCCGACTCTTCAATGCATAATTTTTTAACAAAATTTAACTTGACTGAAACACATGAGATACTTTTTTCTCAATTTTAAACGATTCAGAAATTTTCTTTTATGCAAAATAAATCAAACTCATAAAATTTCACACAACCAAACACATGAAATTTAATGCGCTTGTTTTTTACCAATAGTTTGGGATAAAACCCCCAAGGGAAAACCTATTTTCTGAGTGAGAGATTTTATTTTCATCAGGGAAAATTTACAAAAATCACACAACTGTACTTATCTCAGCATTTCATCTCGAAATGCATGCCAAACACATGCTGTACGGATTGCTGAAAATCACTGAAAACAACACTTCGAAAATCGTGCAGTACGGCCTCACACGTGTGGGCTGTATGGTCCGCAAATTCTCGAAATCCATGCAAGAAAACTGTCTCGGTTTTTGTGCATTGTACCGATGTCCTTCTCCTTGATTTATGAACCATACAGTTTGCAATTAACAACATTAAATGCTGTACAAAATTTCTAGAAAAACGTGTCATGGTTTTCTCGAAATTTGTGCTGCTATACGACTGAGTACAGTACGACCTCCTGATGTACAAAAATCCCTTCTGCAATTAATGCATGCCTTGGAAAACGTGCCTTGCAAACTTCTCTTCAATTTATGCAATTTCTTTCTCCTGGTTCAAAATCTCTTCAAACCCTCATTTTTCTTTTTTCTCTCTCTCTAAAAATCTCTTTTGGAAATGATCACAATGAATGAACTTTTGCCTTGCCCTAATCCTTTTTGTTCATGGTAACTTCCCTCAGTCAAGATTAGATTAGATGGAGGGTTCACATTAAATGCTCCATTAAATAATAATTAAATGACATTTAGTGCACTTGATGTGATTTAATAAATTAGAGTAACCCCTTTCTATTTAATCACTCACTTAACTTTATTTAAATGTGAACTTAAGAAAATATCATTACTTAGCCTTCTTATTAAAGTCACTTTAAAATTATAAAGTGATTCTCACTTTATTAAATGCACAAGACTAGGAGTCACAACATTTAAGTGTCCTTGTCCACCTCAAGAAAAGTCTAGGTGGACAAACACTTCCTAAATAACTTTTCAAAAGAACATGCCATTTTCTGAATTTTTATTTCCCATATAAAAATGATCTCCAATAATACATAACATTGATGTCAATTCCTATTAATGGAAAAATTGTTGATAGATTCGAGTCCACGACATGATTTTTGAAGATATTTGTAGATTTATATGACAGGGTTGATGAAAGTGGCTTTTGACAAATAGTTAAAAATAATAACCATATACGAATAGAATTGCTTATAACTTATTGTTAAACCCTCAATTTATAACATTTGTCGATGGTCTATTTCTATGTAAGATATGTTTTGATATAACAAAATGCTTTTTGGTTTGCCCTTTGATCAAAATAACCTGAATTTAATTGTTGAGAACATATGTAATGATATATTTGTGTAACAGAGAACCGCCAAGGGTATTTTGTAGAAACCTACGACATTGAAGTGCTCATACCAATAAACATTGCAAATTCATTTATAACTCCCAAAATGCAGCCTATCACATGATGCACTATATATTTACACACCGAAAGCTAATAAAAGAAATACAACGTGATATCTTTTTGAAGATTGATTGTGAAGATTGTTGAACCCCACTAAAACATGCAATTGATTATGTTATATTGTTCTAATACGGGCACTCCAATTGATTCTTGTGTTAATGATTAAGAAAATACTAATTATTTTATCACTACAAGTATATTTAGATTGGAAATGGACAATTCTCCCGCGGCAATAAACAAATGTATACAATGATAGAATTCAGAAGAAATGGGATTAAGAAGATTTAGTTTTTGAACATTTCAATTGAAATGGCGGTTTGTCAAGTTGAGTTGATTTTGGTTGTAGTTTTAGTTTTAATTGAATGATCAAGTCATCTCTATGTTTATTGCTATGGCCCAATTAAGGATTGCCTTGACATATGTCACTTAAGATGTATTATATAGATTTTAAGGGTTGAACTTATAGTGAATTATAATGATGTTTTGGCATTAAACTATATGGGGTAAGTAGATAAACATTGTAATGAAAATTTTATGTTAGCTTCATATTGTATCTAGGTGAATCAACAAGAAACTTGGTCATAATATTCAAAAAAGATAAATCTTGTAATAAAAAATAAAGCACAATAATACTGAAAAAATGAGGCAAACTATATAAGTTAATAGGAATAAAGCTCTCTTCTCTAATACAATGTAAGAGGAAATAAAAACACATATGATACAACTACTTGAGAAATGAAAATAGAGAGGAACAAGAGTGCTATCACGAAGATGCTTCACCACAATAGGCAGATAGATTCCCATATACTAGGGGCCTTGTTTCTGTTCATTGTGTGACCTCTATCCCTCCTTGTTGCTAGATCATAACATATGACTTGCATTTATAGTTTTAGAATGTTGCAGATTAAATTTGATATATTGGATATAGAGTATTTGGAGGTCCACCAACATAAGAGCATATGAGTGCATTCATTATTATGGCACACTACAATATGCATGCATGATCCTATATTTTATGATGCCAAGAGTGTTCATTGTTTGAGATCTACACCATGTTACTTATTTTTTGATGAAAGTGACTAGTGCTTTATAGTGTTAGAATGGTATAGATTAATTTTGACATAGTGTTCATTGTTTGAGATCTACTCCATGCTACTTATTTTTTCATGAAAGTGACTTGTGCTTTATAGTTTTAGAACAATGTAGATTAAATTTGATGTAATACATGTATATCAAATTCAAATCATTGAGGATCCACCCGCATGAAGAGGCACACCAAACACATGATCATTAGCCTTTGAGGACATTCCCCTTCAATATTTTTTGGGGTAATGAACATAGTGAGAATGGAGAATTAGCACCAATGTTACACACCATTCATTAATAGAAACTCTGATTCCAACATATCTTTGAATTTTCTAAATTTTACTTCATATGAGACCTTTGTAAAGATATTATTTTTCAACGTCAAAAAATTTAATTGAACTTCAGCAGATTAAGAATCTCTCAAATGAATTGACATTGGATTTAAATGTGTTTGGATTTGGCATTGGCACCTAGATTCTTCACTAGGGAACACAACTTTGATTATCACTGAGTATTTGAGCAAGATTGACCTAGAAAAGGTGAAAACCCTAAGGATTTGATTTGTGATGCATATTCACTTGTGGCTTGAACACTGCCTTTATATATAGTGTCCTTTAATGATTATGCAATAGTAGTTTCTTTTAATTGGACCATGAAATTGCACTTGACCAAGACAAAGTGAATAAACAAACTTTTGATTATCAGTCAATTCAATAAAGGACACTATATATAAAGGTAGTGTTCAATCCATAGGTGAATATGCATCACACATCAAATCCTTAGGGTTTTCAACTTTTCTAGGTCAATATTTTGATTATCGGTTAGTTCAATAAAAACTTGTGTAACTTATCGAACACACTTCATTTCTAAGCAAGCTCAACACCAAAAATTTAGTGCACTTCTAATGTGTTAAATTGTGAAGACTTAAATCACTTGTGTGTATTTTGTAGCAAATGCAGTTAATTGGTTAGCCCCACATGGGGTAGTGAGAGGTTTACAAATCATCCATAGAACATTAGCTAACAAATCATGTGCATAATTAGATTGAGACATTGTGATGCAATCTTTTTCTTGCCAAAATTGAATACCCAATAAATATTGAAGCAAATTTATAGTAGTCGTATCGAATACAATTTTTAATGATTGCTTACTAGTATTAGTGAAAGAAATATAATTGATAGCGAGAACTTGATAATCTAAGTAAAGAACATCATTTGAGACATATTTTCCATTTTATCGTACATATTAGGATTATTTAACTCTCAACGAAACTATAATATTTATATGATCCATTTTATCATTTTGTGATATACTTGTTTCATACCATATAAAACTTTTTAAAGCTTCAATGCGTGAAAATCAACATGCAGTTCCAAGTAAAATTATTCTTCAAGATCTCTCTTTTTGATAAATCTTGTTACAACCTACAAGATTTTGTCTTTACTTCAATGTAAGATTAACCAAGTTTGATTTTCATAACATTTATAGTAATATTTCATATCATTTTCTATGAAAAACTCTAGCGATGAGGGCGTAGTTTCATTAATGTTGCCTTTTTGTTCTAGGCATCAATGAAATGTAGGTTGATTTATGTTATTTTAGGGTATAAACACTAGGATACAATAATCGTAAATAATCCTAAGAGACATAAGATATGCATAGACACCATTATACCCAAATAATCACTATATTCCATCCACTTGATACATTAAATAAGACAACCATGACTAATTCTTATAACCATTTTTGGAATTGAGAATGGGAAATAACCCTAGGTTGGATCCAACATAAATATTAACATTGATAGGAAGAATCCCAAACAATTTTTTACTCCAAAGAAAACATCTACATTTTTATTCATATGAGAACAAAAAACACATGACAATACAATAAACTCGAGTGTATAATCTTTTAATCCTTAACCCTAATTCCAAATGGTTACTAAATTAACCCAATGGGACCACATGTAGGTTGTAAGTGTCACCAAGACAAAATGGCACCATAGCAATAACATTTTCACTCAAGTTTGACTTAGGTTACAAAGAAAACCATAGGTTGCCCATAAATGAGTGTTCAAAAGTAGTCATTTGTAAATTTGAAAATAAATCTAGAATATATGTTGCAAAGTAACCAAATAAACACTAAAAAAACATTTCCATTGAATATTTGTTTGGGGTGGGGAATACAATCATGATCAATGATGACACAAACTTGACCTTTAATGATGCACTTACAAATTTTCAGTAAAGGGGCATTTAAAACTTCTCCAATAAACATAGGGATCTTCACATAAGACTCTTCAAACATAAATATCAAGCTTATGTGCAAGTGATTAGGGCTAGAGAGTTTAATACCTATTGTAATTAACAATGTAATACCTAGTAAATATTCAATGTTTACTAACAAAAAAAAAAAATGTTACAAATTATTAACCAAGCTTATGTGCAAGAGATTAAGGCTAGAGTTTAATCCCTCTTCTTAAAGACTTGAATCATAATGATCTAGTAATAATTCACTCTATACAAACTAAAGACAATAATGTTACAAATTTATAACCAAGCTCACTAAAGAGTTTAATCTCAATCGTCAAAACAATAATGTTACAAACTTCTAACCAAGACCGCAAGAGAGTTTAGTCTAAATTGTCAATGACTTGAATAATAATGTAATACCTAGTAATAATTCGTTGTTTACTAACTAAAAACAACAATAATGTAAAACCTAGTAATAATTCATTGTTTAGTAACTAAAAACAACAATGTTACAAACTGTTACTTAAATTCTAATCCTTAACAATTTACAACTTAAATAAAAATACAAAGTATAATTTACTACTTTAGGAACTAATTAACCATTTATGAATTGTCAATTGGGTCTAACTAAAGTAACTAATTAACAATCTATGAATTGTCAATTGGGTCTAACTTGAGCAGTTGGAGCCATGTTGTTGACTTGGCTTTTTTCCTTGAAGAATATAGGGTACCATACTCAAAATGAGGGAAAGTGCACGCGAGGGGAAATTTACATGGGAAAAAAAAAAAAAAACTAATTATGAACCAACATAAAGGAGCATACCATTCAATGACTTTCTCAATGGAAAAACAAATTTCTATAATTTTCTTTCCCATTCTTTATAAAATAAATATCTAATAAGAGACAAGATTACATGTAACTGAATTTGAGCATAACTTACAAGAATAAAAGAAAGAAATCACAAACCGGGGTTTACCATACCATCCTCAAAATAGGGGAAGTGCATGGGAGGTTTTCCATAGGAAACTTAATGGGATAAAAAAAACTGTTTATGAACCAATAAAAAGAAGTATACCATTGTCAATCTTGCTAGCTCACTCAGTTAAGGTTTGGGTTTCGTTTGCAAGGCGACCAAAGTTCATTACCATTAGGGGTGACTTAGTTTGGAGGAGACACCAAATAATCCAACCATGTTAAGGGTTGGTGTGGCCCAGGCCGAGTGTGATCCCTAAGTGATTTTGACGGTTTAGTTTCCCTTGGGTTGCAGTTTCTTAGCCAATGGTTGAAATTCACCAACCTGGAGTGACAAGCAAAAAGGAGTATACCATTCAATGACTTAATGTAAACACAAATTTCCATAACTTTATTTCCCATTCCTTATAAAAGAAATATATTCTAGGCTACAATCTTACATGTAACTCAATTTGAGCATAACATACACGAATAAAAGAATGCAACCACAAACCAATAAGCAACAATTGATTACTAACAACAAATTGAACAACATTTTAGCGAATAGAACTCTCCCTCCAACCAATTCTCTCAATCAATGATTGAAATTCCTCAAGTTCTTACTCACCAAGGCTATACAGGGTTAAATGGCCACCTCCCCTCACAACTACAAGTGTAAACAACTCTTTACAAGAGATCAACCTTAAAGAACACAAAGAAGGCTAGAAAAATGAAACCCGTAATCAAGTCTTCCCTCCTCTACATGAATCATGCAACTAATCCCGTTTTGTTAATTTTATTAATCTTTCATTAAGTTATGAAAATATTTCATGTAACAAACATAACAATCACTCAAATTGCACCTAGTATTATGCTAGTAATACAATGCATATGACGGCATTAATTGTGTGGCCACCATGATTAATACCTGAAAGCAACAAAACCCAGTTTGTAATTTTCGAGAAATCAAACATAATCACCTACAACCATTTTTCCTATATCTCAAAATTCATGCATTAGATGGATTTGATTTTCTGCGTGAAGAAGCATCGTGGTAAGAGGAACATAATCACCAAGTTTCAGAAAAAAAATGGTTGCATGGTTTTTGAGAAAACAATCATCATCACCTACAACCAATTTGCATTTTTCTCAAAATTCGTGATGTGGGTTTCTCTAATTTTTGGTGTGGAGATGCATTAGAATGGTAAATACTTGCTTGCAAAATTTCAACCAAAATCAGTTTGTATTTTGTGAAATATTGGTTCAGGAAGTTTAGCTGCAACACATCTTTATTTATGTTTGTCTACAAAAGTGCAGAAATTGAAATGAGCATGTCTTGCAATTGGTAAATTGGATTCTCATGAGTTTTGGATGAGAAGTGCATAATATCAAGATGAACAAACTTGGTAAGTTTCAGCCCAATCCAATGCACGGTTTTTGAGAAAATGACCATCATCACTTACAACCACTTTGCATTTTTCTCAAAATCCATGATGTGGGTATCTCTGATTTTTGGTGTGTAGGTGCATTGGATTAGTAAAACTTGCTTGCAATATTTCAGCCGAACCCAGTTCATCGTTTGGGAGAAAATGACTTCGGAATTTTTCTGCTCAAAAGGTTGTGACTCCGCTAAATTTAGCGCTCTTTGGGTTGTGATTCCGCCAAATTCTTCGCTAAATTTAGCGCTATTTGGGTTGCGACTCTGCCAAATTCTTCGCTAAATTTAGCGTGCTTTGCGCTGCGACTCCGCCAAAATCTCTGCTAAAAAAAGCTGTGACTCTGCCAAATTTTTTGCTAAATAATCCACTCAAGAGTTGCTACTCCGCCAAATTTTCTGCTAAATCCTCCACTAAGCAGCTGCGACTCCACCAAATTTTATGCTAAATCCTCCGCTAAGCAGCTGCGACTTTGCCAATTTCTGTTAAACTTTCCATTTTTTCCGGCTGCAACTATGCCAATGATAAAATGAAAACAACAATTAAATGAGTCTTTCTAGTTTGGATGCTACACAGGTGTTGAGGCCTGGAAATTCGCAGGGCAACAACAGCAAGGGATTCTCCCCAGTCAACGTTCCCAACTGGCCTGTGACTGTTTGGTATAGGGAATCCGTCCGGTTTGCGGTCCGACTATTGTAGGTCAAGTAACAAAAACAAAGGTTTTATCGATTGCGGCCCAGTCCACCGTATATACTTTTGTATTTTTTGATTTAAGATATGAAATGCACGTGCCTAATTAACCATGCAAGGTGATAAAGGATGCAGGGAGTATTCACAAAGTGATGCACAGGTTCTTACCTCTCGTCTTAGACCTCATAAGCATCTAAATCACATATACAGAAATAAAGTAAAACTATCTATCTATCTATCTATCTATCCCCGGGGAGCCAAATTGTAACTTATTTATGAGTAATGTGTATTGTGCATGCATTATAAAGAGAAATTACAGATAGCTGATATTCTTCCCACAACACATGAACGATTAAGATATTTAGACAATCAGATAGCTAATTGTTTATGAACAACATTCATTACTCATGGTGGTAATTTCACAGAATGAACCAGAAATCATTCAAACAAGAACATAGGCTCTAAGAGTTAGAACGATCTCACAGTTAATGGAAAAAAGCTGAAAAACGAAATAGTTCATCTTTCACCAATCCATAGCATATCATTTGAACGTCCCACCAATCTTTCTTCGATAGGCAAACAATAATTCTTTATTGCAAAAAAAAGTAGTTTTTCTTACAATCTCTCATTACTTGTCTAACTGGGAAAAAGCCCCTTGTTCTTCTAAGTCTCCTATATTTATACAAAAGGATGAGACTGTTGGGCTGCCCACAAATAACCCTTGGGCTTCCCAACTCTTCGCCTCCCAAAATTCCATTTTCATCAAATGTTTACAAAATCGTTACATAGTACAAAAGTGAATGATCATTCACGAGGAGGGCCCCACTTGAGTATTCCGAAATTTCTTCCACGCCAAAGCCTCAGAGGCGATGCCTTCAAACTCACAAGGTTCCAAAAAATGAATGTTTATCTCGAACTTCGCAGCTTGATTCTTGATGGCCTCAATTCTGGCCGCACTCAAACGGAGCTAATCCTCCCATAGCTGCACACTGATGGCGGAATGATCTACTTCACTCCTTATGATCTGGTCGTCGAGGGCTTTAATGTGTTGTATTTTTGCTTCCTCTTCTTGATACCACTTCTGCAAAATCTCCACAAACGAGTTGTGGTATGGAAAAACATCTAGCCTCTGCTCAGCTTCTATTTGGCACCGGTTATAGGTAATTAGGATCCTTCTGAAGAATTCTGTGCATGCTCCTTTCGTTTTTCTAACAGCCTTTTTGAAATCTTCTGCTGTGTTTATAGCAAATTCTAACAAGTCGTAATCCTACTTAGGGGCCTGTCGATCTTTCGAGGGCAGCTCTGCAGGAGTTTCTTCATTATTTTCCAGCCTTGCCATTCTTGCTATCAGGACTTCCAGGCCGTCCTGAGATCTATCAATAAAATAAGAGGAGGTCTCCAGAATCTCCTCCAATTGACCATCTACTTGCAAAACTTTGCATATTTCCCCTTCTATGGCAGTCTGCAGCTGAAGCATCTTGGCCTTTTGTGCCAGCACATATTCTTTGAAAGGCTGGAGACTAACCTGCTGCTCTTTTGCTTCCTGTAAAGATGTTGTCAAAGAAGTGATCTGCTCTTGAAGTCTTGCCTCTTGTTCTTGAGACTGCCTCCCACTTGCCTCCAAGGTGGTTTTTTGCATCTCTAAGTATTCTATCTTTCCCAGCAGCTTTTCCTTCTCCACCCTTAGCTCTTGATACTCTTGCTGCACTCTCTCCAGACACTCTTGTGTAGTTTCCATAGACCTCTTTTCTGCTTGGAGAACCTGCAGTTCATCCTTTGAAGACCTCATCTCTTTTTGCATGTCCTCATATTTTCTCTTTAGCTTGCTGTTTTCTTCTCTCTCCTTTCTTAATGTGTCTTTTAGCTGAGAAGAAGACTTCCTAGATTGCTCCAGATCTGTCATTATTTTGTCCACATTATCCTTCGAAGCGCGGATCAATGCAGCTCCTGCTCGAATAGTGAATTTGGGATCTCGGTCTGTTCCATATACAACGGTTGTATCCGTTATCATTTTCCTGGATAGACCTCCTGTTTCAACCTTCTTTTCCGTTCTCTTCACTATCCTCTTGGGCCAACCTTTGGGCTTCTTCATTTCTTTTCCTGGCTTCTTCATCGGCTTTTGCTTGTTCATCCTGCCCCTTCCCACCTTTGGTGGTGATCTTATTTTTGAACCTTTTCCTCAACGCTGTTATATTCAACGCACTGTAGAAGACGGATTCTTCTCTGTCCCAATGGTGGGTGTATTTGAAATGGACGTTGTTCTCTTTGCAGTGTTCATCCACTTTGCTGTGGGAATCATTTATGTGAAAGGGCATTTCACCAAAATGAAACTTATCCAACTCTTCTACAAACTCATCTGCTTTCTTCACTCTGGTAAACTTATAACTTCCTAACTTGAAAGGAAAAGGGGGATAGGCAGCCTTCTTATGTTCAAATAAAAAGCTTCCTATGCCATCCAAGAAGACTTGCCTAACTGCCTCTTTATGAATGATGTAGTCTGTGGCATATTTGGGTAACAGGGAGGGTGCTCCGGAGCCTCCAAACATCCTAAAGTAGAGCTCGTCCTCAGTCATGAAATAATTTGCATATTCTTCGATTACCTGTAAAGCCTCTTCTGACATGTAGTCACATTCTTTCAGGAAAATGAGAGTATACAATGGCATGATGAAATGTTCACAGACCTCCTGGTAATGACTATGGTATTTGTGTGCCCATAGTGGCTTGTATGCAGAATAAACATGCATCCTCTCCCTGTCCTAGATGCACCTTAGGCCGGGGAAAGGTTGATTGCACAGTATACAATCAACGAGTATGGAACTCATGTGAAATTCATACCTCTTTTGGGACACTCCTCCCAAAGCTGAGGCCATACAGGCTGAAAGACTATTTGACACTATGTTAGCCCAGTTGAAGATGGTCCCTTGGGTTGCAACATAAAAGATAATGGGCATCCACTCCAGTTTGAAGCATTTGCCATGCGCTCTTCCAAAAATTCTGTTGAGCATTAGGGCAATGAACCTGTACGGGGCCCTTAGGCTCGCTGTGTCATATTCTCTCGTCGGCCTGGTTCTGAAATTTCTTCCAGGCAACAACATTCTTTTGAGAGTCTCAACAAGGTCCATTCTGATGTTTTTCAACCTATCGTCAGACAAAAATATTTGTGCCTCTGGCAGGTGGTAGGCCAGGGCTATGTATCCTGGGCTATAGGCAACATAGCCTTGTTTGTCAACATTCTCCAGGATCATAGTGGTTACATCTGCTCGGGGCAGAATCCAATCAATCACTTCAAAGAATGGGAAGAGCTCTGGTCTTGTGGCAATCTTCATCAGTGAAGATCTCTCTATATTGGCGTATATGCCTTCTTCTTCCAAGCCCATATCAGGCACCTCTCAGCGCATGACTAACCTATAGATCTCTCCCCACTGGTACTCAGGCTCTACACCAGTTATGCACTTGGTGTCCTCATAGATGTATTCGGTTTTGGTGACAACTTCCACGTCGGGCTCCTCCTCGACCACAGGGGCCTTCTTCTTTTGCCTCTTCGACATTTTGAGTTCAAAATCTTCCTGTCATATATGAAATTATAATCATTAGGCCATTTCTGGATAAGTTGCGAACATTGAGATAACAATGTGCAGTGTTTCACTTCATCTATGTATAACATGACGAAAATTAGTTAAATGAAGCAAATATGTGCAAGCTAACAATTCTGTCTACTACTGAAACAATTCCATCAAAAAATCTCGAGCGGGAAACAAATCTACATTAAACTGAAGAGACCTCGAGCTCTCTGTGGACGCCATGATCATCGCGCTACGTGGAATAACAGGGGAACTTATTCAAGTTTTCTACGGTGTGATTTCAGGAAAAACACTGTCTATGCAATCTATGGTCAGTAATACGCTGTGCGGTGCTATATAACCCCCAACCGGCTCGAGTTCGAAACCGACCGCGAACCGGGTCGCGTGAAACAACGCGGCTTTGGCTTGAAGGATATGGGCAACACGAAAGGGGGGAAACCAGTCTAACATCACAGGGAGGCCATGAACGACCCTTCCCAAATGGTTGCGGAGGGAGACTACCCTGTGGGCCAAAAACGCCCCCCCTGACAGTTACGATACAAGCCCCCCACTATATATGCATGTAAATAACGGGGTCAAGGGAAAACAACTGTAGAAAAACCCAAACCGTGAACCAAAATCAGAATTCTCAATAGAACGGAACGGGTAAGGCAAACAAGATCCTACCTGGCAGTGCTGTACGACCGGCGGGAAGAGGACTGTCAAGCTTCCACGGTTGAGACACTTGGAAACGTGGGTACACCGACAACGGGGGACCGGGCGAGCTCGAGCGAACGACGACACACAATAATGACAGTTCACGATAGTCCAAATAGTAATAGAATAATAAACTCGACCCTGTGTATATATATATATATATATGGACAAACATAAGCGACGGGGAAGATATCGGATGGCGGAAGTAAAACGATCGGAGGTCACAAGGACATCTCTTCTCGCAACGTCGGGGGTTAAAACAACTAAGCTATCCGCTGAGATAACCAGATCGGAGCTTTGTAAGACTAAATGCTGGAGCGATAGCGGAATAAGGAGCCGCAACGACGGAACCGTAAAGGACATCACCGTCCACGATAGGCAAAATCTAGATCGGATAAAAACGACTAAAAGACCGGAAGGCTAGTGCTTTTGGAAGCCGCAATGATGGAAGCCTAAGACTTAAGGAGCGGCGAAAACAACAACGCGAGGTCTAAAAAGTCAAAGCGATAATCGGGAGACTTCGCAATCTGCCGTTCGCAACTGTGGAGAACGAAGTAACAAGAAGTTCCGACGCGAAACCAAAGGTCAGCCGATTAAGACAAATGCATCGGAGAAAAATGTCGAAGCTAAAACTTGTTATTTCTCCGCAACGGTGGGAGCACAAGCAAATGAACTTCCGATTCAAATACACTGAAAACGCATTCAAAGGCAATGATAAAGCTTAAACAAACAGTGGATCGATTCAAGCATTAGAAAATTCTTTCTGAAGGATCATTAGATCAAATCAAAGAAGAAAATCAAACCAATATAAGCAAGAAGGAGGGTCCCGAATTTTTTTTGGAATTTTGGGAAAATTGTTGCAGCTACAACAACAGGTTTTGGGTTGCATGAGGACATGCAACAAGCTCAGTTTGGGGGAGATGTTGGGTCACGGATTTGTCCATATTTTCATCACCTATCGACATATATTTCATCCCTCTTCTTCATATTATTATCCATTTATCATTCCATTTTCCATCCATTTGTTGTAATTAGCCGTAAAATACCATGTTACTTCCATTGATGCTTTAGTGGTTAATCATGATTATATTCCTTTATTTTTAATGAATTGAAGACTAGTATGCATAGTTTTATTGATGATGGTTTATGGAGTGATTTTTATATTAACAGCAAAAACACTCATGGTTCAAGCCTCCAACTCATGATCAAATGGAGTTAACAAAAAACACATGCCAAATAAGAACACCTTGCTTCACATCTTGAATTACGGGCCTATGGAAAAGAATCTAAAAAATCCGGGACATGAGTTTTGTGCGTAACAACCTAATTTACATTAATCGCAAGGGAATCGCTAAACAAATATATAGTTTGAGATATACAGGTGCTTCTTCTTCGAGAGTATTTTCTAGATTTGTAGTTATGGCCAGTTTTCCAAATTGTTGAAACAAATCAAGTTGGGGATTCGGTTCCTCATTCTCCTGAGAGAATTTTATGTATAGATATGTAATCAATCTCATGAGAAAGGGAGAAAAGAAGAGAGAAAACAATGTTATGCTATAGGATTTGATCCAGACTCTGTTGTAATGATTTCATTCTGATAATACATGCTGACAGTTTCTTAATTATGGAGTTGTAGACTTTCATTGTGGAGATCTAGCTCTGCTTAGTGGAGGAAGGTCCCTCTTCTATGCGTAGATGCTGATAGTTTTTATTGTAAGTGTGTTATTGTTTAGATTTGCTTATTATTTAGTTCATGCTTTCATTCATTAGATTTATCATAGTTGTATGCTTTCATTCATTAGATTTTTCATAGTTATTTTTCTGTTGATTCGTTTGATAGATCGTTGGCCACCATAACACTTCTTTTAGATTTATGCAATTAGATCTTGCTTCATAAAGAGTTGATTTTGTTTTAAGTTAGATTTACAGTGTGATTTTATGAATAGGTTTGAGGTTTGATTTATTTTCAAGAAGGTGTGATCTAGTTTACAAAGAGTTTCGATTTCATACCAATATATCAATAGTGTGAGGTAGAAATTGTGCTTGCATAGATCTTGCACGATAGCTTTGAAATAAAAGACTTCCTCGGGTTGATAATTTATGTTCTGGAAGTTTAGTTGTTTATTTAATTAGAGAATTAATTTGACCAACAAAATTCACCAAAGTTAGCTGAACCCTAAGGAGACCTAAAGTCTCACACATGTATAAGTTTGTTTTATTTATGTTAAAGTTGAATAGAATGGATAAGGATACTTGATCCTTTCCACATGTAACAACTAGAACATAGTTAGTTTGTTAGCAGAGTGATTGTAGTAGTTAGTTAACGAGTCACTGATGAGTCATAGGGGTCAGTAGAGTCAAAAGGACTTAGTTCCTTATTATAGGATCTGGAAACATAATCCTCTTGTATTTAATTTAGTTTGAGTTATTTCACTAGGTAGCTTAGTTTAGCTTACAGAGCTTGTTAGCTCTCAAAAGCTTTTGGTTAGCTCACAGAGCTTAGGGTAGCTCGAGGGAGTTTGGAGATTAGGTTACAGGGAAGCTCGAAATTTAATTCCTAGAGAATATACAGAGACAGAGTTCTCTGGTTGTGTTGGCCTAATTTGGAAATTCAAGCTTGAAAAGGTTTTATTAAGTTTATGGAAATCAATTTATTGTGGTTGATTGTGAAATTGTGCTATTGCATAGAGGAACAAGTGTAATATTATGCGCATAAACTAAATGGAAGAAATAACATAGTGAATCAACGATTCCCATGTGTTAATAGAAGATACACATGAGTTAAATCCAAACCAATTAGATTGTACGACGGAGATTGAAGCCGATGAAGATCAATGACCATAAACATATTTTGTAAACGAAATAGCAAGGAGGATAAAACAAGAGTTGGGCTGCGAAATAAAAAAGTCATCATCGCGAAAGAGGATTGAGATCAATGGACGAGGTTGATCCCGAAACAGATCAACGGCTATGAGCTATTTCGCTGGGAGAAATTGTGCGGATAAAGAAAATCCCGATGTGTGTGATATTTGATGAAATCCACCTTATAATATTTGAGATCCACCATCGATCTGGATCTGACGGTTGACAGTTCATTTCACTGAAGAACTAGGAGGTAAGTCAATTGCTAGATATGTGAGCGAAATCCTTATGAAATTCAATTCACCAAAGGTTTGAAGTCTGTTCTTCATTGAGCGTTGGAGGGACCATTGGTTGGGTTGGTTAAATTTACCGGTTCTGCTAAATATAGAATCGAATAATTTGGATACCAGTCTCTCTAAAGAATGCTAGAAGGGGAGCCTGGCATTAGAGCAGAAAAGAGATTCCGCGTGAAGGTATGAGAGTGTGGTCATAATAATTATTGTTTTTGAAATATTGTGAATTGTTAGTTTACAAGGTTGTAGTAGTTTTTCTGTATGAAAGGAAACATTATTTTTACTCTTGTATTACTAATAGATCTAGAGAAAGTCATTAGTGATAGGAAAATTGTATCTAGTAGTGAACTGTTGTGCCAGGAGATGGAGGTCAGAGTTGGAAGAGGTCGGGGAAGGAGAGGAAGATCTGTTGCCAATACAAAATGGATTTTAGTCTCCTTTGGTGTTAATTTTGCATGTTTGAATATCAATTTTTGTGAGTGTAATTATTCTATCTCTTGGGTTCAATTTCCACATGGTATAAGATCCTTTGTAGATCAATTTCTCTCCTTCCATATTTCTATTGAAGGTTTGAAATATTGACTGGGAGCATATTCTATTGACTGAAGGGCACGGTTTCTGAGCTATGGACCAATCTCAGAAGATCATCTTGATTTAAGTGGAAAGCTGAGATGGAGATATTGTTGAGAGAGAAAGGTCTCTACAGGGTGACTATGGCAACTGAGGCAGAGCCCAATGCAGCTGCAGAGAAAATCAAATCGCACAACAGGAGGGATGAGGCCTATGGTCTTTTGTGTGTGAGCATTTCAAGGGACCTCCTCTTCCATCTTTATGGATTGACATCACCTAATGAAGTATGGGAGAAGCTTGTAGAGAATTTTGGTAAGACATATGAGATGAGAGGATATCAAATCGAGGATGAGCTGATCTCCAATTTCAGTCTCCTTTGGTGTTAATTTTGCATGTTTGATTATTAATTTTTGTGAGTGTAATTGTTCTATTTCTTGGGTTCAATTTCCACAGGGACCACAAGTGGCCCTGATGAAACCATGGAACTTCCAAGCAATGAGTAAGAACAATTGATTAGTTTGGAACATAGTGTTAGGATTATATAATCCTCCCTTGTCCATATATAGTCAATTTGATCATCTTGTCTAGCATAGGGAGACAATAGTACTATACTAGAGTATGGGGAACACATATAGAGGTTAATTGCCACTTACTGCATGTTCATGCATGATTTTAGGTGCCTATGATACCATTCCCTACATTATAGGATCCAATTTGAGTTCCACCATCATCCTCCATCAATTGGTTGTGGTAGGTATGAAGTTATGCTGAGTCTCGACCTTCATTTACATTCAGTTAGATCACTCACAGTTAGTCTAGCACCAGTTTTGCATGGCTGCATGGATTATTGGCACCGTTTTCCACCTACCTCATCGGTTTAATTGATTTAAGTAGTTTAACTGATTGTCGAATTGATTTAGACATCATGAGTTAGACTAGTGGATCCCATGCAACGATTTAGACAATCTCAGTTATCCAGTCATCCCATTTTAGTTGGTAGATTCGAATCTTATCCACATGATTTGAATTCTCCTTATTGTAACATTGGTGTATACTGTTGGGAATAATGAAGATTAATGTTGTAATTAACTGATCAATTCTTATTAGATTTGTTTCAAATTTGTGTTGTTTAAGGTATATTGTTCTTAATAATCCACGACACAATTCTAGTTCACTATTTCTCTCATTTTCCTGTAGATCAATGGTTCAATAATTTAGCATGGTATCATAGCCTTGTTTAGGATAGCAACAAGTCTTGTCCGATCTCCATTGCACACCAAAAGCAGTTGAGTGTCCACATAAATCATGGAATGATAGCCTTTCTCCCTTTGGATTCTGTTCAGAGAAGTCTATCCAGGTGTCACAGACTCTGAGAAAGTGTACATGTCGAGGTGGAAAGGATTGAAACTGACATTATTGTGAAATGTTTGTTTTGCAGTGATATTCTGTAGGTAGAACTTCAATATGGATTCTAGATTATCAGTTCCTTTTCTTACTCCATTCACAAGATATTCAGAATGGAAATTGAAGATGATTTCATATCTAAAGAGACAAGGTCTCTATGAGGTATCTATTGGAATTGGTAAAGAGTCTTGTTAATATGAGAATGTTTGGATAAATGATGGTGATAGATATTTTGGAACAATATGTCTGCCCTTTTCTCCAAGCTTGCACTACCTTATTGATTTTGTTGAATACCCAAAGGATCTTTAGACATAATTGGATAGAGCCTTTGGCAAGCACAATGATGATTATTATATCAATTTGGAGAGAACACCCAGCACCATAAGAGTTATTTCTTCAAAATTCTCGGCCTCTATGCTCTCTGATGAAGTTTTTCGAGATGAAGAAGAAGCAGAATCTTCAACACAAACAATTCGAATTGAAGAAAGTCTCCTTGGAGTGACTCCTTCTCTTGTTGCTCTGGAAGTTTACGAGATCTCGGATATCTCATATTATCATATAGATGATCCATAAGAAGACATTCAAATATCTGTTATTGAAGAAAAAATCTCCTTCCATTCTACTTAAGCATTCTCTAGCGATTCTTTTATTTTAAATTTTGTGTAAAGTTTGCGAGTGATTGCTTCGGAAAATGAAGAGGAATTCGATTTAGCTCTCTCTAATGTTGATGTTGGTGTGCAAAAAAGTAAAAATTTGGATTTTTTGGAACAAATATCATATTTTTGGATTGATCCATTCAGTGGCATTGATCTATATCTTCCAACAAATTCCTACATGATTGCTTGCACCAATGCTCTCAGTTTTGTGGAAGGAGGAGAAAATTGTGCATCTACCATGTCAGTGGAGCACTTGGAACCTTTGTTCCACACTCTTGTATATGATATGAACTTATTTGGATCTTATATAACCTTATTTGGTTCGATATTTAATTTTCAATATCCTCCAGTCATGCTTGTAATTTTTCTCATCAATTTTTGGTGTGAAAAATCAAGTACCTCAAGTCTCTTTCAAAATTGTTGATGGGGATTTCCTGTCATTTTTCTCTCATGAGTTTGCTGATATTATATTTTGTGAATCATTGGTTATTTTAGAAGCTATATCAGATTATGGATCTCAAGCATTCGCTCTCTATAGTCCCAGGACTTTTCTACATTCCTACTTGATCGCATGCTCATCTCCTCATAGAACTAGTAAAGATGAAGACATTCTGCATTCGCCTGAACACTTGCTCCTAAAACTTGGAGCTGATTTCACCTCACATGGTTCAATGTTCAAGGATTCAATATATTAGTTTCTTGGGTTTACCTCACATGGTTCGAATTTTCAAGCACTTTTACTCTCTCATTAGTTGATCTAAGTTGATCTCAGTTGCTCTACATGGGTCTAGTTTTCCTCTTGTATCTATCCATATTCCTGATTCAGTTGTGCATATTCTTCTTCTTCTGAAGAGTAAAATTCTTCCAGACATAATCATTTAGTTCAGGTAAATGAAGAAGCACAAGCACATAGTAGAGGAAGTTACGACGATGATTGCTATGACAAGGAAAGACATATCCGAGTCGGTGGAAAAGGAAGGTAGAAGAGAATAGGCTGGACATGAGAAAGTCAAAAAATACTGCAGAATGATGAACCAATAGAAGGCTAAAGGACAAGTTTTGCGGCTAGTTATGACTTGTACATATAGGATGAAAGACGTGTCTGCAGCTTGTTATGGCTGTGGTTAATGTAGTGTAGGACTTTTGCGGCTAGGTATGGGTCTACATTAATGTAATACAATATATTTTTGTAGCCACTTGTGTTTGTAACAATTGATTTGTACTCAGTCGACCCTGGGCGATCTTGTAAACACTATAAGTAGGAGGAATCCACTCTGTATAAGGGTTATATTTAGTTTGGTAATTCAGAGAGTTAGCTAGAGGAATTTGTTCATTCATTGTTGACTTAGAAGAGGAGTCTAGTAGAAGTAGAAGGTAGTTGAGCCGCGGATCTGCAGCTGAGTGCGCATACCATTTTGTAGGAGTAATCTGTAGCTGAGTGCGCATACAGTAGAGTAAAAGAGTCAATCCAGGATGTGTGTGGATCAGTAGGAGTAGATAGGAGAATCAACCAGAGAGAATGAGAGCAAGAATATTTGAGCTAAATACATATCTTAAGAATAGTTTGTAAGTTGCAGACTGCAAGGTGCTACCTATATTTCTCATGCCAGATGAAGAGCACCTTGGTGGTTTTTCTCAGATGGGTTTCCACGTTATTTCCTGTGTTAATGAATGATTGAATGTTGTGTGGAATGTTTAATGGTTAATGTTGAATGTTTGTTAACTCGCATTATTTAGGGTTATTTTTTGAATGGATGTTTAAAGCCTTATTGACGTGTTATGTATGATTTCATGGTTAATCTGCTAATTTACTGTTGAGCCGCAAAACACCACATTTTATTCATCATTTCACATACTATTTATCACCTTATTCCATTATATCCTTCCATAAAACCGTTAACAGTCACCACTTTCATAATAAATATGGGTTTATATTACTATTTTCCAAATCATTTATTTTTGAGTATTTTGAGTGAATTTATGGTTAATTATTGAGAAAAATAACAAATTTTCATTATACTTTAAAGTTGGGTGAGTTTGGTGATGTTTACAGATGTATTTGAAAATTTTAGCAAGCTCAAAAGTGACCACCTAGCCTCATATTCGAATTTCATCTTCTAGATGTGAGCTAACTTCAAGGAGAAGATCATGGACATGTGGAGAGAATATCTCATCCAATATTTGGTTGAGGATTTAAAGGGATGAGTTGTAGATTTGTTGAGGATTTGGGGGGATGAGTTGTCTATTTGTTGAGAATTTTAAGGGATAGGTTGAGAGAATAGTGGATCTGTAATTATGATCAGTTATCTTGGATTTATATATAAATAGGAGGGATCTCTCCTCATTTTGGTTAGAGGCATCTCTAGTAATTTGGAAGTAGAAGATAGTTTAGATCTCTTTCAGAGTTAGTCATAGAATAGGATTTCTGATTGTTATGTAATGGAGATGATGCTTAATGCACATCCTTTGATTCCTCCATGTTAATATAGATTTTTCAGTTAATTTCTTTCTTATGAGTTCTTAGTATATATTTTCATAATTTATTTATCATGAGTTGTTTTAAATGTAGAATTTCAGTTATTTCTTTTTATGCATTTTTAGTATTGATTTTATGTGAGCTCACCAGTTAATTTCAATTGCTTTATACCTGTTTATTTCATGCAATTTCAGTATTTATTTATCAAGTTAATTTATGTTAATTTCATATTTTAGATTATATTTATTTCTTGTAATTTCCTGTTTTTAGATTAGATTTATTTTATGTCATTTACTGCCTTTTCCCGCTTAATTCAATTTTAGTTGTGTATTTTTAATTTCAGTATAGATTAAGTTCAGCGACACTCTGCCGCTGCATATATTTTGTCTGTACCTCACAAGTTTACGCTCTCCCTGGGTTGGCAATTGATCGTTGGAATTCTATTATAATTTGTTTAATATTTTACCCAACATTTTGGTGCCGTTGCCGGGGAGGTGTTAAAAGGGATCAGAGTTTAGATAGGTAGATAGTTCATTTTTATTAGATAGAAAGGGGGAGGGGAAATGGTAAGACGCAAGGACGACTTCACTACAGAATTTCCGTGGTGTAACAGCCAGCCGCAGCCACTTTAGTGGGTTACCCCAAAGCCTTGATTGTTATTTCTGCAAGTGTGTTTATTTTTCTGCAAAGTATCTACTTTTTCTGCAAGTGTTTTTTTTCTTTTGCAAAGTATTTACTTTTTCTGCAAGTCTTTTCTTTTTCTGCAATTGTGAGTTTGTTTTTATAGAAAATTTCCCTTTTCATTTTCAGTTTAGATTGCTTTCATTTTTGGGCCCACCCTTATTTCATAATAACCTGCTTCTAAATTTGTATCTATTTGTTTTTGTTTTATACATATTTTTGTGCACCTTTTTTTATTTCTGATTTTGCATTCGTTCTATACTGTTTGTCATGTACTTGTTTTTTTAGTACTTGATTTGATTCCAGTTAAATAATTTTAAGATGAGCATAAGCCTAGAGCAGCTCACCCAGATCCTAGCAGAAGCCGGGATCTCCTCTTCTCAAGAAGATGATATCTTAATAGTAGCTAAAAGATTTACTACTTCTCCTAAATAAAAAGAAGAATCAACAGTTGAAGAATTATGCACATCATATGAGGAGCAATTATGTGAGAAGAAGATCAATAAGGATGAAGAAGGGATCTCGGGTGATCAAAGTCATGAAGGATATCCTGCAAACAAATGTCGCATCCAACAGCGTTTTCATGTAAGTACTAGGTTAGATTGGTTTTGTTTTCATTTTTATTTTATCAATTTTCATTTTCATTATTTAATTTTCCATGTTAGAGCATATTCTAGATTTAGTTTTTTAAAATTAAATCTTAATCTTTGTTTACTCCTGTTAGATAGGTGGTTACATTGGCAATTTCACTTTTTTTTCATTTAGAACAGAGTATGTAGGCTTTAATTTTTATTTTTCAATTGAAAATTAGCTTTGTGTTAATTTACTTTAATGTTTCTATTTGTAAAATTTTTATTTCTAAATAACCTTAATTATTTCTGTTCTTTTAATTTTGTTAGAGAATTAAAAATAATTTTAATCTTTTAATCTAAAATTTTTATGGTCTCTTTTCATTTTTTTAATTTTCATTTAATAATTTTTTAAATCATCTAAATAAAAATGCATTAAGAGTTAGTTTATTTGTATAAATAATTAGATTATAAAATAATAAACCAATAAAAAATTATAGCTCTTTTTGTTTAGTTTTAATTTGTCTCTTTGTTTGATTTGTTTTTTAAATAAATAAATCTAATTCGCACCTAAGAATACTCTAACATAAGATTAACAAATTTAAAAAGAATATATATATATAAAATTAAAATTTAGAGTATTTAAATTAATGTTTCTTTATTTTCTAGTTTTTTAATAAATTGGTAATATATATTATTATTAATAAAACCTGTAATTATAGACATTAAACATTACTATATATATATAATAAAAATGAAACTTTTAAAAGTTAAAAAAAAAAACATAGATTATATATATATAATAAAAATGAAACTTTTAAAAGTTAAAAAAAAAAAATTTATAATCTATGTATGCAAATCTCTAAACTTTAATATCAAATATTAAAAAGAAAAATACTTAAACTTTAATATCAAATATTAAGAAGAAAATACTTAAATTATCAAATAAAGAATAGTTTTTCCATGCAAAACCTTCAAACTTTAATAAAAAAAAAATAAAAAAATAATAATAATAAAAACAAGCGATCCATTCTTCAGCTCATCTCTCGAACTGTCCTTCAGTAGATCTTTCGGTCTGTTTTTTAACCCATTTTTTAGTCCATCTTTTCATCCTCTCTTTGTGATCTGTACAGGCTGGAACCTGCAAAAATTAGATAAACAAATAGATAAAACAAAACACATTAATAAAAAAGAATTCTGCCTTCGCATTCATCTCTCCACTCTGAAACCTGCAAACATGAAATAAAAATGAAAACACACATAAAGTTCAAACTTAAAAATATACAATAAAAAAACAACAAAACACATCATTTAATATTTTATTACCATCAGACATACTCGTTTAAGATAATTTATTATCTCAATATTAGTTGCAGCCTTGTTATGCTCGTGAGGGATGTTCTGTAGCCTCAGCCACTCTTCATATATCCATAGGAAATCATTCTTTAAACCTGCAATTCGATTTCAATTGGCATACCCGTTTCGTCCAGGATCTGAATGAGTTAATGCGTTTGCAGCAGAAGCGCCCTTATTCTCTCCTGCAATTAGAGACCTATTCCAGTCGTACTCATCATTATGACTGGTGAGTCACCCGCACACCGTTGAAATGGAGATATCTCTAGGCCAACAAGCCACCATTAACTGCCAACAAGCGACCATTAATTGCTGGAACATCCAGTTTTGAGAAACAAAAACTATTCTGGTGAAGATAATCTAGCTCGCCTCAGCAAGCCATCCCACAACCATGAAAAAGGGCTGGGATCACGGATTGGGGGATAAGCTTTGATAATCTACACTGGAATATCAGATAATCAAGGGATTTGTAATCATAATAGGAGGAACCAGAATTGAACAAACTTACAGATGTGTTGCATGATTGGTGGCGACTAATCAGGGTCATCTATAGATTTTGTAAAAATGTGATAACTGCATTACTGGAAACCTCCAACGCGATACCCATTCCAGTATATAACCCAACCTCCCACCGCTTCAATACGAGCCATTTCATGTGCTCTCTCGGGCTATGGTGAAACAAACGCGTAAACCGTAAGTACCAGGCATTCCTCATTCATACCATCATAGAAAATCCCACCCGACACCTCCGTCCTACCTCCATGCCTACTCTCTTGAAGCAACTCTTGAACACCGTTTCCCATTCACCCCCATCTCTGTGCCATTCCCCTTGACAAGCGGCTGCATGGGCATTCAGCAAAGGTATGAGATATTCCACAAGCACCTCGTGGAAACGCTACCTCCAAAACACCGACGCCTGCGAGCCACCGTGGCCATCGTATACACCGAAAAAGTGGAAGGCACACAACGATCTGTTGGAAGTATGCAAAAAAAATGTTGATCCAGATGTGGATAGTGTGAATCATCTTAAATTTGTGGGAATGATTCTCAATGAGGCCCTGAGACTTTACCCACTAGTAGTAAAATTACATTGTCAAACGTACAAGCCAATGAAGCTTGGAAGTCTCTCAATTCCTGCAGGCACTCAACTTGTGCTTCCAGTCCTTGCAATTCACCATGATCAATATTTGTGGGGGAAGTGACGCAAATGAGTTCAACCCAGCACGAGTTAGTGACGGAATTGCAAAGGCCGCTAAACATCTATTAGCATTTATGCCATTTGGATTTGGTCCCCGAATATGTGTGGGTCAGAACTTTGCTTTGTTGGAAGCGAAAGTGGTATTAGCCATGATTCTGCAACAATTTTCTTTTGTCACTTCACCATCTTATGCTCATGCACCTGTCACGTTCCTCACCACGCCCACCAAAAGAATTAAATATACAATACATATCTCCAAAGTCTTGGGCTGGACGAAGAATTGCATTTTGTTGATCGGGATTTTAGAGAGACAGACAATCACCTCTACTACTATATATATTTATCAGAGCCAGTCAAGTATGAAAATAACTATAGCATAGTGAGCAAGGACTTAACTATTTAATTGAAGCTCCAACTTCGGAATCAAAGATTTTTATAGACCTATTCGCTCTGATAGAGGATAAACGCTTGTATCTGGGAGCTTGCAAAGAAGTTTCCATTTGCTGGATGCAATTTCTGCCATATGAAGGGAGTTTTCCGCCTATTATATGTTGCTCCTACTAATTAAAAGAGATTTTTTTAATCACCTATCAGATCAACAAAATCCTCCAGCTACCATGAGAAGAGAATTGATAGAGTCGTCATGTGCATAGTGGAGATCAGACGTGGGCATGTGTAAGTTCTATTTTTGTTTGTCAGTGATACATGAAGAGCCGAGCCATGGCCATTTTGATCTGGTCATCCTTCCCCTGCATATAACAAGCGAGACGATAAAGAGATAGGAATTGACCAATTTCGAACTCGTTTTAACCTGTTATACCCGAACCATACCATATTAGCTAGGGCGATCAGTTCATTACTGAACCACGATCGTTAGCTCATCCAAATAATGAATGGGACCAGTAGTCTAGATAACGGTGCGCTAGTGGGAAGGTATGGACCGAAGGGTAATTATATTAGTTGTTTAGTTTTTACCAGGGCCAAACCCAAGCCCACCAGCCAAGACCCAAGGGTGAGCGTAGACTAAAGTATTGACAGGCTTGTGGTTATGTAATGGAAAATCTATTTTTTTTTTAAAGTTCTGGATTGTGGAGCATAAGTAAAAAGAAAGACTGTATTTCTGTCATAGAATAGAAACTGCTCTGATCTTGCTTGTCGTTGATTGAGTAACTTTAATTAGTGTAATGTGTTCACTGATGTCTCCTCCCATCTTCCACTGGTGCATAAACTTCCATAAAACTAGAGATCATTGATGTATGAATTCATTAACTTAAACTTATCAAAAAGAGGAATGTATCACTAGATATTATTGATCTGACTAATTGTAGTTTCTCTGTAGAAAACTGAGTGATGTCTCTTTTCATAGCTTTGGCATTTATTTCTTTTAATGCAAACCAATATGTTGTTAAATGATATTATTTTTACACCTAGGCCTTAACAATTATATTGACGTTTTGATTTTATTTTTAAACTTGGATAAATGGTGTATGAAATCTTCATGAATTCGTCACTTGATGTTTATCCTTCTATAAAAGTTATTGGTCAGAATAAATTATTTATGCCAAGAAAAACGATAAAAATATTACAAGCAATTAAAATCATCCGCTTTGGAAAATGGGGCAGGTAATCATTTAATGTAAATCCAAAATATTTTGTTTGACATGATGAGTAACAAACTCATCATAAAGGCGTTATGGCATGGTTCCTTTTGTTTGTGTATAGGTAGTTGAATAGTTTAAAACGGAGGAGCAAACTCCATGATTTAGTGAAATACCACCAACCTTCACTCTGAATGGATGTGCTTACTTGAATGCCCTTTTGCAAAATTGACACGTAATCTCGTAATCTTCACAAAAATTTAATGTTAAAGTTATATGAAGGTAAAGTATAAAATCATAGATAATGCAAGTTTTTTTTGAACCCGTGACCTTTGGGGGGCTCGAACCCGTGACCTCCCCCCGAACCGAGAGAGTGTGCGCAGTCTTACCAATTGAGCTAACCCTTGGGGCTGATAATGCAAGTTTATATAGATAGCCAGTCACACGAATAAAAAATATTGGAGTTAAATACCTTTAAATTCACTTATTTGCAAAATTTTTAACACATGCTCTTAATGTCAAACATTTATTCTTTCATTCTGTATCCATGGAACAAGAAATCATATCTTATTCTCCATAATTCGTATTAATTTTTTTTTCAAACATCAATAATACATTATTACATTATTATTAAAGAAGAGTTCTTTTAATTATATAATGAAATCCATATATATTACAACTACTTTTTCAAAGGCACTCAAATAGAATAAGTTCCAAAATTAATAGTAGATAAAGAATGTCCTCCCAAAAGGTAGGTAATTAAAATATGATTTAAATTATATAAAGGGTTTTAAATAAAGAATTTTAATAATAATTTTATTGGTGTTTATGTAAAGTTTAAAATATAAAGAAAATAAGATATAACTTTATTATCACCATATTAGATCACATTACATTGAATAACTTTAGCATTTATAACGTAATAATAATAATCAAAATGAAATATATACAGTGTCATTTTAATGATGTTATTGAATTAGCTAAATGAATATTTAGAAATCCAATTTTAATGTGAAAACTAGAAATTGATGAGACTCTCAGAGACACATATCATAGTGGGACCTGGCACATCTTCTGTTTGGGGGAGGTAGGTGGCTATTTCAAGTTGCTAAACTCACCATAAAAAAAAATCATTTATTTCGCACACTCCTCTCTAATATAGATCATTAAGATAGTTTCCTTTTAGAGGGGTCGACCCTCTCTCCCTATTGCGTAATCATTAGATAAAGACGCATGTTCATACCTATATACATAAACTTATAGGATTACAATAGACACCTAAAAATTTACTTTTGTAAATAAATCAAATTTAAAAAATATATAAACAAAAACAACTTCGGAAATAATAATAAAATTATAAAAATAAAATAAAATCAAAACTAAAAACATACAAATAAATAAAAAGTATTAGTTAATAAATAAAATCATAAATTTTAAATGAATTTATAATTTTCTCAAAATTTTATGATCGTTGAGCTAACTTGTTTTTACAAGTTGCTCAGAAATATGTTTCGACAAGAAGGGTTGCCACTTTCAGGTATAAAAGCATTTCATTTATTTTCTTTGACTTGGTTTGTTAAGCACATATTTTTTTGTATTTTCAATGCTTTCACAAGTTGGTTGCAGGAAAATGCTAACCTTTTGCAGATTTAAAGACAAATGTATGGCGTGCAGAAGTGATTTCTAGAATTGCATAAGCTTTTCAGAAAAAAAATGTTTCATTGAAAGCTTGAAGGAGTCGATTTTCCCTTGTGCATGTCATGACATTTTCTGCCACAAAGAAGCTTTTCAGAAACCCATTACGCCATGTCATGATTATTTACCCTTTTTCCTTCCAAGCTTGTTCGTCATCCATGTCAGACTCTACAATTTTATTGCCTTATATATCATGACTTCCCGCCTCTATACCTTTTCTGATTCGCACATACTTTCCTCATTTTTAGTTTATCTTTTACCTTTTGAATAAAACCATTCAACTTCCTTTCCATGACTACATTGCTTTGTTATCCTTACTATAAAAACTGTTTGACCATGAGATATTTTATCTATATTCCTACCACTCATTATGTATAAATCGTGTTGATTGATGTGGATTCCTTAAGGCCCATCTTTCAACAACTCGTTCCCCATCGACCTCAGCACATTATCTGGGATAGAGACCAGAGTTCAATTTCAGTACCTTGAGGCTTGCATGCCTTAATGGCAAGTTCTCTTGCTGAAAATCATGGGAATACATCAATGTCCCTTGATCATTAGATCCTGCAAGTGGATCGACATCAACTCATTTATTTGCACTTTGCACGATGTACTTAGGTACCTTGGCACTCATTGACATCAATGGTGAGATTGCCTCGCATTAGTTAATGACATTCATCAATGGTCAGTAATCCAATGACTTATTTCCATGTTTGACATCGACACATTTATTCGCATGGTAATAATTGTACCAATGGATTTAGTAGCAGGTGAAGACTATATATTTTTCATGAGCGTCATCAACAGTTTGACATAAGGATGCTTTAGCCATATGAGAGTACCAAAGTTCTACTTTCAGTTCTCATCTTCTACTTCATCCAACCAAGCAGCAGTTCAGATCCTTCACTTCACATTCTATGATCTAGTAGCAGCAGCAGCCACATTCCTCTTGTATAGTTTATCAGCTTTTTGGGTAAGTGGAGGTATGTTGCTTTCTAATATTTAATCATGTAATTCCTTAAATGCTAGAAAATGAATGAATTTGGAAAATTCCCTCACTACATCCCCTTTCTACTTTTCATAAACCTAATATATCTTAAGTTGGGGGGTGGGGGGGGGGACTATTCGTTACCATTTTACATATTCATCATCTCATTTACCCTTAATCAACATGTCTTTCCCAAACTATGCTGGCATGATTCCTAAAAAGGAGAAAAGGATTTTTACTATACATTGATGGTTTATCATTTCTAATGCATGTATACTTTTAAAATCTTATGTATTGCAGCAAAACAAAAATACAAATAAAACAAGCGAATGTTGTTAACACAAGAACCAACATTTGTTATGGTTGTCACACAAGAACCAGCCACAAAAAATATATAAAAAAGAGAAAAATAAAAATCGCTGCTACTCATGCATTTCAAATCATAAAATTATTTATTGTTACATACCATCATGATGTGAAGCCTAGCTATAAAGCCAAAAGTTAAAAAGTGAATCAATGCATAGTTGCATGAGGACATGCAAACAGTCAAGTTGAGGGGTATGTTGAGCCGCAAAAAGACCACATTTTACTCATCATTTCACATACTATTTATCACCTTATTCCATTATATCCTTCCATAAAACCATTAACATTCACCACTTTCATAATAAATATGGGTTTATATTACTATTTTCCAAATCATTTATTTTTGAGTATTTTGAGTGAATTTATGGTTAATTATTGAGAAAAATAACATATTTTCATTATACTTTAAAGTTGGGTGAGTTTGGTGATGCTTACAGATGTATTTGAAGACTTTAGCAAGCTCAAAAGTGACCACCTAGCCTCATATTCGAATTTCATCTTCTATATGTGAGCTAACTTCAAGGAGAAGATCATGGACATGTGGAGAGAAGATCTCATCCAATATTCGGTTGAGGATTTAAAGGGATGAGTTGTAGATTTGTTGAGGATTTGGGGGGATGAGTTGTCTATTTGTTGAGAATTTTAAGGGATAGGTTGAGAGAATAGTGGATCTGTAATTATGATTAGTTATCTTGGTTTTATGTATGTATAGGAGGGCTCTCTCCTCATTTTGGTTAGAGGCCTCTCTAGTAATTTGGAAGTAGAAGATAGTATAGATCTCTTTCAGAGTTAGTCATAAAACATGATTTTTGATTGTTATGTAATGGAGATGATGCTTAATGCACATCCTTTGATTCCTCCATGTTAATATATATTTTTCAGTTAATTTCTTTCTTATGAGTTCTTAGTATATATTTTCATAATTTCTTTCTCGTGAGTTGTTAATGTAGAATTCCAGTTATTTCTTTTTATGCATTTTCAGTATTGATTTTATGTGAGCTCACCAGTTAATTTCAAGTGCTTTATACCTGTTTATTTCATGCAATTTCAGTCTTTCTTTATCAAGTTAATTTATGTAATTTCATATTTTAGATTAGATTTATTTCCTGTAATTTCCTGTTTTTAGATTAGATTTATTTGATGTCATTTACTACATTTTCCTGCTTAATTCAATTTCAGTTGTGTATTTTTAATTTCAGCGACTCTCTGCCCCTGCATATATTTTGTCTGTTCCTCACAAGTTTACGCTTTCCCTGGGTTAGCAATTAATTGTTTGAATTCTATTATAATTTGTTTAATATTTTACCCAAAAGTTACAATGTAAGTTGCACACTATTCATTATAAGTAAGGAATCAGCTACGTTGCACAGTTGCACCAATTGTTAAGTGGTTAAGGACAAGGTTGTGTTGCGCGTCGGTTGTGGAACACAGTTGCACCTCTGTTGCGTAGTAAAAGACTCCATCCCTCCATCTTTGTCGAGTACCTTGGCCACGTGCCAAGGGACTATAATCCCTCGCCAACAGTGGAAACATGGTTCTAGGAGTTACACATTAAGATATCTCAGGTAAGATTGCACCTGCCTTGCGGGTGTTTCCGATTGATCTTGCTCTATCGGGTTGATGTCTTGTGGTGTTTTGTTGGTATTGTGTTGTTGTTGAACTTCGGGTCTATTGGGCATCCAATATGCAAGTAAATTGAAACTAACATACAGAGTGTGCAATATTTATTGTCAACCTAGGGAAGTCTTGTATTTCAAGGATAGCATGCACAATATATGCTTAAACACTAAATTACTGTAATTGAACAATCCTATCATCTGTTCGACTATGCTCATCCCAAGAATCTACTTAATCTAGTTACCTTCTAAGGAATAGGGTCACAATTACCTTCTGTTGTTCTTGATCTAAGAATGGAAAGATGAAAGTCGCATCTAGATTACATTTGCAGAAAAAGAGAAATTCTGTTTCAAACCACTTAATGATTAACCCAACTATCTTAATGTGATTATTCTAGAAATCCAAAGACATAAATTGAATATTAATCTAGAGATTCAAAATACAGAAATTGAGTTCAGCTGTTCTATGAATTTGAAGTATAGGAATGAAATTCTGCAATCATAAAAATAAGAGACAAGATGCAAGGATTCATGGAAACAACAACTAAAAGATCTAAGGATGAACAGAGATGTTACAGTTACCACACAAATTGCATAAGGAATAATTACCTACTCAGTCGACTGTCACACCATGCCACTATAGGTATCCAAGAGATGTAATCAACAACACACTGTAAATCCATAACTTGTTACAGCTTCCTACGAAGAAATAAAATTAACATAACATCACACAAAAAAATAATTGAAATGCCTAATTTAACTCAGTAATCCCCGTGGAAGGTGGGCCTAGCCTTCACACAGAGACGCTGGATGAACACACGTTAAAACCCTTAGATCTGAAGTAACTCCTTGTATTAAAAAGGTAGATCGATTACACAATTCCTCGTTACAACTAATACATGGAATTGATTATATGTTCAACAACCCCTGGTTAGAAACAATTCTCCATATTTATACAATGTAAATCATAACATCCTATCCCTATTATGGGGTAGCCATGAAGATCTCTGATCTTCAGGCGCCCTAATGACAACAATTGTTACAAATGTGGCAGGATGAAAAATAGGAAATATAGGGAAACTGTTAATCGACCCAGGATTAATGATATCTTCAGATCACAGCTATACACGAGCAACAGCGCACTGTTGACCTCCAAATCTGACGCATTCTGTTACAACTATCTTTGTACAGATTTGCCTGGGATAATACACTGAGACTACATTCCTTGGGAAATGGTAGGATGGATGGTGATCAGCTTGAGCGATGAATGTCCATCCTTTTCGTAGCATGTTCAGCCCGATCTTCCTGCAATCTATATATCTCAAAATACCTTTATAAACCATCATATGTTATCATATTGAGAGATATGAAGCCTTAAATATCTCAATCATAAGTATTAATAAAATAAAACAATAACCAATCTTACCTTGGTGGATTGAAGAGTAGAGTGAGGGTAAAACATTTATTTGGCATGCTCAATGGGGTAGGATATGACAAAAAGAGGTAATTAAGGATGGTAAAAAAGGGCCATTTCTGGGCCCAACATCTCCCCCCAACTGTCCTGTTGCATGTCCTCATGCAACAACCTCCATTATTTCGAATCCGAATCTTGAACTGTGCTCTATTCATGGAGAGAAGAGAAGTTGTAGGGGAACTCAGACGTTCCTTCTTTTTCTATGAACCCTCTGTGGGCAATCCAATATCTTCAGCATTCCTGCTCCTCTGCCTTAGTTAGTGAGAAATCCATCCTGTATGGTTTTGCTGGCCACAAGATGAGGGGAAATTTAAATTTCAGGCCCAACCAATTAGCCCCACACTCCCTGATACATCCAACATAACCCTCAACCCTGGAAAGTTCTTGTTCAAAATTTCTAAAATAATAGGGGTCTCTGCTCCTAATTGTAGGAGAGACAACCTGCCATCTATGCTTACTTCCTTCCAACGCTGCTTGTTGGTGTATATAAATATGGTTGGTATAGGCAGAAATAAATTCCTCGTGCTGTTCCATTATGTGCCGAGTCTGGATGGGGCATGAGAGAAAACTCGTGTGTCAAGCAAGGAAAATACCAGGATTTTGAGGCTCACTTCAAACCCACAAATTAGAGTGAGCTTCATTGTGAGAAAATGTTTGAAAATACCTTTCCCACTGAGCATGATTGCTCACAAAAGAAGCAAAGGCCCTCAACTGAACATCTCTTGAAAAAGGGACATGATTTGAATGGTGGTCCAGAGGGCAAGCCATCTCATGCAAATATAATTCACACAACAAATTTTGATCTTTAAAATTGCTTCTTAAAAACGTTTTCAAGAATTTTGCTGAGGTTGTTATCTCAAACGACCTCCCTTCTTTCACAGCTCTTAACTTAAATCAAACAAATTGTTCAAATAGAAAGATAGGGTAAGAAGAAGAAGGTACCCTAGTGCCCAAGAGTTCTTGAGAAAGAGTATAGATTTTCTCCTTTTCCTTCTGCATAGACTGGAACTTTTTTAGCTCCCTTAAATTTCTCTGTAGCTCTTCTTCTCGAAGTCTCTAAGTCATATGTTCTTTTGCCCATTTCTCCTCCAGTCTCCTGATAATATTTTTATGCTCAATAAGGGAAACTATCCCTTCTTGGTATTCCTCCACCTGGATCTTCCATTTTATTAACTCCATTCTCAGAATTGAGATTTTTGCTGTAGGGTTCAGGGCTTCTTCTTCATGATGCTCCTCCTTTTCAGAATCCAGGTCAATGAAATTTTGAAGGGGATCAATCCACACTTTGTCACCTGATGTGCCACATTGGAAATCCTGCACATCTGAAGCTATTTCTGGGGGTGCTGGTTCTTGTGTGACAACAACCTTTTCTAAACTCTCTTCAGCAACAACGTCCACCACTCTTGTAGATGCTGGTTCTTGTGTAACAACGTCTTCTTTCTGGGGTTCTCTCATGGCAATTTTGGCAGCTGACTGTGAGGATGTTGGTTCTTGTGGAGCAACTTCCTCCTAAATTTTAATTTCATTTTCTACCTGATCATCAGCTGCTATCTCAGCTAGGGGCTGTGAGGCTACTGGTTCTTGTGTGACATATCCCTGTTCTTCTTTTTCCTCATGCTGCTGAGATTGGATGTCTTCTTTAGTATGTAGCTGTTCCTCAAGGATTTAAGTATCACCTGAGGGTTGTGTTTGAACTTGTTCATCTTCACCCTAATCCATATCAGGAATGACATCCACTTCATGGTTATTTTCTTGTTGCATTTGAAGAGTCCCTACTGCATTTTTCAAGGATATTGGTTCTTGTGTGACAACATCCTGACTCACTTATTCATCTCCCTACTGTTGTGGCTCCTTTTCTATTATTTCTGTGTCCTCGGACAATTCTGGAGTCATAGTACAAAATTCTTTATTAAATTCCAGAGTGCCTTCAATTCCTGGTTCTCCTCCCACTTGGACAACCAATTGGACAAGAACATTCAAGGATGTTGGTTCTTGTGTGACAACACCCTGTTCAACCCCATCATTGCCTTGTTGTTGTGGTTCCACTTCTATGATTTTTGTGTCATGGGAGGATTCTGAGGTCACAATGCAATCTTCATCCATAAAATCAGGAATAACTTCATCCCTTGGTTCCTCTGTCCTAGAGTTAGTGGAAATTTCAGAAATAATATTTAAAGATGTTGGTTCTTGTGTGACATCATCTTCTTTCTCTAAAACTTCCTCCTCCTGAAGTTTTCCTTTGGGAGTCCCATCTTCTCTCAACTCAGGTTGTCCCTGTCCTTCCTCAGTTGTAGGTACAGACTGCTGTGTTGTAAAGGCATGAATTACAATCTTGTGGCCTGATTCTTTAAAGATTTCTCCACAGGTGCGACAAACCACTCTTTCTTCCTCATTGCCAGGCTCGGTAAGATTTGATCCTTCCAATTGATCTGCAGCTTCCACCAATGTGTGCATCTTCCTTTCACCCTGTTTTCTGCACGCTTCTTTCCAATTTTCCAATTCCTTTCTGAGTGTTTCAAGACTTCCTTTTTTAATAGACTATTTTCGAACAGAAGTCCTTCAATTTGGAGTTCTTCTTCAACCAGCCCCTCTGGGGCATCAATTGGTCTGGGTTTAAGAATGGGGAACTCAATTTGTGCTTCTAAGGTTGCTCATATTTCCCTTGCTACTTCTGTTGTTGTGATTGACCTGGTTCTTTTCCTTCTTATTGGTGGAGATACCTTAATTTCATCCTTTGATATCCTCCTTTTCCTTTGTGGTGCTGGAGTTTCTGGATTCACAGCTGAGGTAGAAGGAATGTTCCCAGTTCCAGCATTTTCTTGTTCCTCAGGATGTTCTTCCTCAATCAAAGTTCCTCCCCATTCAGGTGAGAATTCAATGGTCACCAACTCAGTATTTTCTTCTGTTGCCATGGCTCTGTCATCTTTGGGTTCAACTATCACAGCATCTAATGCTGCTCCAGTTTCACCCTCTGTTGTTAGAGCTACCCTGATATTTAGTTCTTCCACAAGGTTTTCATCTACATATTCTCTCAATTGTTCTGCTTGTACCCCTGATTTATCCTCTGATCCAATCTCCTCTCCCCCCCAACTATATTGGAGGGGCTCCGAGCCTCCTGTTGTGCTTCATTTCCCCCCAACTGTGGATGGACCTGCTCTTCTTCTACTGGAATACTAGGCAAAGGAGTGGGTTCCTGAACTTGAGCTGTAAATTGCTCCCAGGTTATATTGTGTTGAGCAAGGGTCCTTAAGATTATTAATTTAATGAGGCCATGGTGGGTCAATGAGGAGAGTGGATGTTTGACAATTTGAACAAAACCTACCATATGATGTAAATCATTGAGCAAATAATATGGAATATTTAACAGAACCCTGTGACGGAGATGAGATAGTAAAGGGAATTCAAAATTATAGACTATTTGGTACCTACCTTCGTAGGTGATATATTTCTTGAGGAGAAAAATGACGTGATTCCATGGTCATGGTAATGACTGTAATACTATCCCCCTTTTTGTCGTTTGAACATACTCCCCCTCTAGTAGAAAGTCCTATACTGCTGCAATAGTGGGGACTCGACGTCTAAACCAAGCCCTTCCCACCCGAGGAATACTAGTGAACTTAGCCATGATGGCTTCAGAAACTTTAATGCACAATCCCTAAACCTCTGAGTGCGTTTCTGTGAGGTTCAAAGCAAACTGTAAGGTTGCTTCACGGTGAAATTCATTCAGATGTTCAAAAAATTCTGTCCAACTGGCAGCTTGAAAGATAGCGAAGACTGCAATGTTTCTTCTGAGTTCTCATGTGTTTGAAGGTTCATAACGAGCCGAAATCCCCATGTTTCTGACTTCGGAATTATTTTGCAGTTCAACATATTATAGACTCCGACAATGGAGGTTACAGCACAGAGTATGCATGGACAACTGAGATGAGATTTAGGCAAATTTGGAAAGTTTCAGCGCATTGGATTATTTGAAATTTTATCCCAAATTGGGAAAGGTGGCGGTTATTAGGTAGCATAATTAGTCTTTATGTCACACGAGCAGAGAGTTAATCGATGCAATAATGGGCATAAAAAGGGAGGTACGACTGATATTGTCAAATCATATTGATACTTAATCAAGTGGTTAATCAAAGCCATACACTACTACATTTCGATCCAAAATCCGACGGTTACTTCCGACGGCGCGTGGATTTTTTCTTTTAAACCTACCAAAAATCAGAAAGTTAGATTTTTTTTAAAAAAATTTGGTCATAAGCGTAGCTTAAGCGACGGTTAGGCTCATAAGCGTCGCTTAAGCGACGGATGTCCTCATAAGTGTCGCTTAAGCGATGACACTTCAAATTGGTCAATCATTTAAATAAATAAACTTAATTGGTCAATTATAAGAAGAAGGTCCTAAGTGTCGCTTAAGCGACAGAGCCTTTAAATTCTTTACAATGTCCAAATTAGCGGGAACAGGTGGAGAAGAGATTAATCACTTGAGGGAGAAGGATGCTCGATGATCTTTCCTTTTCCAAGCAATATGGATCTCCTATCATTCCGAAGCTGTGATGATTGAAGAGCTGGATTGCTGTGATGATTGAAGAGCAATATGGATGGGATTCCGTTGAAACAGATGATTGAAGAGCTGGATTGCTCTGATGTGCCCTCCGTGTTCATTTTCCCCATTTCTCTGGAACCTATGCAGGATCCTGTTACCCTTTGTACAGGCCAGACCTATGAACAATCCAATATTTTGCAGTGGTTTTCAATAGGGCATCATTACATCTGTCCGACAACTATGCAGGAGCTCTGGGATGTCTCTCTTACTCCAAACACGACCCTCTCCCATCTCATCTACAAGTGGTTCTCACACAGATATATGATGCAAAAAAAACAGGCTGAAAATGTTCAGGAGAGAGTGAAGGAGCTTCTGGAGAAGCTCAAGAAGGCTAAAGGGAAGACTAGAATAAAGGCTCTATGTGCACTTACGTTGATTGCACAAACAGATGAATCTGCAAGAAAGAGTATAGTGGATGAAGGAGGGGTGATGTTGCCGTCGTCTCTATTGGGTCCCTTCACTTCTCATGCAGTTGGGACTGAAGCCATTGGTATTCTAGTTAGGCTTCCTTTGGATTTATAAGGAAAAACAAGCCTCACAGAACCGGCAAAGATCTCTCTAATGGTGGACATTCTGCATGAGGGTACCATGGAGACAAGAATAAATTCAGCAAAGCTCATTGAAACTCTGGTGGATATCGAAGATCTGAAGTCTGAGAACGTTTCGAGTTTTAGGCTTCTAT
>LPNX011071762.1:84066-102695 GCA_001517045.1 Pseudotsuga menziesii
GTTCATGCTGTAGAACCCATTTGGTGCAATTGAGCAATTTATATTAGTTGTGAAATCTGTGGCATCCTCTCCCTCAAGGAATTGAACTGAGGGTTTTTTGTTGCCATAGTAAAATATGTTTTCCTCTGAGAAAATGATTTTGAATACTGAAAAAAGTGTGGTGGGAAATGTGATTTTTTTGTCTTGTTTCATTTTATTGTCTTTGAACAGATTCTCATCTTATCAATTAATAACATTACTGTCATTTTAGACCTGAGTCTACATGATGGATGTTCAGTAAACTCTTTACATAAGTTTTGAAGGTCGATTCTCTGCTGGGTAATGCTGTGCATTAGTATTGAACTTGGGTTTTGTGATGGATAAGTTTATGCCTTAATATTCCATTTTCAACTTCAATGTCATAATCTTGATAATTGATCATTATTTAAAATGTTATCAGGTTGCGTGTAGGTACTATCCTCATTCAAGGCATTGTTGTGTAAGTTATCCTTACAACAACACACCTCATGAGAAACATTGTGCCTTGGTACGTTTACTGAGGAAGAATCTATTCTAAGTTCAAAGAGTTTGGATGAATAGTTATTATTTGTTAAAGTTTGGTTTTAATTGTACGTGTGAACCATGTTATGTTGTGATGTATTTTGTATTTTAATCTGTTTTCTATTTACATAGAGATTGCTTGTGTTAATAATGTATTCAAAGAACACATCCAGGACATTTCTTCTCATGTAATTCAATTATGCAGTGTCATTGCTATGTATGTGACAAGCCTGCTCCATGTTTGATGTGGGGCCAAGGAAACTTGACTAGTGATCACTGCCATGCCTCAGACAAAGAATATAATGGAGGAAGTTAAGGAAGTCCTACAACCTAAAGAAAACCAAGATGATATTACCACCCACTGTTGATGCCGTACCTCTATTATCTAGTGGGATATCTACAGTTCGGGTTACTATAAGTAATCAAGAGGGTGCAGATACAGTTACAAATATCCCCTCAAACATTTGCCAGAATGCAGCAAGTCAATTAAGGTCTTCCTCGTTGACAGACCCTGCCTCTTCACGAGGGCCTTTCTCTTCTGCTGCTCTATCCTGTCATTTGACTGACCAGCGTAGAGCCATTCTTGCAAGCCCCATGAGTTCCATAGATTCAGCTGGCATGAGTAATAGAACTGGTAGAAAAGAAGTCATATCTACTTTGTCAATTAGTGGTCATGGTGGTGTGCATCACTTTAGGCCCTGCTCATCTACAGAACATCTGAATACTGACTTTTAGATTGCAATAACTGGCCATAGTACTGGCATGCATGCAAGTTCCAGGAGATCTCGCTTTTCTACAAGAAATCAGAACCATGCCCCCAAGACAGGACCTGCATCTATGTATAGTTTGTGCAGTTGCATGCCTGGCCAGTTGACAAGGATCCATCAGAGTGCAAGCATACAGACTAACTCCATGAGTTCCACAGTTCAGTCTGGTAGATATAATCCAGTGGGTAGAAGGAAAATTGCATATGCTTCACTGAATATTAACCGTGGTGCTGCATTTCAATCAGGGTGTTACTCATCTACAAACAGTCTAAATGGTACCTTTGAGACAGGCCCTCCATCTAATTTTTATTTACACGGTTATTTGCCTATCCATAATGCAAATATTGGCCAGAGTGGAAGCATGTATGGCATATCCATGAGTTCCCCAGGTCAGAATGGCAGGAGGAATCTAATGTGTTTAGAACCAGTTACATCTGTTTTGTCAGATACTGGCCATGTTTCTGGGCATCAATTCATGCCTTGCTCATCCGAAAACAATCTAAATCCTTCCTTTTAGCTAGGAATGGTGCCTGCTTTTGGTTTGCAAGCTCATTTCCCTGCACAGATTGGAAAGATTGGGAAAAGTGGAACCAGGCTTGCAAGATCCATGAATTCCACAGGTCAGGATGGTAGCAGTCAACAAGTAGGCTCCATTGCATCTGTTCCAATGGACATTATCCAAGTTTATGCACAACAAATCAATCCTTCTCCTTTTACAAACAATCTGAACCCTGCCTTTAGTACAAATCCTCTCTCTGCCCTTGATTTGTCTTCTCATTTACTTCTCCCCAATGCAATGATTGACCAGGGTCAAAGCATGTTTGCAAACTCCATGATGTCCACTTGTCAGGTGGGTAGTAGTGATCATATAAGTATAGGAACTGTTGCATGTATTTCGTTGAATATCAGCTATAGTTGTGCAGATCATTTCAGGCCATCTTCATTTAAAAATAATCTGAACCCTCCACCTCAGACAAAACCTACAAATCAATTCAGGTCATCTTCATTTACAAACAATCTGAACTCAAACCCTCCATCTCAGATACAACCCCCCTTTACTTTTTATTTGTCTCCTCATTTGCATGGGCAGACTGAAATTAGAATTGCAAGCTCCACCAGTTCAATGGATCAGGTTGGCACAAGTTGTGACGCCAGTACTGATGCAGCTGCAACAGTTACATTGTATAATGGATGTAGCTCCATGCATCCTGTAGGATCCATCCAAGAAGATTCTTGTTCATCTATGATAAACCTGCACTGTGCATCTTATACAAATCTTGTATCTTCTCTTAGCATGGCCACTCATCTCCCAGGTCAGATTGGAAGCATGCATGTAGGTTCCACACTAAGGGACACACCACATTTGTACATAAATGGCCCCAGTATCATGGCTACAGAATTTCAAGAAAGAAAAATAAGTTCTTTAGAAAGAAACTCAATGGAGACAACAGAACCTTTGAAGATGATGTTGTCAAGTAATGATGCACAAACTACCTTGGAGAATTGGTCAGCAACTTAGAAAGTTAATCAGTCTGCTGACGAGGGAGATTCTATTGATGTGCTCTCAAGGAATGCAACTTCAGTTCAGAATGTTATGCATGGAGAGAAACTCAGTTGGCTACTAGAATTTCTGCCAGATGATGATTCTGATGATGATTTTTGAGCATTCAGGATATTTTATTTACAGATCCATGATTTTCTTAAAAAATACGGCTTTTCAAAAGTGCAGCCTACGTTCAAGCCAGTACTTCTGAACATGTATTTTAATGTGACTCATCCACATATGTGCCTCAAGTAGCATCACATATTCATATTTCTGGTGATGTGTTTACTGTTCCAAGTAATTCTCTTCAATTCCCTGCTGTTAAGAAGATGCCAGTCACTTCACCAATTCTAAGTAGAAATACAGACTAGTGCACATTTCCAGGCCTATCAGAGTTCCACTTCATTACTTATTCCATGATGCAAGTACTCCGTGCATTGATCTTGATGATTGTAGGCATATGTTTGTTGTAACTAGGTAGAGAATCAAATTGTCAGCATTGAATGGATAATGCCATGCCTTCCCAACATATTTTCTCTACACATAAAGCAGCACACAGGAAAAATCTGCAAGACATAGTATATATATTTTTTTCCAAAATACAAGTCCTATTCAAGTGAAAAAGGACAAAAGTTGATGAGACTGACTGACATATGCCTGCAAAGAATTTTTCAACCTCAGAATTATTGTTTGGCATAAAATGTTTTGAACCTTCTAAGCATCATTCCATCTTTTGTGTGGTTTGATGGTTGATCAGAGTGACATAATAATCCAAGTATGATAATCTGCAAAACGTTTTAAAAACTTGGAACCATCATTTTAGACTGTGGCATGTTTTAAATCTGCCATTCGAGGCACCATTTTGTACTTATAAGGCTTTGACATAAGAAACAAATAAGAAAACTTGATGTCAGGCCAGGTCATCATTGCAACTCTAATCTTAACTGTTTCATTATCTTTGCTTTGGGAGAGAGACTTTAGAATCAACCTCTGTGAATATTCTTGCAGATTCTATTCCTAGCCATAGAAAAATTGGTTGTTAGCTTCAAGTTTTTCTTTAATTTTTAGAAAACAATGAAGTTGATAATAAACAACTTTATTATGGCCCTACACCCAAAACCAAATGATTGGTCAACTTATCTCCTAATATTCTTGTGCTTTAAAACTTTTGGGGCAGATTGAGCAGCTATGAAGTTCATGGTGATCTATATTATATAGTGACTTGTCATTATGAGAATGTCACAACTTCTATTTCCTTCCATAGTTTTCACACAAATTTGCCAACCACAAATGCTTTAGACATCTTTTCGATTTTAGTCTGTGAATATTTGATGCATGAATTGTAAATAATAGTGAATCTTAATTCCCACAATCAAGGTAATGAGAGTATTAAAAACATTGTAGTAATAAAATAAAATTAGCACTACAAAGTTCAAAGTGCAAGTAAATTTTGGTTTTGACGGGCAAATGGAAAAGGCCAAATCGCAAATTTGGCACTAGGGCCTATAATGGAAAGGATCATGGAGATAAAATCCCAGTTTGATGAAGTTTCTTTTACCCACATTTACAGGGAATTTAATCACAAAGAAGACAATCTTTTGAAATAAGCTCTTACAGTGCAGGAAGGTCATCTGATTCAGAGAGAATCCAAGGATAACATCCCACTGGAAGCTGTCCTTAAAAACTCTTATTTCTGTTTTTCTATAAGCACAAGGGTCATTGTTAGTCTTATTTCTATTTTTCTATAAGCACATGGGTCATTGTTAGTTCTGTATAAGTTAGCTGATAGCCTTGTTTTTGATGAAATGCACAGAATCCAGTTTTGATAATGGCTGGAAAGATGACTGTATATGTCTTGAGCACAGGGGGTATATGTTATTAGTATAGGGTGAAGACAGTTTGAAAGTCTGATATTAAGGTGAAAGGCTAGTAAATGTGTAATTTGATTTCACTTTTGAAATATCAAATACAAATCCCTGAAGCTGCTCTCCAAAGTATTCCACCATGTCATTTCTCTGCAACATGTGATAGACAACTCATTAGACTTCTTTCACGACATGGGAAGATCTTGCATAGATATCAACTATGGAGTATTAAATTACCAGGTAGATTACTAGATGTATTAAATTACTAGGTGGTTCAACCAATCTATTTATTATTTTTAATGCTACCTCTGTTGCCAGTAAGTCTCAGGCCCTTACCATCAAGGTGGAGGAGAACCCATTCAGATTTTGATTGATATTCCTATGGACCAATTCATACCTATCCCTGGTTTTTTCTCTGTAGTTCAGGCGGCCATACGAGGATTCTAACTGCCCAAGGATTCGCACTACGAAAATATTATATAGATACCGCTATGAGGGGGAAGATATGAATATATTAAATCATGTTGGTTTACAGATAGAAATTAGCGTAGCATGTTAATTAAATTATGCTACAGCCTGAATCAAGACAGCCATGCACTATGCCTTAAGAATAACCAACCCCTTTCCTTCACACTATTCTCTTTGTATAATGTTTGAAGTTGAGAGAGTATATCAAGAATGATATTTGCCAGCTGTGATAGCTCTCCTGTATGGCCAAAATGAACATTATGGCGCAGAATTATGCTAAAACTTATGAAGTATTCAATTTCAAGCAACTTGTCTCTGCCCAATTCAGGACTCCATGGCAAAGCACCAGCAAATGAAAAAATGGATTTACAAGGCAGCTGATACAGTTCAACACATGATTTCTGCCATTTTGCTGTCAGTGTTCTTTAGCTGCCATATTCCTTGGGGCAGAGCCAGATCTTGCAATTGATGATCTAATGTTGTCTCCACTGAAGGTAGATAAGATAAGATACTTCAACCCTAGATAGGTCAAAGGAATGCGAGTGCAACTCCTATAAGAGCATATCTAACGTGTAAGGTCAAATATCAACAAATTCAGTCCACTCATGGATATGGTGCTTGACATTCAGTCAAAGCCTATTGAATTTCAGTTCTGAAGGGAAATCTACAACCTTATATTGTTTGTGCCTAAATTTCTCATCTCTAGATGTATATGACAGAATTATTGTTAACAAGTTGGTGGTCATTAGGAGGATATTTTAGAATAATATGGTGCAGTACTATGAAATTCCTTGATCACATATTCCATAAATTAGGAGCTTGAACAGGGAAAAAAAAAATCCTCTCGGTGAGGGACATATACTAAGCATAATGGTGGGGCAGTTCATTATGGATGCAGTCCATCAGAGATCCAGATGTGGATGCTGTAGCTAAGCAGATGGGTTCATTAACTGTTACCACAGAGGTTTCTGTTTCTGCCTCTTTAGAACAGACAAATCCCGAGAGAATGGATCTGGATAAACGTATTCGAGCATTGAAGAAAAAGGTACATACATTTGTAGAAGTGACCTTTATAGTGATCTTATAAAGGTGATTATGAGGATTCTGTTTGTGGCATTGTGCTTCTAATAACCTATCAGATGTAATGTGTATATGGCTTCTTGGTAACATTATTATGTAAAATGTCACACAGGTGTAATCAGGCACAAGTTGTTTGTGGAAAGCTAGCTACATTGGGGAAGCTACCAGAAATTTATAATTATCTTTTGTATTCTCATACAGGGAATACTGAATCGTTTCTAATGTCTATGAATGTATGGAAAGATGATTTGTTCATGCACTAAAACTAATCTTATTTTGTGAACAGATTCGTCTGACAGAGTCACAACAAGCATCTATGGCTGGTGAAGGAACACTGAATCCTGAGCAAAGAGAAAAGCTGGCTAAATTGGATATGTGGCGAAAGGAATTGAAGGACCTCGATGAGAAAAGAATGGTGTTGAGGTCTTAAGAATTGGATTTGTCTACAATGTACATTATTTTTGATACTTGTTACATGTTTGATTATTCCTATTGGCATAAGTTTATGGCATTCACTTGTTTGGTTTTGGTTTTCATCACACGAGTACAGCTAAATTATGTAATACTTTGTTCTGTTACAATTTATATTGGATTTAATAACTTAGGTACAACTAAATTATGTAATACTCTATTCCTTTACAAGTTTCTTGCTCAACCTATATGGAATTTGAGGACTCCATCATTACTCTTCTCTTTAGCATTCTTTTCTTTTGAGTCCTACATTAGGACACGAAATGTGGTCAAAGTGCAACGTCATCTATTATTGATATCATTTGTTCTGATTCTTAAAGCAAAATCATCAACAAAGTTTGGCTGGTAGCCTAGTACTGCCATTTGTTCTACATTATGGCAGCTAGACTAGTAATGATCATTTGGAAGAAAAGGAATAGAGTGCTTGAAGGCATTTTTATGTTGACTTACACCTGTACATATATAATATAAGGATATAGGGAATGCAATATACTTTTTTTGGTGTCTATGCCCCACTAATGAGTTCTAATAGGACCTGGTTCTAGCCTGAAGTGTCATCAGCATCTCGACCATCGGAATCACCATAATAAACATGTTCATCTTCCAGTTCTTCCCCTGTATCTTCTTTAACCCAAGTATGAAGCCCTGTTTCTCTGTATTCTCCTTCTTCAACTTGATGCTCATTTTCAGCCTGTTCAACAATCTCCTTTCCAGTATCCAAAATATTATCAGTATCCGAAACAAGTTCGTATTCATCATCATAACCATCAAACTCAGAGTCACCACCATAGGCAATTTCTGTGGCATCCTCTGCAGATTGCTTGTCCAATCCAAGCTCGGGGCTTCTAGGATTTTCCCTAGTGGTGTTAATATCCTCTACACAAGCATTAACAGCACAGATAGTCACAGCATTTGCATCATCAACAATGCTGTCCTCATTGACAGTTTTGATAAGTTGTTGATCCCTGGATGGAGAAGATGGGAAGTTTATTTGCACAAGATAAGGATTTTCATTAGTTGTTTCAGGACCACTTGAGTTTCCCTCGTAACTAGTGCCATCAGTAGCTTCAAAATTATCTTTTGCAGGTTCTTTATCTTGCTTACAATCAGCAGAAGATTCAGTTTTATCAAACATATCTACATTGTCATCAATCGGAGTATTATCTAACTGACTGTCACTTTGCAAGCACTGGTCTGTTTCCAAAAGACATTCTGAAGGTTTCTCTACAAAATGTCTATCATCTTGGGCATCAACACCAGAAACATTAATAACTGATTCACAAGCTCCTCCTGAAGGTGTTATGGAGAGGTTTAGTTCCCTTTCAGCAACTGATTCCTCTGATAGTGAAACACTCCGATACATATATGCAAGGTTGATCTCACACTGGTTGTGAATGGAATCGGGCCGAAGTCTGAGAGACGTATCAAGTTCTGAATCCTTTCCAGAAGCTGAGCTTTCTGAGAAATTCAGTGCATTATTATCTTGGTCTGCCTGTAAAACCTTGCTCAGCATATCCTGCTCAGACTTTCCAGTATCATGCTTAGCTTCTGAAGCTAATATGTGTACCTGAATCCCATCCAAATGTTCTGAGTTCTTATTGTTTGCAGTGTCTGCAGGTAAAAATTCAGATTTAGAATCTGTATTTACAACTTCTAGTTGCTTTTCCCAAGAATCCTAGGGGTATTCAAGTCCCAATGGGACCTATCATCATTGAAATAGCCAGAATCCAACCTCAAAATAATTCCTTTCTCTTGTTTCTCTCCATCTTCCTGTAAACCTGCAGCAGAGCACTCCCCAGCTACATAAGACATTTTACTACAGCCAGTTGTCTCTAAATGAGTTCTAGATCCTGGAGCAATAGAGTTACAGCATAGGGCTAACTCCATTGATTCCTCTGTCTCCATGCATGTAATGTTATCTGTTCTGCTCAGATTATTACAATCTAAAATACCCTTGATTACATGGATTTCATTCTCTGCAGTGAGTAACGGATCACTCTATAGCACATGGTCTCGTCTCCTAAAATCTTCTTCCTGTTTCATAGTGTCCATGCATGAATAAATCATTTGTGATTTATGACACTCAATTTGCCGTTTCCAAATTCCAATCAAAACTCGCCCGAAAAGGAGGGTAGATTACTGGTGAAGGCACGGCCATGCCCAATGGGCGGCTATAAAACATTCCAGACTATGGGAACACAGTAATAAGAAATAATAGAAGTGATTTTCTTTGCATAAAAGGGAATTTTTCTGTTCGAATTCGAAAATTTTAATTTAGTTGCTTCAATGTTGGTACACTGCTGCCTAGATCAACGCTTTTATAAAATGGATCTATTTATCAATTTGATTCAGAAAAGAATTCTATTTATCAGTTGGATTCAGATGTATTCACAGGGCTTGAGCCTTTTGATCTTCGTTGGAAAAAACCGTATGCCTCTTCTGTAAAACGCAACTGTCTTGTTATAATGTAAGCCTCTGATTTGATTTTTGTTAAAAATGTTTTGCCTTGCACAATGAAACTACTTAGATATATGAATATATGTAGGTGATCGGTAAAGGAACGGCCATGCCCAATGGTAGGCTATAAAACATTCCAGACTATGGGAACACAGTAATAAGAAATAATAGAAGTGATTTTCTTTGCATAAAAGGGAATTTTTCTGTTCGAATTCGAAAATTTTAATTTAGTTGCTTCAGTGTTGGTACGCTGCTGCCTAGATCCACGCTTTTATAAAATGGATCTATTTATCAATTTGATTCAGAAAAGAAGTCTATTTATCAGTTGGATTCAGATGTATTCCCTGTTGCTTCAGTGTTGGTACGCTGCTGCCTAGATCCATGCTTTTATAAAATGGATCTATTTATCAATTTGATTCAGAAAAGAAGTCTATTTATCAGTTGGATTCAGATGTATTCACAGGGCTTAAGCCTTTTGATCTTCGTTGGAAAAAACCGTATGCCTCTTCTGTAAAACGCAACTGTCTTGTTATAATGTAAACCGTATGAATATATGTAGGTGATTTAAAAAAAAAAAACTCTAACAGACGTCGCTTAATCGACGCTTCTGTAGGAATTAAAAAAAAAAAAAACGCTAAGACACGTCGCTTAACCGACGCTTATTATTTATATTCGTCGCTTAACCGATGGTTTCTAATGTCGCATAACCGACGCTTAGTTGTTATCTCCGTCACTTAACCGCTGGTATACCATGTCGCTTCACCGACGCCTGTGTTTTATATCCGTTGCTTCACCGACGGTTTTCCATGTAGCTTAACCGACGCCGTATATTTAAGCGATGGTAGCTGAGGTGTCGCATAACCGATGGTTTAATCCAATGTCGGATAATCGACGACAAGCCACCGACGCTTAAAAAAAAATCATAGTGTCGTACATGCGACAGTGAAGTGTCGAAAATCCGACAATACGGCCGTCGGATTTTTGGTCAAAATGTAGTAGTGATACCTTCGGAAATGTGCGTTGGATGTCCTTTGGAGAATAATAGAACATGTGGTTGCAGACGTTGCAGAAGATGAACTTGTGCATTGTGCAGTCATTAAATGTAATCATTATTACAAAGGTGCTGTAATAACCTTTTCCACCAGTGAAGAAAAAACCATCGTGACAAAATGGTTGGAAATATGATGAATATTACATTATGGGTCAAATTGTCGGCATAAGGAATCGAAGCCATATCTAGAGGAGTTTCTATCATGCAAAAAGATCTGCTAATAACATAGGAGTCATAGCCATAGGTCATTAAGAAATCAAAGTAGAGGCACAGCCTTCAATGATAGAAAAATCAGCTAAATATAGCGGAGTTGCAGTTGCTGGAAAAGATGTCACAATTGCCGGAAAAGGTGTCGCAGCTGCTGGAAAAAAGGGAAGAAAATGTTAAGCGGACAGAAAGTGACTGTGTTGTAGCTAAGTGAAATGGGTTTTTATGGTAAAAAATAAAATGGGGTCACAGCGTGTGGAAATAGAAGAAGGCAGAGTTTCACGGTGCAGTAGCTGCCGGAAATGGTGTTGCAGCTGCCGAAAATGGTGTTGCAGCCGCCAGAAAATGGTGTCACAGCTGCCGAAAAATGGTGTCGCAGCTACCGAAAAAAGGTGTCGCAGCTGCCGAAAAAAGGTGTCGCAACCACCGGAAAAAGGTGTTGCAGCTGCCGAAAAAAGGTGTTGCAGTCGCTGGAGAAAGGTGTTGCAGCTGCCGAAAAATGGGTGTCGCAGCCACCGGAAAAAGGTGATGCAACTGCATGAAAAAGATGTCGCAGCTGCAGGAAAATGGGTGTCACAGCTACGACAAATTTATTTAAGGGAAAAAAAAATTGGTGCAGGAAGTCATAGAAAAATGACTTTTGGTCGACAGGCCCGATCTGACCACTATCCTTGGGCGCTTCCTTGCACATTTTGGAAAAACAAAAAAACAGATCAAGTGCAAAAGAAAAGATAACATAATGAAAAAAAAACAATTATTTATGTACAACGATTCATATGCAATTTACAGTGATCAATTAAGGATTGATAGAGGTAGAGAAAAATTCTTGCCCTTGTGCTAGCTGGTAATCTGGATCAGTGGCAATTTGCGTGATAAATGCATCCTTTGAAATTGGTTTATGGTACAGTCGCACCCTGTGACCATTGGCAAATAATGGTGCGTGGTTTTCATCGATAGTTACCAGGTAGACTATGCCGTTATCAAAGATCCTGTCTACTAGGGATGGGCCCAACCATCTTGTGCATAATTTTCCCTTGAAATATCTTTTGAATCTGGAATCATATAATAGTGCCCAGTCTCCCTCACATAATACCTTCTTTTTGATGAATCGGTCATGCCAATTGGATCTCTGTTGTTGAATTAACACTGTCTGGTCCACTGCAGCTAACCGATTCTCGTCCAGTTCATTCAGTTGGTTCAATCTTATTTTCTGGGCTTCAGTTACATATAGGTTTACTTCTGTGGCCGTCTTCAAGGTATTGATTTCAAATTCAATTGGGAATATGGCACTTTTTCCATACACTAAGTCGTAAGGAGAGAAACCTGTGGTGTTACACCAAGTGGTGTGATATGCCCATAGTGCTTTCGGAAGCCTGTCAGCCAAATCTCTACGATGGCTCTTGACTGTCTTGGTGAGGATAGCTTCAATAAATTTATTAGTGCTTTCCACCTGGCCATTGGATTGGGGATGGTAAGGTGAAGCTACCCTATGCTGAACATGATACTTTCGTAGCAGAGCTTCAAATTGATGCGACATAAACTGCGGTCCTCCATCAGTAAATACTTCCTTAGGTACCCCAAAACGGGTAAAAATTTCACTGTATAGGAAGTCAATCACAGCCTGGTCATTAGCTTTCGCCAGAGCTACAACTTCTACCCATTTTTTCATATAATCGATACAAACCAAGATGTAGGCTTTTTTCTTGGAATGAGGGTTGATAGGGCCAACGAAATCCAGAGCCCATCTATCAAAGGGTTCAATTAGTGATTGTGGTTGCAGAGGTATTTGATCTAATCTGTTGGGCTGATGCATCCTTTGGCAGCTATCACAAGACTGGACATATCTTTTTGCATCCCTGAAAAGAGTTGGCCAATAGTAGCCCATTCTCAGCGTTTTGTGTCCTGTCCTTTTGTCTGCAAAATTTCCCCCACAAGTGTCATGTCCCCGGTTTTGACCCCGTTTGCATGATGTATATATTGTAATTAATCGTGGTGAGGAGCTCAAGGCAAAAGCCCCACCATCGATTTTGTTGTGTATGTTTCGGCAATGGGGATAATTGCCGATGGTATGTCGTGCTATAAGGCACATTTTAATTCGGCATCATGTAAACCCGCACATCAATTAAAAATAAACCACAACCAGCTACGACAGTGCAACATTGAATGAAAAGGGCATGGTTCCGAAGGATAAGGGGTGGGGGATGTCAAAACTTGGTTATGGGGGAAAAACCCATGTTTTATTACCTTGTTGATTTGCCACCTTTTTGTCTCACCCAACCTTGTCAACTTCTTTAATGCTCAGCTGGTGGTTGAGGAGTTATGGCTGAGGGCATTTATTGCTGAAGTGGTGGTGGTTGTGGGAGGCTGTCAGCCTTACCCAATTTCCCACTCCACCCACGTTGCCCATTCTTCTCCCTCACACACTCTTCCCTGGCCAGTTTACACTCACTCACCACGATTTTTGGTCTGTTGGCTTCTCACGCACAGGCTCTGGGCGATTTTAGTCTCACGCAGACATTTTCTGGGGCTCCACGAGTTGCTGAAGCACCCACACACTGTAATTCGCGTCCTTGCTGTTGTTTTGTTCATCCACGGGCAAAATCAGAGTTGTTTTCTCCTCACGCAGGGCCTCTACTGCTGGAATCCTCACGCAGAAAATTGGGTATGTCTTTCCCGTGCATTTTTCTGTTGGGTGCAAGTTTTTCCTCTCGCACAAGATGTTTGGGTCGTTTTTCCCATGTAGAGATCCGTGCTTGCTGTTTGTGTTGGGGCTGTTGTCTTCCCCATGAGTTTTGTCGGCTGTGGGTTCCAATTTCGTTGTGGACCACTGTGGATTGCCAATTCGTGGGTTGAATTTCCCTTGTCTGTCCACGCTGGGAGTTGTTCTTCTCCTTTGTTGGGACTGTGTGAGTTGCCATTAGTCACCCGAAGGAATTGTGTGTGCTGTTGGCTGAATTTCCCTGTTTTGGGACTGTGGGCTGTTGTTATCCTTCATGGTGTGTTGTGGCTGCTGATATACCCTGGTTTGGGTGCTGTTGTTGAGTTGTTTTGGCCACGTTAGGGCCAAAACCTACTCTGAGTTGCCTTATAGGCTGGAGCTGTGTCTCACCTTTCGTTTGGGACTGTCATCGGTCATTTTGCTTCTTCACAGGGTTGTGAAGGGAATTGTTTTGCTGCTGGTATGCAGTGGTTAGAACCTTGGACTGTGCTGGTTTGGATTGTCTGTTGAAAGCCTGTGAAACCCAGCAGTGTTGGTTTGGCTGTTATGTGTCCCCTTGGCTATGTCTAAGCCTGCAATTGATCCTTATTCCGGAGGAATCATGCCCAGCTCGGGGGTGGCAGCGTTGCTGAGAAATTGATGAGCAAGCTGGCCTATGGTTGGGTGGAACGTTGCAGCGACGTAGCTGGTTGCGGGTGAATTCTTCATCAAGAGATAAGTGCTGCTGATTATTCCATCTCTGCAAATTTTATATTGATGTTAAATGAATTATAATGAACATGGAGATTGCTGGAATGTGTGTGTTTGCTTCCGCTGTATGATTGAAGATAAATGCATCTGTGTATGCTTAATTCCAGCATTTGTTTTCTGTTTATGTTCATTGGGCATCTCACCCGGCTGTGTTTGATGATGATGTGTTCGTCGCGTCCTCTTCACCGGGTGAGGGACGGGGACGTGACAGAATGGTATCAGAGCGCCATGGTTGCAACAATGGGCCTCTTTGGGCCAAGAAGGTGCAGTGACAGAAGGTAGAATTACCTTCTCTGTTCAGCAGAGTAGCAACGAATTCAGAAAATCACCCAAGAGTGAGCAGTCGGACCACAGGAGGAAGTGGAATTCCACCGTTGCGGGTGAGCTGGAGAAGTTTCTATTCACCGTTGCGGGCGAATGGCTGAAGTCTCCCATCCGACTGTTGCGGAAGGATTCATGGAGTTAACCTCCGTCGTTGCGGGTGGAGCAACGATCTTCCCCTCCGACCGTTGCGGGTGGCGGAGTGATCTCACGTTCGATTCGAGATCCGTCCGATCGCCGACGCCGCGGAGAGTTTGAAGATCCATCCGATCGCCGACGCGCGAAAAGAAAAGCAAAAATTTCAAGAATTTTGACTAAGTATTGGAACAGTCGGAAGGTTTCACGAAGTTCCTGTCCGCCGTTGCGGAGGGACTGGCAAAGTTGACGTCCGCCGTTGAGGGCGAATGGGTGAAGTTTCCCGTCCGACCGTTGCGGATGGCGGAACAATCTCGCATCCGACTCGAGATCCGTTCGATCGCCGACGCCGCAGAAAAAATTTTGAAAATCCGGCTAAGTATGGAACGGTCGGGCCATGGAAGAAAGTGAACGTCCGCCGTTGCGGACGGTTTGGTAAAGTCTCTGGTCCGCCGTTGCGGACGGCTAAGCAATCCCGCGTCCGATCCGAGAGTCAGCCGACGTCTGATGAGCCAACGAAGTGGGCGTTCGCTGTTGCGGACGAATTGGTGAAGCTCCTCGTCCGCTGTTGCGGGTGAAGAAGCAATGAGGCTTCCGATGCCCGATTTGAGATTCAGCCGACGCCCGATGTGGAAAGTTCATCCAAGGAAGAGCAGACGTTGGAAGGTTGGAGCTTCCGGGGAGCCGCAGTTGCGGAAGGCTAGGAGTTTCCGGGGAGCCGATTCAGCGGAGGACAGAATGGTTCGGGAGCCGATTCGGCGGAGGAAGGAATGGGAGAGGAGCCGAAGTTGCGGCTGGAAGATTGATTTGGGAACCGATTCAGCGGCTGTGAGGTTGGTTCCAGGAGCCGATTTCAGCTGTTTTCAAAGAATTTGCAGGGGCCGAAAATAAGAAAAACGACAGCGACAGTCGTTCTTGTGGAAGGAGAATTTTGACCCCCGTCGTCCCTTGAGACAGTCGTTCTTGTGGAAGGAGAATTTTGTGTTTTGGAAAATGGATCAAACCCAGAATTCATAAAGGGATGCCGAAAATGCAGCTGCCAAAATGGCTCTGAGATCATTAGAAGAATGTGGAAATTCTACTTTGCAGTAGTGTAATGAAAGTGCCGAGATTAGTGAAAGTCTTCATTCTTGGAAGTGGTGTGGTTTTCACATCCAAGGTCGGAATGACACGTGTGAATAGGCGTTGGAAAGCTTATCCAGCAAGGAACGAGGATGAGTGACCAGAATCTAAGCATGGAGCAGTAAAGTGCTAATGATGGCCGCTGTTGTCAATTGGACAATTCTGGACTGTTGCATGCCCAGGGGCAGCAAGGACTACGAAGTCAACCAGCTGCTATGTGGAAAAGGAATTCCATGAGAAGATGAGGGATTTGAAAGGGAAGTTTTTCCTTAGACCCTATCTTGCTGATTATAACTTCATTTCTTGAGTTTATGCTTGAAATGCCTGAGGATATGCATTGCATGCATAGGATATTGCATGTTGGTAAGACTATTGGAAAATATATGTTCTATATGAACCACTAACGATAATCATTGTTTTGATGTTGGCATTAGTGGCAGAACCAACGATGACATGGACCTAGCTGAATATGTTGCTGATGCTGAGGAATGAGACCAGCAACCCTATGGAGAAGGGATAAGGCAACAAGTCCATGACAATAGTTGGTGAACAGATGCTGAAATCTCCTGCAAAGGACCAACCCATTTGGTCATGTCAAGGGTGTAAGTACAACCCATGCAGGTAAGAGTTTGCTTATGGCAGATTCCATGGATTGGTCCAGGTAAGAGACCTCATACCATGTGAATATTGGAATGTAGAAAGGTGCCATGCCTATACATGTTAATGATATTGATTATAATAATGCATCCTATATGAGTTAGTCATGGTTGGGCCATGCACGGTGTATTGAATGCAAGATAGCATGAATGGATAGGCATTGGAAAGATTTCATGAATCTTGTTGTTATGCATTGAATGTATGCATATGAAGGGTGTAAATGACTGATTGCATAAGTGTAGGTGCAATGTTGTGATGCATGGCATGAATGCATTGAGATGAATGCATGTGATATTATGGACTAACTAATGGCTGAAATGATGAATTACTGATAATTCTGGAACTGTTTCGAAGGTTGTTATGAATGCAGGATAGTCATGATCAAGTGGCTGCCATAAATGCTCTATTGAAGAGCAAGGTGGTATGAATGATACGCCTGTGAAGTAAGGGTATCTAAAATTTCATTTAAATTGCATTAATGATGTGACTATACCTTGCAATGTTAGTGTAATAATGATTGCATGAAGTGAATGAGTTTGGTATATACTGATATGACTAACTCTTGAAGTATTTGAATTTTATAAATTCTGGAAATGCTTCAGTGACGGTTGTAGCAATAAGATAGTATATGCATCCATACTTACCAAGTGTTTGGTTGATGGAAGCTCATGTATCAGGTAGATCAATTTGTGAATGGCATTGAGAGGTAAGACCCTGACCAATGCTGGAATCTACCATGTAAAAGAGCTTGTTAAATTTGAATTGTGAATTTCAAATATTGATGACAACTATTAGTCACTACTGGCTTGCATAAGCTTGTGTTTGGATGTTGAAGCTTGTGTTTCAGGTAGATTATTTTAAGAACGGCATTGAGAGGTAAGGTCCTGACCAATGCCTGAATCTACCATATGATATGCATAATAGGTTGTTAGGATTCGAATTGTGAATTTCGGATTTGAGAAATTGCTAACAACCACTAGCCATTGTTGGCTCGCATAAGCTTGTGTTTGGTTGTTTGAAGCTTATATTTCAGGTAGATCATTCCGAGAACGGCATTGAGAGGTAAGACCCTGACCAATGTTGGAATCTACCGTGTAAAAGAGATTGTTAGATTTGCGTTATGAATTTCAAGTTAAGAAAATGCTGACCACTTATAATCACCATTGGCTTGCACAAGATTGTGTTTGGTTGGTTGAAATTCATGTTTCAGGTAGATTCTTTCAAACATGACAATGAGAGGTAAGTCCCTGACCACTGCCAAAATCTACCATTTATGAGAAGAAGTCTCATGGTTGTGAAAATTAGTTGGTACGGGTTGTTAGATTCGAATTGTGGATTTCGGATTTAAGAGGTACTAACGACTACTAATCATTGTTGGCTTGTGTGAGATTGTGTCAGGAGGGACACATGGTAAGTGGGTATTCATGTTATGATAGTAAGCATAAAATTATAATGGGCATAGTAATGCTACTTACAAGAAACCCACAATTGCGCAAGTCAATTTCTGTAGTAGAGTTGCAAATTCTTATTGAATTTGATTGCTAAATGTCATTGCTTGGTTATGGAACGATCAATTGGATTGTAGTATCAGGTAATGACTGACTATTTGGCTATTTTGATGAATGTGTCAGGGGTACACACTGCAGGAAGACCATGTGTGATGGCCTGCAGAAGCCAAACTTCATGGGAAGGTTTTCCCTTATCTTGGAAATGGGGTTCGGGTGAAACTCCATTAGACATTTTGAAAATGTCTCATCTGCACTGCATGTTTGGTGATAACATGAGTGAGATGGTTTGGATTATTCCAGTGAGACATGTGTGGATATGAAACGTAAACATGAAGCAGGGATGGGGGCTTGGTTTGCTTAAACTTGGTGATTGGAAACCACACAGACAGAGCTAGAGGGCTGGATTTCTTCTCCACAACCCTGGGATAGCACTAGAAGGGAATGCAGGGCCTGAGGGACTGATTCCTTGTGCTGGGTGTGTGTGTGGGTGTTATAGAAGTCAGGCTAGTTCTGGTGTAGGTGTTCCTAGCTCTGCAGCATGCTCACCAGCTTAGCATTCAGTTTTTCCGAGTTCCTTGATGGTGCCTAATAGATATAAAGGCATACTGCGACGGCAAATGGATAAGTGTTCTGTAACCCTTGCTATGAATATGCATGTTTAATTATTAAATTCCATATGCAGAACATGTTTTGATTTATTACCATGATAACCGATTGCTTGAGTATGAATAGGGCCTACATGGCACACACCGGAAGAGAGTGTACACTTTTCCGATGTCGAGTCATGAAAGGGTTTTCAATATTGATTACACTCTGGGGAGTGGATGCACTCCTGGTGTCTCAATATTTGATAGTGAATGATATGAATTGTGATTACAGTTTTAGAGCAATGATGCTGATGAGTTTGCTTGTATTGCTTGTGTTGCTTGTGTTGACAGGCTAAAGGTAAAGGTAAATGGTTGATATAA
>LPNX011071816.1:3533-19766 GCA_001517045.1 Pseudotsuga menziesii
CACAAGCTAAGGTGAAAACCCTAGCTACAGGTATACATCAATTCCCCCTAATTGTTTGATTATGCAAGTGTTTGACATAAAAACATCTATTCACACTTGTTATTTTGTAGTCAACTACCTTGGATTCCATCATCATTATCGATGGGCCTCCTCGCATATGTTAATGATATACATCAATGACCGGTAATAAGATGGTGCTTTATTATGATCGACATCATCCCATATATTCACATGATATAAACTCGTACTATCGTTGGTTTGTATTGAAGACTTTGGGAAAGATAGTTGTATTATTCATCGACGTGTTTCTTGAGTTGCGCAAGATTAAAATTTCCATATCAAAATACCATGAAGACCTGGATATTTTGCACTCATCAAAGTGCATGCATACATTTTTGTAACATTTTCTTTTGACATGGGTCCACTGTGTATTGTTTGTGGCCATGCTTGTTTATTGTTGAGCATGGGTATAACTGCCTCAAGAGGATATTGTATATTTGGGTTATTTCCTTGTTTGACTTGTAGGTGCTTTTCAAACTCCCACGCTCAAGATCCTATTCCTTTACCATCCTTCCCTCATCACTAAATAATATTAGTATGAAGAGTATCAGAATAAAATAGAAATCAATGTATTTTGGCCCTTATCATAGCTTTGGACCTCACACATTAGGGGGTATCTATTAACAATAAAAATAACACCCTTATTTTGCGCGCAACATGAAGATCGGAGTTTTGGAACAATTGAGAGCTTTAATCTCTCATATGACCACTACTTCCATAGAAGAAGAAATGTTTGAAAAAAAGTTGCTCTAAAGAGGTCAATTTTGTGACCACTCAAGGGCCAAAACCTAGTTCCTATAGCTCATACAGTGGAAAGAATACCTAACATGTGTATTAATTGTCTTGGAAATACTGAAAATCAAGTTCAATGCTTGAAAAACTAAGTAAAGTGGTTTTTTTGAAGAAAATAATCAAAGATCATCAAAAAATTGAATCCCACATTCATGGTTAGTGATTGGGAGCACAAACATCAATGCTATATAAGAAAGGAATATGAGGTGAATTAAAGGAGACAAAAAGTAAGAGTAAAGGCACACTGGAGGAATTGAAGGCTAGAAATAGATTTTCTTCTGCAATGGTTTTTGAGCATCAAAGGAATGGATGGTAGAGGAGTAGGTATAGGAAATGGAGAAAGAAGCAATCTTCAAGGGTTGTAAGTATTTCTTCATTTGCATCTATTATGAATCAATTCAATATTCTTCCCAATTCGTGTTCAATGTTTTCCCTTCAAATTTTATTTTGAGTTTGAATTAGTAGGAAACTAAATCTAGCTTGAATGTCTTAAATATTGTTTAGTAGAATAGTATGAAGGATTTTTTTAGTAATATTTGCACGCGTGAAGGAGATTCAAATATATACAAGATCATCTATCAAGAAACTCCCTCAAACTTTGAGACTACAAGAGATACTCTCCTCCCTTCCACCCCTTCTCAAAATCCATGAAAGAAGGCTTAAGATCTTAGGATAATTGTGATAATTGGTTTGTATTCTATCAATTGGGATTCACCCGCCCCATGTAAATAGGAGAGTAGGGCATAACTTCAGTTTTATAAGAATCCACTAATAACAACTCTATCCTCCCAACACACCATTCTGGTAGCCCATTAAACATGACTACCTTTTTCTTGTAATTCCTTTCCCAATATCCATAGTATCTCAAAAAATGATCTTATAATTGCCAATAATTCTATTATCTCATATATTAGTGAATTGCAATGAAATACATTTCACAACCATGCATTCACCTAATGCATCTTAACATATGTGTTATAGATGATTTTACCACACATGGTTGATCACATATTTATGGCCTTCCCTGTCCCTTTGCAGAATCTTTAGACCCCATGGACTTGTATTATCCATTGATGTTAAAGGATCATCCCTAAAAAGCCCTAGTTTATTGCTGTATGCAAAATTTAACCCCATACTCATGTGTACACACAAATTTTGACCTCAAACACGCGTACATCAAGATGTGTGCATAAGTCCAAACATTCTTGTAATTTTACTCGTATGATTCCGAATAAATTCACACTTGGCCTTCCAAATTCCTTGAGAACGCTAAGATTCGACCCTCCATTACCCTTTTGGAGTGCTATATAAGGAACCCCTTGGATACATTGAAGGAGAGGAATTGAAGAGCAAAGAAACTATAGTCCATTGTTGCCTCAATTTGCTTATACTTGAGTCTACATCCTTTGTCCCTTTGGATCAATTTGTGTTCTTCGCAAGCTTTCCTTTGCTTTGTGAGATTTTTATCGAGAGATGGAGGATTTATGTGGTGGAGGCCCAGGTGGAGGACTCGGTTTCTCTGGTTCGTAGACGTGCTAACAGAGGTTGTCACTCTTGTAATCTCTGATTTTATCAATAGAAATATCTTTTCCTATCCAATTAATGTGCATTTGAATATGAATATTGTATCCATGTATTTATTTAATTTCTTATACATTATTGAATATATATGCTAGAGTAGGTCTAACACACTATTATAGAGCATGCTTGTCTTGTTTGCTATTGTTGAGGGCGAATTGCTAATGCAAGCGTGAATTGGAAAAGCTCAATGGGTATCTACTTCAACCATCCGAAATAAGGGACGATTCAATATCCCTTAGTGTTAGATGTTTGGTTTCTCTTGCATATTGGGAAATATTGATTTTGGGTGTCAAGCTGTCTGTTGTGGCATTCCCCAAACCATAGGAAGTTTCTCTCCGTAACAATATGCACCCACACATATGCATGCATAAACACAATTTTTAAATAATATTTTATTGCAAATTCACTCCATGCACCCTTTCATTGATTCATGAATACCATAATGTCATGTCATCAGACTCATGTTGGATTACTCACATGCCATGTTACTCCCTTCACTACTTAATGGTCTCTTAGGAGCATAGGGAACCTCTCAGTCAATATTTAATTCAACATGCATAATTAACTTATGGTCATGCACCCGATGTACTTCAGCATTTCTCTATAACATTTATGTTCCTACACGTGTCCTACCATGGTAAGATGGACATCCTAGTCAATGGTTCAACACAATACCCAACCATCTACCCAATCACTTGGTAATTTATATGGGTGCTTTCCTCTTCACTTGAACACAACATTAGGAGTTCATTCATTCCCTACTTGTTGGAAACGAGGTTTCATCCTAGATTAACACTGATAGATATTTCATTGGATACTTGTGCAACATTACACACTTCACATCCCAACACCCTCATGGTATCACACATGGGATTCCATATATGTTATGAGCACATTCTAAATTTTAAACATATAGATGGTATAAGGATCCTTTCCATTACTACCCCATACCTCATCATACCTAGTGGAACATCATTCACATAAATGCATTCAATATTAATTGCATGCCATTTTATGATGATTAAAATATGGCTGAATGGATTCTTACCCAATCTCATTTCAATACTTATGTAATCAACATAAACAATCCATTACCTACATGGATTCCATTAGCATATTTGATGTTACCTGATCAGTTGGTCTCTTACGAAGGATTACATAATCCTTCCACCAACCTCTTGATCATAGATTTTTTGCCCCATATTTTATTCACAAGGCTGCTGGTCACATTCAATAGCATCATTAACATCTTCAACCATGCTTCAACCATCTCTGGTAATACACACATCATAAACCACAATAATTGTCATTAGTGTTTTATTGCATATGTAAAACCTCTATAATTTTACCAATATGCAATATCATATGCACCCATAAACATCTTTACATTCACTATGCATCATCTCTTAATATTCCCACTAGTTCATATGCATTCCAACTATCAAACTCTTTCCTTTTCAACATTCCTATGCCATAATTTCTATATAAAACTCATAAAATATAAATAGATTAACAAGATAAGATTTGATTAATCCCCCCCTTTCCAATTCCTAATCATAGAATGGAATTTCTTCTTCCACATCATGGCCTCTCTACCAAGCACACAAAGGGATTAAGGATGATTTTCTCACCAAGAAACAATTCAATACATATACACATGTATAAAATTTATACTTGCTACTTTCCAAGCATGCAATTCTTATGATACAAACATAAATAGTTTAAGGTGGGAAATTTCCCTCTTTATCAACATTTCCAATCATGCAGATTATTCTCCAATTTATGCTACAACCATGTTAACATAACTATGTAGCTTTCCTTGGTCATTATTACATCAACTCTTATTTCAATTTATTCACTTTTCCTTGTTGCTCCAATTGCTTTGAGAAATTTTGTCTTAGTCCAACATGAACTTGAATCTTAGAATTCCTAGCACTGATCAACGCTGCAATTTATTCCATTCCAACTCCATATGTAGTCTTTTCAAGGTTAATTATGTGTCTTGTGCCTCATTCAGTAATGGTAACTAATTTCCTTACCCATCAAAATATTTCCCTCAATTCCAAATGAAACAATTGATTCACACATAGGAATGCCTCATACCTGATTGGATGCCTTTGCATTGCCGCTTTGCCTCTATCATGAACCACATGATAGGTCCACATAATAGAATGTCATGCTCCATTAGTGACAACTTCTAGGTGAATGGAATTTACTTACCCATTATAATTACTTACTCATAAGTTGTCGATTCATATCTTGCAACATTGTGCATGTACTCACCCACAAGGATGATTCACCCATCACCTTTATAAGTTGCATGTCCTTTACTTGCTAGCCTATTCCATATATCATTGAGAATTCTTATCCAAGGAACCAATTCCCATTATTATTCTCTTTTATTCTTTCATGAGTATACATGGTTGTCACTCATAAATAATGCTCATGACAACTACTTACTCTCAACAAGGGCTTCCACAATCCCCCTATGCAATTCATGTGGTACATTTTGAACATAGAGAATGCATTACATACATTCTAGTTAAGAAACCATCACTGCAGAATCCTCTTAGTTCCCTTTATTCCATCTTGTGTGTTCATCGAATGCAATCTGCAAGAGTGTATTTTTATCCATTAAACATGTTTTCTCACATGTTAACATGAATTACCATAATATTCAATTGATTATCCCTGCCAAATGGTATTTCGTTATCACCAATTATCCAACCTTACTTGGTTTAGTTCTTTACATTTCTTGCTAACAAGAAATTTTACCATGCTTGCATTTCCAACCGTGCCTCCACTTTATTGAGTGAGTACCATTACAATTTTATGAGTGTCATAATATTTACTCACTTTGAGTCACTTTCATCTATGGCACACTCTTGTGCCATTATACAAAAATTTCCAAAAGATTTGAGTAATTACTTTGGAAGCCCCCCATATTGAGAATTTATTACTTAGTTAATCCTAGGGATTGATTTTGCTTGCTTTCCAAAACAACTACAAAATTGTTTCAAAAATTAAAGAAAATCTATTTTATTCTCCTTTGGATAAGCTTTCCAATAAACATGATCATTCATATTTCTTGTTATTGAGCAAAAATCTATAGCCTTTCAAAATTGCCAATTTATGTCAAATTACATAAACATTTGAATCACCCCTTAATGATCCACAACCTGCCCAAGTTTATACTATTCCAGTAGACACAATTAAAATGAAGAACCAAGCTTGTAGATTTATAAAAATAAAAATGGGGTTTAAGGGGTATTTCACCCTTACAGGCGCGTCGATGGTAGTGCCCTCCTTTTTTTGTAAATATTTTGATTTCACTCAATTTGACACATAAGATTAACTACATTTTTCAATTCTTGGCACTTGAAATCCTACCATGGAAATAACTAATTTCCCTTGATTCATGCACATCTAATGCCACCCACACCATTTTACCACTTATCGTACATACACGGTTTAGGATCCATGAGATGGTGGTTTCCCAAAACCATTTTTATGATTCTGAACACACAAGAGGTCGATACGTCAATAAGGATGTTTTTATTTCAGGCTCGTGAAAATTAAAATAACTGTTGTGAAAGTTTGTGATCCTGAAAGAATGTTGGCCATCAATTAAATATACATGATCTTCCAAGACTGACATGACTGGCAGGGGGGGTGGGGTTTCATCATTCCTTCAACATCACATCAATGTAGGGTGGACCAAAATTGGTTTTAGGATCCTCATGGTAGTGGTTTCTCATAAATAATTTTATGATCCTAAATGCATGAGAAGTTGAAACATTAACATGGCAATTTTTCTCTTAGTATCATGTCGATTGAATTAACCATCATTCATGTTCATAATATTGAAGCAATGTGAGCCATCGATTTCAATCTTTATGGTTTGATCTCCTTCTATCTTCACACTTCACCACATGAAGTCACACATGGACACAGATATGATGTGGTTGGTCCACATCGCACCTCCTTCCCATGTGTCCACCTCCACATCAGACCTCTATCCACATGTCTCCTCCATGTCACCCATCCACATGGCATGGGTGGGGCCCAGCTAAAATTTCCTAAAGTTTTCAAAATTTGAAATTCCATAGAATTTTATCTTGGCCATAAGGGGGGGTTATTTTGAAATTAATTCGAAATGACTTTTGGAACCTTATCTGTCACTTAACAAAAACTGATTTCTATACCAACATTTCTAATTTATTCCTATAAACTGGCCCATACAGCTCTGATATTGCAACCAAAATCTATGATACCACTCTATAACATCCCCTTCACCTAGTATAATGAATCAGAGGGAACATTAACTAAATTTGGGCTTCCCAATTTCACCCCATAGCCAAGTTACAATTTCATAATACTTAAAATATGTGTGTAGATGCATAAATAACATACACAATGGAAATACACTATAATCACACAAATCTAGCAAGCATTTATTAACATTATCATCACATGCATCAATTAAAAATATTACACATTGAAATATAAAATAATAATTATCTTTTAACAATGCAGATCCAAGAAATTGGATGTGTAATACCTCTATAGGGATATCACTTAGCCATCACAACATTGTCTCCCACAATACCTACCCCGCATAACACCTTTTTGTGCTCAGTAATCCCCTTCACCGATCCATGATTCTCTTAAGTGATCCATCTTGCTGAGTGTTTCCAATGTATGCATAGAAGGAGGCCAATCTAATGTATGTTGTTGGAGAACCAACCCTGGCCTAAATTTGTGGCTTCTCAAGCACTTGAGAGCAATAGAACACAATGGGTAAGGGTTTCTATCTTTCCCAACCTTTGTGGTTGTAAGGCCCCAATGGTATTAAAGAAAATTCATTAGATCTATTAATAATTCATAAATATTTTCTAATTCTAATTCATTTCCATAAAAAGAAACATTATCATATTAATAATCTAAATTAAAAGAGGAGGAACCATATATGTAAAATGAAGAATTTTTGGAGAAGTTACCTCTAGATCTCCCACTAGCAATGATGGAAAAAAACATGTGGGGAATGACTCTCCACCCAACCAACCCATTAGTGAGACACTGCGAGCCCCCAATCCCCCAACGAATAAACCAGAGCCACATTTATTTTCTTGCCTTCCATAACCATAACCATATCTATATTCCTTCAAACTAAGAATAATGAATAAATAAACGAATTCCCTTCCACTCCAATCCTCCTCCTCTTATAGGTTTTTTTCATTTTTTCTTTGGAACTTGAATCTATTATATTTTATTAATTTAGCTACCAATTTGTTTTTATTTACTATTTAATATTATTCAATCATAGTTATCCTATTCATGGTGATAAGTGTTTGCTTTTACTTATTTATGTATTTACTTTAATATCAATTTAGTTTTGCTATATTTATATATATAATTAATTTAATAATAATTTTGGTTTGTTACAATGCTCACCTACAACCATCTATTTTCCCTTCCAAATATGTAGTGTTGTCTCTAAATTCAAATTTCTAGAATATTCATAGTTTAGTAATGGTCATGAACAACAATGGGGAGCTCTGGATAGTGTAAATATGCATGATATAATGAGAGAATGAAGGTTGAATCCATAGGATGTGAGATAATTTTGAAAATACAACTGACATAGATTTTGACCATATAATAAAGGACTCTTGGAAATCACACATTGACTTTTGGTAGCTAACTAAACTATCACAAAAGCGCAGTTAGCCCCATACTTCAATAGCTTCATGAGGTGACTTTTCCCACCAAACTTACACATGCATTCAATGATTGGGTTCAATTGGAAAAAATGAGATAATTGGCTTCTTTAAGAAATATGGAAGAATTTGGGTGAGTTCTAAGGTTGATAGTTGGAAGAAAAGGATTTAGTCTCCCATAGACCCCCTTTCCTCTTCCCCTCTGGTGGAATAATAGACCCTTTGGTGCTCTTTACATAGCCATGCTTGACCATTTTATTATTTATGCACATAATATTTACATATATTTTGAGTTAGCATAACAATCCAACCAAATGGTCCAAATAACTATATTTACATCATACATGCCTATCCATTCACTAGTCAGGCCTTTCCCTTGAGCTCCACACTAGGAATCCATACTAGCATATTTACACCATTTACATAATTTCATTCAATAAATTACAAGGGTCAAACTGGGGTTATTACATGTTGGAGACCTTGTAAAAGCATAAAATCCTGGAAAACCTTAATAAATTTGAATTTGTCTAGCAATCTTTGCTATGTGGAGGAGAAGTTAAGATTGATCCTATAAAGATGGAGGACATCGCTAAGTGGCTTGCTCCTACAAATGTCACTGAAGTTAGGATATTTTTCGGGGAAACACAATACCTTTGAAGTTCATAGCATACTTTTTAGTTGTACTTGCACCTCTCCATTCCATAACAACCATTAACAAGGGGTTTCGGTGGGGAAGAATTCACAAAAATCCTTTTAGGAGATTAATTGAAAGATCAACCATGCACTGATTCTTGCATTGTATAATTTGAATAATCCTTTTGAATTTGAGATAGATGCAAGAGGGTATCCTATGGGAGCAATTTCAATGAAAGGAGGGAGGACAACATGCTATCATTCTGAAATCTTTTATGTGGGAGACCTAAAATATTTTACCTACGATAATGAAATCTATGGTCTAGTTCAATATGTTAAGAAGTGGAAGAATTATTCGATGGGCAAGGAAATCATCATTCACATTAATCACTAGCCACTATAGTACTTGTAGGACCTGAGTAAGATGCAACCTACCAAACAATATAAGTGGATGGGATTCTTACAATAATGCATCTAGTAATTGATATAATAAGGGAAGTACAAACAGACTGATAGACATGCTCTCAAGGACACCTATAACCAATATTACACATTTGGGAATTCCTATGCACATGGAACCTTTCACCCATGATGCATACAAGGAGGAATACACTAAAGATGAGGACTTCAAGGAGGTATTTTAGCAAATACAAGGTCAATTCTATGTAGAATAAGGTGACAACAAGGTTGACTATCATATCCAGAGTGAGTTGCTTTATAAGTTGAACAAGATCTATGTTCTTAAATGCAAGACCTTGCTACTTATCAAAGAGGCACACACAACCAAAGCTGTAGGGAATTTCGGTGTAAGGAAGACAATTGAAAACTTATAGAGGTATGTTTACTGGCCTAAAATGCAAGAAGACATAGATTAGTTTATTAGAGGATGCATACTTTGTTTTACAATCAAGCCTATTAATAGGAAGCAAGGTCTATACCATACCTCTCCTATTCCTACGAGACTATGGGAGAGCATCTCCATGGATTTTGTGGGTGGTATTCCAATCACTAGGAAGGGAGATGAATATTTACTTGTGGTAGTTGAAAGATTTAACAATATGTGCATTCTTATTCCTTGAAAAAAGACCATCAAAGGACAATAATCATCAAACATTTTATTTAAACAAGTTTGGGTACACTTTGGGATACCAAGGAGCATCATCTCTAACAAAGATACTATATTTCTCAGTACAATTTTTATTACACTTTGGGAAAATATGGACACTAAGTTGGAGAGATATAAAACATTCCATCCATAAAAAAAATGGACATGAATAAGTAGTTAACAAGACTTTGGTTTAACTTTTGAGAAGCTGCAATTAGAAGCATCCAAAGACTTGGGATGGAAATGTGATCTACATATAGGAATTTTATAACATAACATTGCATTTTATAACATAACATTGCAGTGCACACATCCATTGGGAAATCCCCTTTTAAAACTAGTTTGAGATACTTGCCACTTTCACCTCTAGACAAATTGTAAATGTTGTCAAATTTATGACGATTTCAGGATGAACTTTCATCGCAAAATAGTCACATGTTTGACTTAAATGTGATTCCATTTTCATCAAACTGACTGTGATTCTTCCGTTGGTTGTTTCCTCATGTCCTTAATCTGAAGGGAATACAATGACATGTGGTGGGCTACATCATTGTCATTGTGGGTCGCTCTTGTGATGGCATTTATAAAGTGTACAATGAAATAGATGTTGCTCTTATGATGATAGGAGGCCACGTGGGAGACTACATTGATGTCAGTATGTGTCTCTCGACTTACGACGAAATTTTTCAAGATTACAATGAAGTATATGTTGATATTACGATGAAAGGAGGCCATGTGGTGAATTACATTGATTTCATTGTTTATCACTCTTATGACAACGTCTCTCAAAATTGCAATGAAAGTTCAGGTGTCACTCTTACAACAATAGAAGACTAGGTGGTAGGTTACATTGTTGTCACTACATTTCTCTCTATGACATACAGAGATGTGTCTCTTAAAAAGACATGATGGAACGTGGTGGGTTGTAGTGATGTCATTGTGCATCACTCATATGACGATCTCTGTCGAGATTGCGACGAAATAGATGTTGAACTTAATGTGATAAGAGGAAATGTGATGTGTTACAAGAATTTCACCATGCATCGCGCTTATGATAGCCTCGATCAAGCTTGAGAAGAAATATATGTCACACTATGAAATCAAGAAGGAAATAACCATAATCCAACTAAACAATAGTAAGCATCTAATGTGATTTGCATGGGTATTTTGAGATTTTATTATTTTCTTTTCTTTTCTAAACAACAACCAAGGTGACCTAATTGAGGGGGTTTGAAATTCTACATATACACATTTGAGAGATGCTTGAAGGGTTGGAAAGTTCATTCTTGGAGCATATTGTAGTAGTGGAAAACTTTTTTTTCTCTCACCAACCAGACCTTGACCATTACTTTCATGCAAGAAAATAGGTCTATGGTAGCCTTTCACGTATGACTCATTTATTATACATATGATCTCATGGATAATAAGTGATATGACACAATTATGTTTTCTTCTAGATGTTTGAATATTTGGTTGTCCTTGATTAAATTGATTGTAATTTTATGGTAATTATATGCATATGGAAACTCCCTTGAGACTGGAAAAGTACTAGTCCAAATGAATAGGCTCACCATCATGACAAGGGTTTGTTTTCCTATAATTATTGTGTGAATTTTCTTGTGTATATATATGTCATAACACTCACCTAACAAAGATGCAAAATTCTCACTTAGAATGCAAATTCCCCCCTTAACCCAACAAATGGCTCATAAAAGAGAAATCACTCACCATCTAATAAGCTTGCCTTCAAAAGTAAGGATTTGGTAGCTCAACTCTCTACTGCAATGGATATGCCTTTAACAACTCTCTCTTGTTGCATGTCATGTTCCTCGCCATTCTATCATGTGGCTTTTTATTTTCCCTATGCATGCTCATTTACCATCTTTTAGCAGTGGGTTAGTGTTTCTTGTATACTTGCAATATTCTCCCAAGGCTATAAGTCACGATTTCCCAAAGGTGTATGTGGTTGTAGTTAGGCCATTTTCTTCTCTTAGACTAGTGAGCAATGCATTCGAATGTCCACACATATTTATTTTTGTTAAATTTTTCTTTTTTCTCATGCTATATACCTTTCAAACACTTCCAAGCCACTCAAGTTGAAATCTCACTCCCCATTTTCATATTGATTCCATGCTTAGAACAAGTACACATTTCACTCTGGTAGTTAGGAATCATGTTGTTCATTAAAAGGATAGCTTAAGTGGTGGCTATCTTGACCAAGCATATAAGAAAAGCACAGAGTTTGATTCCTTAAAGAACAACAATGTGTTCCAAGCATGGTATATATAACAAAGAGGTACAACCTGGTTTTCAAAATGTTCATACTAAGGAAACCAATATTTGGGGGTTCCATGGATAATAGTTTTATTCAACAACCAGATTCTAATAAAGATGCCAAGGTTGAGGATGACAATGTGTGCTAGATGAAGATCACAACTAAATTGGAAAAAGTGGATGATTATTTTAAGGTAATAGTAGCAACATATAAGATCTTGAAACTTGAATTGATTTGCAAACAATGTAGACAACCTTGGATTATTTATGTTGTATGCAATAAACCAATCACAAAATACTACCCAAATAACTTGCTTGAATTAATTTTCATCTAATTTGTAGATATTCTTTTCATTCCTCTTGACACTCTTCACATTAAATAATTAACAATTTTTTAAGAAAATTCATTTGTACAACTCTAGCATAACATGCAATCATCCATCAAGGGAACATACATTGGTGTGAACTCAATGAAGGAAAATCAAAACCTATGTTTTTGAGAAAATAGACTACCATTATCACTAAAATTCAAGAGCATAAGTAAAGACAAAACCATGATTTATCTTTCATATTGCATGTGAGACAAATCACAAGTTACTACCCAAAACACATGCTTTAATTATTTTAAGTTGCATCTAGTGAATTTTGTTTTCATCTTTACTTGAATAATAAATAATTTTGAAAACAAAATTCATTTGTATCACTCTAGTGACGAAATGCAATAATCCATGAAGAGAACATACATTTGGTATGAAATTGGTAAAATAAAATCAAAGGACAAACTGAATAAAAATAGATCCAATAAAGTAACAAAACCCTATCCTTTTATATCTAATTCTTTACAATATCATTGTTATTACAAAGGAACCAATAACCTACTAAACTGAAAAAATGGCTAAGCAAATAAGTTCCAAACTGACCCATGCATAAGCTTGGTAATCCTATATTGTAATGTTATTTTGTAATTAGTTCCTCACATGTAGAAGAATGGAAAGCTCCAAAATCAAATGCTGTCAATAATCTTAAGGATCATATCACTAAATTCTCCAAAGCATGGAGATTCTTTAAATAGTTCTTGCCAAGAAACTCTAGGTCTATTTGACACATGGGCTATTATTTTCCTTGAGAAGTGATCCAGTGGATTATTCCTCTTCAAAGATCCAATATGGTACAATGGTTCAAAGAAGCGGCGGGTGAAAAATCGGACGGCGAAGACAAAAAGATCGGAGGTCGGAAGAACATCCCCCTCTGCAACATCGAAGGTCGGAAGCGCATCTCCTTCCGCAACGTCAGAGCACGCAAGCAAGATCTCCTTTCCGCAACATCGGAGGTCGGAAGAAGATCTCCTTCCTCAACATCAGAGCGATAGCAGAACGGGAGATGCAACGACGGAGATATAAAGGATATCGCAGTCCGCGACGGGCACAATCTTGATCGGAAGGATAACGCTTTCAGTAGCCGCAACGTCGGAAGCCCAAGACTTATGGAGCGGAGCAAACAACGATGCGAGGTTTGAAAAGTCAAGGAGAAAATCGGGAGACTTTGCCATCTACTGTTCGCAACTGCGGAAGCCAAAGTAACAATACATTCTGACTTGAAAAACCAAATGACAGCCGATTGAGACAGAGTTCATCGAAAGAAAATAACGGAGCTCGTTTCTTATCACTCTTCCGCAACGGCAGAAGCACAGATGACTAAAAATTCTGACCCCAATGGTTCGTAGCTTGGTGCACAGTTTTGTTGTGAAATTTGTGCAGTTTTAGTTCATATGGTTCCATTTTGGCATAGCTCTATCATACATGTAACGTTATCGTGGAGGTCAGATCCTTGGCATGGCGGGAATAACTCCCATGTGGAACACTATGATGTGGAAGGATCTTTCATTTGTAACAGTTTGGCAAAGATTTTCTTGGTAGTTATAACATTTGATTCGTCGCCACAGTTGGGATAACGCTGAAAGGAAGATGAACAGCCTGAGGCAACGGTTTCGAGAATGTGGAACCAGCTTGCTATGATGAATGAGTTTGCATTTGGCAGGAGAATGTGAACAGTCGCAATTTTTTTTAACGTTTTGGCTCATTTGTATCTGCTTAAATGAGTATATAAACGCGGTTACCTGTGGAGGATTATGGAGGTTCGTTCAGAGCGTAGTACATCATTTCTCTATCATAGAATCTTGGAGGGTTTTTGTTGTAGTTTCCAGATTGTTGTTTGTATTAGAGTCGACTGTATTCTTTGTTACATTTTGGGTTCTTTATCTTTTGAAGACCAGATTGTAATTTCACAGAGAGGAGTCTTGAAGACTTTCTGTCCAGCATTCTGTTTTACAGTTGCTGAATTTGTTTCCAGAACCATTTTGTACCTTTTAAAATCATTGATTGGATCGGTACCCATTGGAGAGGGACTCGGAGACGTAGCCCAGTGGAGGGGGTGAACTCCGTTATCAACTTCTGTTTTGTGACTCCCTGTTCCTGCGTTCTTTTTTTTTCTTCTGTTTATCAGTCTTGTTTTTCATTCCTGTTATGAGCATTTAATTCCTATTAATGCTGTTCCATTAATTAACCTATTGAACGCATTCTTTTACAACAAACTTTTAATGCACTCAAGTTGAGGTTCGACGGATCATATTATGGTATCAGAGCTGGTTGAATACTTGTGCAAGTTTGTGAATGCTTACCAGGTCCAGGTCAAAGGTTGGTGAAGGAGAATTATTTGAAGGATATCCTGAGATTGGCTCCAGGAGAACATTCTCAAGAACCATGTCCTCTCCACGAGGGGAGGAAAAAGGACATACCAAACGGGAAAAACTTGTTATTACTGAAACTGAGTTTCTGGAGGCTTTTATGAGCATGAAAGCCATGATGGAAATTCTACTTGAGGAGTGGGCAGAAAAGAAGAAGAAAGAAGAAGGATCTTCATCCAGAGATGCAGAATTGAAGAAGGAAGAAAAGGGTAAAGGAGTAGGAGGTGATGGTGATCCTCCTAATACTAACCAAACTTTCTCTTCTTCTCATACTTCTCATTCAAGTAATGCAAGTCCTAATATGCCTTATTTCAAATTGGATGTAAAATTTGAATTACCTATTTATAATGGAGATGTAGATGCTAAAAAATTAGACAATTGGATCAAGCAGCTTGAAGTATATTGCAGGGTGCAGGGCATTAATGATGACCCTTCCAGGATTCAATTGGCCACTTTGAGAATGAGTGGAATGGCTCTTACTTGGTGGGAGAGAAATATTCAGCAAGATCTTCGAAAGAATGGTAAAATTATTTCAGTTTGGAATGAATTCATCGAAGTATTAAGAAATCAATTTTATCCTTTAGGTCACATGCATCAACTAACCATGAATTGGAAAATGTTTAGACAAGATAAAGGACAAAGCATTCAAGATTATACCCATGAATTCAGAAAGAGGGCTATTGCATTGAATGTTTCATTAGATACACAGGAAACTCTTCTTAAGTACATTGGTGGCATGCATTCTTATTTGAAGCATACTTTGTTGATGTTTAACCGCAGTAATTTGGATGATGTATGTGTTCAAGCTACCCATTTAGAAGCCATGGGTAAGCATGCTAATGATACTTTTGTGAAGAAGTCATTTAAATTTGACAGCAAATCTAAAGGTCAAGATAAGGGGAAAAAGAATATGGCTACTGTTAAGAAAGAGGGTGAAAAGCTGACGTGTTCGCATTGCCAGAAGGGACATGATGTCTCTAAGAATTGGAAACTTCATCTGGAGTTAAGGCCAAAGAAGTACAGAGGAAACAAAGACAAAGGAAAAGGAAAAGCTACTGCAGCAGTTATTCAAGACTTGGGATCCGACTCAGGTGATGAAACAAAGGTTACAGCTGTCGGAATCCAGGGTAAGGATAAAAGTATCTCACTTCCCATTGATGCACAACCAAGTTCTAGTGCAAGTACAAGTCTGCCATCTACTTCTAAGAAAAATGATAAAGATAGAAGTGGGTGATTCCATGAAGATGGGTAACACTTTTTGGCCAAATTTGGCGATGAAAACCTGATTTTTTACTCATGTGCTAGATAGAAGCCCTCAAAACGCA
>LPNX011071820.1:1976-25372 GCA_001517045.1 Pseudotsuga menziesii
CGAATAATTGTTCGGCCGAATAAATGTTCGGCCGAAAAAGTATTCGGCCGAAAACTTATCTGGCCAACGGTCTTAGCCGGACGGTATTTTCCCGGCAAACTGTGCAAGCCGTTCAATACGAGGCACGGCGTCAACTTTTATCTTTCGGCCGAAAAATGTTAAATTATTTCGGCCGAAAAATATTGTTAGTTCGGCCGAAAAATATTGTTAGTTCGGCCGAAAGATGCTAGAATATGATTTTGAAAGCGCATTTGTCATGGAATAGACACCCAACTTCATGATTTCACCCATATGTTAATTTTGTCTTTAAAAAATGTCTTAAACAACCCCACCTTGTATTAGTGCAAGAAGATGAGAAAAACCTAAAGGGGTTAGATTTATTAGTGAAGAGATTAGATGTTTTCACCAATGGGAAAGGTTCAATTTCAATGAATCCCGAATCTAGAGCCATGGGGAATGTTGGGGTAGTGTCCAAATGTGTGGTTCCACCTAGAGAGATTGTATTAAATGATCTCTGACCATTGGACACATAAGTGGATCAAATCCCAGCCGAGAGAGATTGTATTAAATGATATAGTAACCCTTGGACACGTAAGTTGATGAAATGGAAACTGCATGTCCTCCTAACATTAAATCTTGTTAAAATATGAGAGACAAGAAACAAGGAAAAAATCCATAAACAACAATTTTACTGTGGTAAAACCCCGTAAAGGGAAACATCCACACAGGAAAAGTATTGAAACTCATTAATCAAGATCAAAGAGATTACATAACAGGCCATTCAACCTCTATTCCTACCACATAATCTAAATATCCAAACCATGCACTATATACTTCACGAAATAAGTCACATGAGTAAAACGAATGTTGATTATGCCTGTTAAAAAAAACTTCCTGTAAACAAATCTGGATTTTTGTTATTTGTCATTATTAACAATCTCCACCTTGACAAAAAAATTATACTTTTCACAAGACTATTCATCACCGTTTTTTCAAACCAAGAGAAGCTACACACGATCATAGCTTCTCTGATAACATTGGTTTTGTAAACATATCTGCATAATTTTCTTGAGTTTGAACATTTTTTAGATCTACTGCAATTTCGCCAATGGATTGTCCTACAAAATGATAGTTTACATCAATATGTTTAGTCTTATTATGATAAACATGATTTGTAGCTAAATGTATAGCACTTTGACTGTCACATAAAACAAGCACACGGTTCTATAACTTTCCAATTTCTCTAAGCATATGTTTAAGCCAAATCACTTCTTTGCAAGCATGTGAGGAAATAATGTATTAATCCTATGTAGTGGATAAAATAATTTTTTCCTGAAGCTTCGACATCCAACTTATATCTCCACCTACAAGAGTAAATACATAACCTAAAGTAGACCTTATATTGTCCAAATCACCTGTGAAATCTGAATAAACAAAACCGCTCATAGAATCATTGTTATTATTAAAGGTGGTACAATAATCACTTTTGCTTCTTAGGTACTAAAACACCCATTTCACTGCATTCGAATGTTCTTTTCCTAGATTTTTCATGTATTTACGAACAACACCTACTGCATGTGAAACATCAGGTATAGTACACATCATTGCATACATTAAACATCCTATTTCATTGTCATATGGCACATGATAAATATAATCATTATCTTCAACACTACTAGGACATAAACCTGAAGAAAAATAAAAATGGGAATCCAAACGAACATTGACAGGTTTTGCCTTATTTATTTCATATCTTACAAGTATTTTCTCAACATACTTCTCATATGAAAAACTAATCTTACCATTTCTTCTGTCTCTCTGTATTTCAATACCCAAGATTTGTTTCACAACTCCACGATCCTTCATATAAAAAATCCTAGCCATATGAGCCTTGAACCTGTTAATCTCCTCCACGCTTTTACTCACAATAAACATATCATCAACATACAACACTAAGATAATGAATATTCCATTTAAACTTTTTAAGTATAAACAATGATCATATTCACTTCTAGTATAATCTTGGCTCACCATGAATTAGTCAAAATTCTTGTACCATTTCATGGGAAATTTTTTTAGGCCATACTTGAATGATCTATTCAAGCTTGCAAACTAATATTTCGTTATGATTTTGCACAAAGCCTTTTGGTTGTTCCATATAAGTATCCTCATCTAAATCTCCATGTAACAAAGTTGTTTTAACATCAAGTTTCTCTAACTCCAAATCAAGCAATGCAACTAGAGATAGCACAGTACGAATAAATAAAATCTTGACAATTGGTGAAAAAATATCATGATAGTCAATACCTTCCATCTGAGATCACCCTTTGATACCAATCTAGCTTAGTATATTTTAACCTTACCATCAACGTCCTTCTTCAACTTGAAGACCCATTTACATCCAACAATTTTTCTATCTTTCGTGAGTTCAACGAATTCCCATGTTTTGTATTGTTTTATATCCTCTCTATAGAGTCTTTAATCTATCTATTATATATTTTATTTTGGGTATAGTAGGAAACACTAAAAATATGGAAGTGGCAGGGTCCTCGGCAGACTTCCTCTTCTCCATGAGCTTACAACTAGTAGTGTCCTTTTTACAATTTCCTCCATTCCCTCTTCTCATGAGCGACGTATTCTTCTCCTCGTCTAGAAAATGAAACTCCTCTTCACACCCACTTATGCGGTGCTCTTCACCTTCACTAAATCCCTCTTCCCCATGCTTCGACGGCTGTGTAAAACCTCTCTTCTCCCCAATGCAGTCTCCACACTCTTCCTCCCTACTCCATGGTGACTGCATAATCCTCCAGCAACTTGCGATCCTTTAGCATCCATCACTCACATTCTAGGCTTCGTCTCATCTCCATGATGGCAGCACAATATCTCACATTTGAGGCTTCTCTACTCTGTGATCCTCACGTTCAAGGATTATCTCCTCTTCATATGACTTACCAGTGAGTTTGGGGATTCTCCTCTTCACCACGGTTTACTTCACAGTCCAAATCCACATCTCGGGAACATTCACTTCTAGGAATCAAACAACAATGGGCTCACCTCTATGCAGCATCCAATAGCTCCTCCATGCAGTAGCAAGGATCTCATTCACATGCTCTCTTATGGATATTAGAATGAATCCTATCTTCCTCAGTGGCTAGCTCTCTTTACTCAGTGGTTTTCTCTCTTCACTCATGGATGTGATACCACGTGTTAAAATATCAAAGACAAGAAACAAGGAAAAACTCCATTATTAACAACAATTTTAATGTGGTAAAATCCCATAAGGGGAAACATCTGCGCATGAAAAGTATTGAAACTCATTAATCAAGATCAAGGAGATTACATGATGGGTCATTCATCCTCTCAGTATACCACACAAAGTACGTATCCCAACAATGCACTATATACTTCATAAAATAAATTACATGAGTAAAATTGTTGCGAGTTATACTAGTTACAAAAAAATTCTCATAAACAAATCTAATCCCACAGGTTTAGAGAAATTAGTAATGAGTATTTGATATGATAATTTGTAAATAGAAAATCACTAGTTCAAATCCCTCATAAATACGAACTTTAAAATATATAATAGTCTGAACATGAGTGATAAAATCCTCAACGGCCTAGGAATGGAAAGAAGGGTGTTCTTCATTATAAAGGGTTGGGTCACTGTTTAGATATGTATCTTCACTTGCAAGATCCTAAAAATTTTACTTTTTAGAGAATGAGCATCAGGGTCTAGATGATGATGAAACAAATTTTTGCGCACAACAAATTCAAAGAGATGGAACTCTCTGATGTTTAAAGTCAATGAGATATAATGTGAATCTAATGTTTAGTAATGTATTATCTCTTCGTACATTTTGACATTTCCTGATAGATCCTTTGACTTGTGTGATAAATGCTCTCCATTGCTTGATATGGTCTGTATTGTCTTGATTTCTCAGTGATTTTAAATTATTGTATTAAATCAATATAAATATTATTTTTCTAGCATTTATACTCTGCTAAAATGGAATAGAATAAAATGATTGAAACATATGGATGAAAAGTTAATTTCTAAATTTTGTAGGAACACTATCTCTATTGCCAAATATCTTGAAATTGAAGTCCCTTTATTAATTTTTATGTTGAAATATACAAGGTTAATGGCAACATCAATTTCAATAACTTAATACTAAGTTCAATAGTAATGAATACGAAATGACAGTATCTAAGATTTTTTTACGGTGTTCAGGGAATATGAAATATCATTTATTAATATCTTTGATGATATTCATGAAATGTGAAATGTCATTATTTAAGATTTTTAAATCCAACGCAAGAATTAATATTGGTAGTTAAGAGAAAACATATATTATCTACACATTATTTTTGGTCTCATGAATAGTAAGTATTATCTTTTACTCAGATTATTGTAGCTACCGAAGGAGGTGTACAATTGCAATCATTAGCCATTGAGTACATATTAATCAGCCAGTTGACCATAAAAACAATTTCCCGTTTGCATAGTTTAACATCACACATAACATTATTATTATTATTATAATTATTATTAAATATGTAATTCAATTTAACAATAATATTATTCGTTGATAGAATTGGGTGTTATTTCCAGGGGGACGAGGAAAATATCGATGTTGATTAACATATTTAGTACGTTAATAATTAGCAGCAGTTGTAACAATATATCGTCTTTGATGTATTTGCACAACTCTTGTCTGCATTTAATAGAATGAAGGTGTTATTATCTAGGGTCCGACTTAAATATTGGGATTGGAAACCATGATTAATGCACCGCCTCACCCTCTACAATTCACCGCCTTCTTGAGATGTATGTTTGTTTCCAAGTAGCTTGGACCGCCTCCTCGAGCCTTCTTCGCTTTATGCAAATACCACCTTCTACCTCCCGAACTTATCTATGGACTTTTTCATATTTATGGAGCAAGTTCTATTGGAAGAGTAGCATTTGAGCTTCTAGAGAAGCTCCCATCTCTATCTAAGTTAAAGTGTCTGATATTTTGGAGCAACGCCCATATCCATCTAAGTTATATCCTTGCGGTAATATTTGCACACCAAATCATTGTGTAATCACATATTTTTTGAACTCCCTATCATATTTGTTATTTTAATTATTATTTCACAATATCTTTATCATTCTAATCCAATACTCAAACAAAACAATTGCAAAATATAGTAAGTTGGAATGCATATAGTGGATTTGAGCAAATAAGGAAAGACATTCAAAGGGATGTTTGTGTACTAAACGCTTAATCAACCTATAATTTCATATTATCATCATTAATGATTTCTATATGCCAGAGCTCTGAGAGGAGGTTGAGTGAAGCGATGGATATGAAAACAAGACAAAGAAAAGTAAGACGTATTGCAACATACATACATAATTCTATATACTGTGGAAACCATACCTCTGCAAGTTTGTGTACTTCGTTCATCTACAAGGTTTTGTATTCTTTCATCTTTGATAGTCCTTCATATTTGATAGTCTATATACTGTGGAAACCAGATACTGTGGAAACCATACCTCTGCAAGTTTGTGTACTTCGTTCATCTACAAGGTTTTGTATTCTTTCATCTTTGATAGTCCTTCATATTTGATAGTCTATTAACAAGCCCATGTCTATGTTTTAGGTGTAGTTTCACAATGCTTCTATTTGGTGCCAACAATCCTTATTTAGTACATGTTCTACAAGCCAGTTATTTAAATACTTTTCAATCTTCATTGTATATAGGTGCAGTTCAAGTGACTTATTTTAATTTAAATTATCATTTGATTGCATTCTAAATAATATAAATTCTCATTTGGTAGGTTATTCCTTTGTCTTTAGCTATGCTTAATAACATGCAGTTGCAACTCTTATCTTTAAAGTTTCTAGGATCTACCTTTGTGAAGCTTGATACACCACCGCATCACAGCTGTTATCTTTTATGCTTAGTGAAGGAGAATGAAAAAATTACAGTTACATATCTAAGCAGGTTTGAAGTGATGACAACTTCTATCTGGATTATCAAAGCTGGTCCTATCTCCAGCTAAATCGTTGTTTATGTTCGTGTAGCTGATATGAATCCCTTTTTTGTCCCTGTAGCTGGTGTATAAGTAGTGTAGCTGGTAATCCCCATGACTGCAATGCAAAGCACATACATGCAAGTAAAATTGTCAATTTGATAGATGTTGTAACATAATTTATTAATGGTTCATTCTTAGAAACAATAGTTATATCATTGAAGCATGACTATGATTATCTTAAAAGGTTACAAAGCATTTAAGATACAAAAACAAACTTGCTGAGAGGATTGAATGACTCATGTTTTTAGGATGAAAGACTTTTGACATGCACAATCCTAGAGCATATCTAATGCTTATTGATTAACCATAAGTAGTTGATCAATATGTTCATCTTCTCTTTCTCCCCAGTGGTTATCCCTATTTCTTTCATGCACAAACAATTACATTATTAAATATTCTTTTTATGAGGATTTTCATAAAAAAAATTGCACGGTTTCATGGCATGCACGCCTTTGTTTTTTTAGAAACAGATATAGGAAAATACATATGCAAACCATGGATGCATAGGGATCCTATTTGAAATAATTTTGTATGCATTTATTCAGCCAAAAATATAATGAAAATAAAAAGATGAAAAAGAAGGGAACAAGGATGAACCTTACTTAGTCAGTCGCAGTATATATGTTGTATTTCTTATTCTTCCCATCAAATAGTTAGTACTACCATTAGTTATTTCCATTTCCTTCATATAACTTTGTAATTTACTTAGTAAAATCCCTTTCCAGTAAAGCAATAGATGTAAAAAGACCTAAAATCTCTTCATAAATGCATCATCTCGAAGAAAATGGTGGAGAGAAGACAATGCAGTGGTTCAGAGTGGTCTGCTGGCAGAAAAATCCACAAAAATAATATATACCATGTTGTCATAGTTGTTCCAAGTCCTGAGCATAATTGTATGTTTCAAATTCAAATTTAAAGTTTCAAAAACATAAAACCAGAGTAGCTTAACTTACAATGAATCAAATCAATTCAAGCAGATAAGATGAAAACTCTATCAAAGGAAATTGAGGCTGATTATATTCATCTAAGAGGTAAAAAAAAAATTACACTAATGTGCTCTCTTTAGGAACTATTTCATATGAAATTTGTTACATAGAAAAATGGTATAATGGTCGTTATAGTCATGAATCGCAGTTATATCTATTGTAGACTCTTCAACGAAGGAACCAACTATTATTAGATGTTCCTAAGAATCGATCAGATGACCGAGTATGATACATAGAGATACAATGCACAATCCAACTCATGGAATAGTTCGATATTGATTCCCAATTTTGATATTGTTCTATTGTTCTTTCCTCCATGTTACCATGATAGAAAATTACCAGCACAATGATTATTAATCATTGACACAATTCAACAATATGAGTCCAATTCATAGTTTCAGTCTATTAAAGGGCTTAAATACTAATTCTTGGGAATGAAATTAAAAGCGGAACACCCCAGTTTAAACTATTTTCTTTAAGGCCTATATTCATGTTCAATCAGGGTTTGTAGCTTCTACATTATGCTACATCCTTGTACACAATGCTTACATACGTCGCTACACATTTGTGTGCATTAGTGTTTTTTTCTAAAAGCTCTATCGGTTATTCTTTGCATTAGTGTTCTTATTAAAAGAAATGTATACAACCTACCAACTTCGGCGGGTATAGCTTCCATGCATGTAACATGCCTAAAATACCTGAATAGATTGTTTAGGTGGGTAGTATAAAATTTCTAATTCTATATACATTTACTCATACCAATAAGTTTGTAATAATTGTTTAATTAACCATAGCCATTCATTTAAGATTAAGAATATAAAATAAAATCACATTAATACTAATGTAATGTCCCTAGAAATTGAAAAAAAAAATATTAGGATAGTTAGACACAACCTATTCCAAACATTATTTAAACTTGCAGAATGTGTTGTACTCTATTGTACTGTTTAATTGTCATAAGTTGTTCTTACATCTTACTCCCTTACTTCAGTTATGATTATTACTCTTGTTTACTATTGTGATTATGATGTTGTAATGTTAATTACTATGTGATTCTTATGGTTACGCTTTGTTTTGTATGTTAGATTCTTTAATTATCTACTTCATTATTATTTTACATGTGCTTACGTTGTATATCTGATTCTAACTTAACTTTGTTTCTAGAACCGAAGTGGGTGGAGTGGCGGGACTAATTCTCCCATGTAACTGTATGAGAGGTAAAAGTCTCTACTTGTCTAGCGGGCTTACGTAGTTCTATTTGAACTAAGGCACTCTTAATCTGTTTACATGCAGGTGCACCTAGTGATGATAAACGTGTTACGGAAAGTTGAACGTTTGGTCACTAGTGTTCATACTTGCTGCCAGTGACACCTACTGGTTCTTTATTGTTGTTCTTTACAAACTTGTAGTATTGACAAGGTCAATACCACACCTATCATTGCATGACACAACTAGGTATTTTTAATGGCATTTATTGTTATTGGGGTAATTATTATCAATTGTTCATACCATAGTCTATTTATATTTACATGTTTATTTTACGATAAGTAATTAACTTAAAATTTTGTTTTAATATTTTATAGGTTCTGATGTCATTGGTTAAAAAGAATCTTGGTATTATGTATATACAACATACCATGGCATATTGCATATGCCATGGTCTTAGGCTTAGAGCGTAAAGAGTTTTATGCATAAGGTCCTAAGGTTTAAAACCTAAGGTAAGCAATATACATGTTAATGTTGACCTTGTATCCACTTGGGGTGATGAATATATATCATAGTTTATACCTATGGATATGACATCCTAGAGCTTGTATTAAACCTTGGGTGGCGAATATATCATAGTTTTAAACTATGCGCAGGGAGTTTAATACCATCCATACCATGGAGGCATTCGATAATTCAATGCGTGAGAAATATAGGGAAGTGGGTTTGGGTTTTGATAGTGGCCAAGAGGCTAGCGCCATTAATGTGCATTGGAGTGTGTGGAAGCCTAGACTTAGGGTTTGGCTCACGATGGGCTTGGTCATTTCGCAGCTCACTGCTTACCCTTGGCCCCTGCGTAGTATGGTGAATGCGACTTTCATTTGGATGATAGGTATGGCAATCGGTGTGGTTTTTACAACATTCATTGTTTGTTGGTAGCTTACTCCAGAAATTCATACTTCTCATTACCATTCTCTTGTTGTGGTTGCAGGTTACATGGATGCCAAGGAGAGGCATGGTTCATAGCTTTGCAAACAAGTCGTGGGAAAGGCCATTCCTTTATGAAAAGCCTATTAATAAGTTTCTACTTGTCCTCTCTTGGCTTTCATGGTTGAGACTGAGTTTTATCTCGTCACTGGTTGGGGTTCGCTCAAGTTCTGGTTTTAAAGGATGTGTTTCGTTTTAGGGTTTGACAGTGGGGTTTTCGATGGATTTTGGGCTTGAGTTAAAATGTAATGGAATGTAATTTAAAGGATGGTTTTATCCATGAAGAGAAACTTGGTTCCTTTAACAAGCTCTGCGTGTAATTTGTAAATTAATAGTTTTGATTTAAGTTATGTAAACAGTGGTGTCACAACTGCTTACAATGGTGCAACGACTAGAGGAACGACTACATATCTTGGTTTTTGGTTTCAAATGACTGTGTATATAAACTTGTGTTGCGTTGATGTTTATTATACTATAGTGTTTCATTCTATGGTTACTGTTTATGTTTATTATGTGGAATTCTCCTACGTTGGTTGTATTAGTTACTTGGATGATTTAAATAGTCAGTGTTGATGGCTTTTGGGGCCACACTGTGAATGGTGTTGGCACCCACCATTGTGGTTGTGATAATGAATAGATTTAGATTTACAGTCAGTGTTTTTAATACGTAAATGAAATGTTAAGGAAGTTCGCGGGTGTAAACACCGTGTGGAAAATCCTTGCTGTGAGTGATTCATTGACAGGGCATAGAGTAGTTTAATAATATACTGTGAATTTTATTTATGGGTCGTGGCCATGAATTTACAGCGTAAGGATTTGTAAAGGTCTTACGACCACTGTGTAATGATTTTAAGTTGGGTTTATAACATGTGTGTAGTTGATACACCATGTCTTTATAAAATATTTAGGACCCTACAGGACTTAGCCCTGGGTTGCTTACGGTATTGAGGGTTTATTATTTGCAATGGTTGCGATTTGGATATTCCGAGTGTCCACAGGATTCGATCCTACGGCCTCGTTGCACTTACATAATTCTTAATTTAATACGGTAATGATGTGTTGGTTAATTGTGATATGGTTGTTGTCCATTGATTACTGCATATTAATGTTATGGTGGTCTTTATGTAAAGGGAATCGTATTTTATGTATGTGAATTGGAAAATGGGTGTCTACAGGACTCATTACTGTGACCTTGATGCAAATGCTTGGTTGTCATAAGATTTCTATATATGAAATTATAATGTGGTTTTTATTTGGGCCTTGTAACTTATGGGTATGGTTCTTATTATGCATAATTATAATGTTTTAGATGGATTGAATTTGTATATTTATGCCAAGGTTTATAATGTTGGCAATGGTATTACTGTTTATGATTTTTTGAAAAATACTAGTATAATTATTTATAAATCGTGGACCATATAGGGTTTTGATTTACTTGGTCTCTTAATTCATTTTAAGGTAATACTTAGTTAATGGAAAATATTTGGTTAATGGCAGGAGGTTTATTTGTACAGACCTTGAAAGGTCTTCGCTGATTCTTAACATAGATTTAGTATGGGATATTCATAATTTGTATTAAGTTGTAATTAATGGGTTGGTAGCTTGGATTTATATTTATATTTTATAATTGTTAATATATATATATATATATATATATATATATATATATATATACTCGTTAGTTTATTGTTTATTATAATTAGATAATGGTAATCTAGGTTTTAAATGAAGCTTTAGATCAGAACTAGTATTTAATTAAACATGGACTTGATGAAAAATGAAATATGTCAGGATAGTATGTAGGACCAAGAACAGCTATGTAATAGATCTGAAATAAAACATAGTTTGTAGGAAGCACATTTTGAAATAGTAAAATATAATACATAAGTAAAACTAAAGTGAAAAACCCTTGATGGATGTTTATACATGAATTAAATTTACAGAAGTGAACTAGATGAACAAACCTTGGATAAATATAGCATGGGAAATATATTATAGTCCAGGGTTATAATTTAAAATGTAAACCCTAGAATATTTAAAACAGAAAACAAACACATAGGGTTAGAATCTATCATGCAATCATTTGCCTAGTTTATTTAACATTTATTCTAGAAAATGAAATAGGCAGTCTAGGATCTCATACCTATAAATTTAAGCTCCTTTAATGGTTGAAACATGCACACTCAAATAACCCGTATTAACAATTCATAGGAAGATCTGACCTCTGTATTAGATAACTTAATCACTTGGGAACTACCACGTTCCACCCAACCATGACCCGAAACCGTTCCTGGTTTCAATCCGGATCCCCCCAAGCTGGTTCCAACATGCAAGTAGCTTAGAGCACCTAAGGTGAGGCTGTCCTAGTTTTGTATATTAGTTCTGGATCAGTTCTCCTTCTTCCTCTTAGGGAAATGTTCTCCAAGAACTCTTTCTTAAGAAATTAGCAGGCAGAATAATGACTCCAAAAAGATAGATCAGGTCCCCAAGCCTTTACTTGGCTTGATACTTTATAGACAGACTTTTATGTCAAGGGGGAAGTTAAATCAAGAATTGCTTCATTTCTTGATTTAACCCTTTTCATTTAATTTAGTACTTTTAATATTTAACTTAGGAACTTTTATCTAGTTCCTAATTTGACTTTTATAGGTATTATACTATTTAATTTTTATCTTAGTAATAATAGTAATAGATGGAACTTTTCCTTCTCTCTCATATTATTAATATTATTATTATATTTAATGTTTATTCATAGCATGTATAAAATACATAATAATATAACCTTTGTTAACATTTGTCTTGGGGCCTCACATGTTGTGATCCTTATACTTACGACACTTTCTTCATTAAGGTCATTAGGTATTTGGTTAGGTCTACTAGTCTAGGAAACTCTAAAAATCCTTGCATGTTGGATTACCTCGTATAACATTGTAGTTCTTTAGTACTTGATGAGAATATAGAAATTCAAAATTCCATTTAATCACTTATAAATAAGTCTTATGAGATCAATATTTTTCTCGAGTCATTTTCACTCAGGAATCATTAATTCTTTTCAGTAACTCCTAGCACTTACCAAAGCCCATGCTCAATGCTAAAAAATAGGGAGTTACAAACTTAGTGTTATTCCTGAGCTCTTCGCTCAACACTAATGCTAGGATGTACTTGTACAATACACCAAGGGATACAATGGCTTATGATCAACATAAACATAAACATGGAAGGTTCCAAGGCTTATTCCCAACACTTCCAACTTATCTTTTCATCTGTTTCAGAGTTGCAAGCTCAACACAAATATAATACTCATGTGATCCAGAGCTTCTCGCTCAACAAAATATTAACTACTCATGTGCTCCAGAGCTCCCTGCTCAACACAAAACATCTCATCAATCATATGCTTCAGGGTCCACGCCCAACACAAACAAGCATATATATATCATCAACAATTGGCTTACGCCCAATCTATAAAACAAATCATCATGTTCATATGCACTGAGGTCTTCGACCCAATATATCAAAATAAAACATTAAGATAACATCATAATCAATAGAATCATGCCTATAAGTGTTAGGTCTAGAATTTGGGATATTACACCTAATCTATATAAGCCAATCTTATCGAAATTTAATCAGGTACAACCATTACATTAGTCGCAAGACTATATTTTGAATGAGATAATGATTTACACATTAACACTATCTTTTAATTGTTGTTAACACCCTTCATAACAAGGTACCATACTTTGTACTTGATATCCTGGGTCCAACCATCAAAGATGAGACATGAGTATCTTGAGTGAAGCAAATGACAAGGTTAGATATGCTTTAGATGATCAAAGAGACAATTTAAAAAGTATGCAAATATACAACTAATTTACTCTACACTGTTTTTTGAGAGTTATTTTAATTCCTTTCCACCATTGAGGCACAACTTCTGCAACCACCACATGAATTCATGTAACTCAACATGCATATTAGTACTAGATATCAACCTATAAATCCAAGAACACAAGTTTCCTAATAAACTTAAAAACACAATAAATTAAATCCATAAACAAAGCTAACCATTACATATACTTCTTTTAGCTTGGGCGACTCAAAGTGTGTCTACAAATTTCCTCCCAACCATAGGATATTTGACGTATGTTTTCCGTCTAAAGCACCCTCGAGCTAGGAGACAAATACAGTAAGGTTCGAGGTTATAAACAAAATCTCTCCAAGTTTCAAGTTAAGACAATATTTTAAATCAAAGGTATACTTCGTCTAGGTGTATGAGACTTTAAAACTCTTTGTCGTCATAACATATATAAAACCATTAATCATGACTATCCCTCATCATCTTTTGTCCATAACCAAAAGGTCATGTCAACAATTCATTTACACCCCTAAAGTATAGTATCTTAAGCAACCCTATTTCTTTAAGGTCCTGATATTTCTTAATTACATGGATGCTATTAACTATACAAATTTCAAGAGTGCAATCTAATGTAATTATTCCATCATTATTATAACAAGATTTTCCTACCATTTACTTATAGCCATAGTTATTAATAAGTTACCTATTATATTCAAGAGAGTAAACTCATACCTATCTAATAGGATATATTCATATGCTAGGATGAGAACCTTCCCTTATCTAGTATATATAAATAACCTCTCTTTAATACTCTACTATTTATTATCAAATCCTTCCTATTTATTGTAATGTATGCAACTTTAGCAACAAAAATACCCATGCAAACACCATGTCATAAGCTTTCTTATAATCTAAATATTAACCCAAAATTGTAAGCTAGGCCTTTTGCAAATGTATTCACACAACATTGAAAACTCATCCAAGGAAAACAACCATTTATTTAATTGGTCAATCATGCCGACAAAGTTTAGAGGTTAGATCCAAAAAGGTAAATTGTAGCAAGGGTCAGAGATATAAATCCAATCACAAGAAATTTAAAGGATTATATCTAAATTACACTTTTAATTGTAAATCGTGGCATGTATCAGAGTTATAGATCTAATCCATAGAGCTAATTGTAACTTGCATACACATTAAAGAGTTTAAATTATTCCTAAATCTTAATGCAAAACACATTCAAATTTCAATCGTAACCATGACAAATCACATAACAACCTCGGATATGGATTTCTCAATCAAAACGCAGGTAGAAATTAGAGATTTAATTATCAAACATTAAACTCATTTTCAAAGATTGCAGGAATTCAAATTAAGATTTATAACATCGATCTTGATCTCCTATCCATAAAATGCAGGAAGTCAAAGTAATATCAAAATTGATCTCTTATCTGAAAAATCGCAGTCAGTCAAAGTATTATAAACTTGATCTCTTATTCATAAATCGCAGGCATCAACACATTTAGGTCTAAAATTTATCACAACTAGAATCACAGGCATCCATTCTTGTAGTCATATCCATGTAGTATTAGAAGGAAATCGTAGCATACATTCTTATGTGAGATCCACACATTATGAGAAGGTAATCGAACCATATATTATTATGTTCAGATCCAAAATTGCAGGTAGTCACTATATTATACAAATATGACATGTCGGTCTAAAATCAATTAGAAGCCGGAATCGTAGGAAATTAATACATTCATATCTAAAACGTGTAAAGAAAGTTACGACAAATAATATATGTTCAAATCATAGTCTTATCCAAAACGCAGGCACAATATAAGTGTTCGTCTCACGATGCATTTCTTAATGATATTGCAAGACAAAAATATCCATTCATGATAAATCGCAGGAAATACAGGTAGCCATGACATTTCAGAAATTGCAGGAATCCAATTCACCATATACCAAAAAGGAAAAATCGTAGGTAATAAATTCAGATCCACAATGTACCAAAAGAAAAATAAAATCGTAGGCATACCTGGTTGGTCTATCATCATTCCTCAAATAGCAGAAATTGCAGGCAGCTATGACATTTCAAAAATCGCAAGCATCCTATTCACCATATACCGAAAAGGATAATTGTAGGTAATAAAATTAAGATCCACAACATCTAAGCCATGCAATCACGACTTGGGAACAAGTTGATGCTGATCATTAAGCTTAGATCCACCATACTAACATCTAGGTTATGAATTCCTAGCTTGGGAACAAGCTAATGCTGATCATTAAGCTCAAATCCACCATACTAACATCTAAGTTATGCAATCGCAGCTTGGGAATAAGTCAATGCTAATCATTAAGCTCAGATCCACCATCTAACATCTAGGTTATGAAATCCTACATTGGAAACAAGTTGATGTTGATCATTAATCTTAGCTCCACCATACTAACATCTAAGTTATGAAATTGCAGCTTGGGAACAATCCTACACTGTTTAATAACTTCAGATTCATAACATATAATCCATGGACTCACAACCATGTTCCCAACCATATGTTCCCAACCATTTCACGAGTGATTATTATTTTTCTATTTGTTTATAATTATATATTTGATTTACAAAAACATAAATTTAACTTTCTAAGTAGGGACTCAAACGTATTTCACAACATTTTTTTGTTGAAGTTATAATATCAAACATATATAGCAATATCATTGACTAATAATATTTTGATTATGTTGTTAATTAGACCTTATGAGTCTACTAAAACCTTGCGACATTTAGCTACTAACGTTACTTTAGGAAGATGCTTAAGATTTTAATAAATGAAGGGAGAAACTCTAGTGTCCATGACACTTAAGATGACACTCGTCATCTAATGACATGGCTTCCTAGCCATTCATCCCGCCCCCTAGTGGATTCATCCCCAAACATCGTTTTAGTCACGCAACGCTTTAAGTCTCCTAACATTATCAATTTTGTCCACATTTGATGAAGTTAGGATTCATGCTTGCAATGATTTTTACTTACGCTTCATGTTTCCCGGTCGCGTATTAAGGAGATGTTACAATGCAACACTTGTTAATTTTGTTCCATGAATGTTTTTGTTTGAATTCTATTGTGTAACTATTTTACACCAATATTTCTAAACTTCTATCACATAATTTATACGTTTATAAAGAAGAATATCGATTAATGTTTATACACTTTTATTCGATAATTTATTTACCTATGGAAAATAATATCTTTTAATATAAAAAAAATTCATTTTAAAATGTATTTTTAAAGTAATAACTATTACATCTTATTAGATTATTTGTAAAAAGGTTATTAATAATATTTAAAAAAATCTCATCTACAACTTATTAAAAAACTTAATAATATTTAAAAAAACTCATCTACAAATTATTTAAAAGCTTAATAATATTTAAAGAATCCACAAATTTACAAAAAAACTTAATAATATTTAAAAAAATATCATTTACCAATGATTAAAAAACTTAATAATATTTAATATTATTAAACAATCTGACCCACAAATTTATAATATGTCTCCAAAGCATAGAGACCCCTTGTTTTATTAAACTTTTGTAAATTAAATTTCTATTATTTCAATGTTATTATTCCAAGTAACCTAATATTCTTAGCTCTTTATTGTTACATTATTTTATTAATGTAAATTGATTATTAGAAAAATTTCTTTATTTTTAATAACTTTATCTAACAACGTCTTTTTCTTAATGGGTCATTAATTTTAAATAAAACTATGCATATTCTTTTTAATTAGAATAGGTTTTTAATTTTTATTTTTATTTTTAATTTTAATATTAATTTTTAATTCATATTACATAATGTTATGTGATATTAGAATCTTAAACAAACATATTTTCAGTCCCATGGGTTAGCTCAATTGGTAAGATGTGCGCACACTATCTTGGTGGTTTGGGGAGAGGTCATGGGTTGGAGCCTTGAGTCCTTTGGGGTTAGGCCTTCTGCAAGGATGACCGACGGTTTACCACCTCTACCATCCACTAATGTGGGGAAGTATTGCTGAGTTTCCTATGGATCTTTCCATCTGAAAACAAAAACCAACATATTTTCATTTTTTTCAATTTAAAATTTAATATTAATTTAATTTTTTTAATTATTAAAATATTTTTTTTTACTTTTGAATATTATTTAAGCATGCAAATTTACTAGTTTCCTCCTAACAGTTTGATTGTTTCCCCGCAAGGAATGGGCGTTGCTTGTCTTTAGGTTTTGTCCGTCAAGAGAAAAAAAAGAAAAAAAATTTAATTGATATGATCGGTCTGCATATCATCCGAGGCTTCTTTGAGGCTAGTACAACCTTTTCCTTCCGAGGAATAAAGCGTGGTCTTTCTTTGGCAAAACGCACAAGAAAACAACTTGATTTTCCCCCGAGAACCAGAGTCCATTTCCCCTTCTCCTAAAACTATTGCCCCAAAATTATATTTTATAGTACCACTATTATTGGATACATCTCTCATTCATTATCTAATATAAAATGTAAAATCATTGAGTTGTATTTGTCAACTAAATTCCCGAAAATCTATTATTTTAGTAGCAATATCATAAGGTATCTATGTCGATCTTTGTACAACGATCCACTTATGATTGTCACCTGAATCTAACTTCGATCTTCCAAGATCTATTATTTTAAGTTAGCATTGTAACCTAAATCTGGGTTGGATATTCCAAAAATCTAGTACTTTAATACCATTATCATTGTGTATCTCTATGAATCCACTTATGTTTCTCAAATAAATTAATCAGGGATGTCCCAAAAATATGTTATTTTAGTAACACATTTGGTATCTCTATCAACCATTATACAATGATTCGGTGTTGATTTTCAATTAAATATAGCTTCCGTAGTTAAGGATAAATATGCTCTCACCAACACTAAAATCTTAGGGACAAATTAAATTCTTACTTGAATCATGATATTATATCCTTATTCATCAATTGCAATCTATACAATAAAATAGAATAAGAATTCTTTGCACATTTTGTCATCATGCAATATTCGATTGATGCGTTTGTGTATGCAACTTCCATGGTTTCATAGGGTAGAGAGAGGCACTCTATTCATTAATTTCTTTTCTTTGATTAGACATCCACGGCCCCATTGACCTCTTTTTTTATGGAGCTAAAACTATATTATTATTATATCGTACCTTTCAAAAGTCTTCGAAGATTCATCACATGCTATGTAGGATTTTATCATGTTTAGAGGTCATTTTGTTATGTAAGAGATATGATTGACAAATAAATTTCTTTCAAGCATGGTTATAGATTTGCACTTAAAAACCGGATAAGAATAAAGTTGATAGTGATAACGTTGTTAAATAGATGAAAACCAAGTTAAGAGAGGGCCTTTGATATATCATCATGATCAGTAGATTAAATCCACTTGAGAATGCAATAAATAATTGTTTTGTCTTAATGCAATAGTTAAAATTATTGTTTGAGTGTTCAAAATATTGTCTCGGACATTCTTCATATTTTTTTATCTTGGTATCATGTTGAAGGTTGTTGATGTTTGAGCAAAATCAGAGATGCTTGAACTTTAAAACTTTTATTGAACAATTTCAGCACTTATGAATTTCATAAATCAACCACATATAAATCTTTATATCAGCCACATATGAATCGCATAAATAAATCAGCCACATAAATCAGCTCCATACATCAGCCATATAAATCAATCAACCATGAGAGACAAGATATACCATGGGAAAACCATCCAAACATGGAGGATGAAAAACACAACAATTCTTTGAGTATGATCAATAGATTTGCATAGAATGGTTTACAACACATAAGCATATTTCTCGATAAGAGATATCACCAAATAAATAGATAAGGGAGATCCAATGTAACTTTGCAAAAACAAGTGTATGCAATTGTATTGTTGCCATATGCCTAGCATATTAATAAAAAGCCAAAACCCTAGCATGCAAAAGGTAGTGCATAGGAGGCTCAATAAACATACTGAGAGAACCACATAATTCATTCACAAGGAGGATCTAGCTAGAACTCCCACCATGTAAACATTTATGCCCTTCCTTTCCTCAATTAGCTTTAATTGAATGCTCATTGTCTTCAATTGAAAGTGAACTGACTTGAATTGAATGTTAATTGTCTTGAACTGAATGTTTAATTGACTTGAACTGAATGTTCACTTACTTGAACTAAATGTTAACTGACTTGAACTCAATCTTTAACTGCCTGTTAGTCACTTAGTTAACAAGCTAACTTAAGTGTCATCATTGCTTCACTCTTAGTGCCATCCATGCACAATTTCTATTCAATAACGTTTGCATGGATCTATTAAGTTAACTCATGCATGTTGATTGATGAACGTTAAGCTCTTCTTTACTTAACTGATTACATTCATTAATACTTCAAGTGATACTTTAACTAGAGAATTTATTGAGGCATTTATATTTTACTAAATCTCTATAACTTGAGTTCAGTGAAGCATTTGCATAGGCAATTTTGAATTCTCTTTCTCTATGCTTTATCTTCTTATCATAAAATAATTAATGCATGGTCCATATGTGTATTATTTATCCATATTATCATATCATACTCAAAAGAGTTATCCCATACAAACTGATTATCTTATATATTACCCCAAGCCATATAGTCATATGCTAAAGTAATTCACTCTAGTGGTAGCTAAGCCCTAAAGGAGACTTATTGCACTCATTGACCATGACTAGCAATATATCAAATAGTATAACCAGCTCAACAAATGGAGGTCCATAGTCTTGATACAACACAAGATCATCTCCACAATTGGAGATCCATTCTCATAGGGTACCATAAAATGAAAATCATTAACTTGATACAACACAAGTCCATAGCATTGATACAACATAGGACTTAGCTTGATATTACTCACAAGCTCTACAATACAACATCATCACCTCAATCATATGAGGATACTTAGGACTTGATACAACACAATTTCCTAACTTGATACCACACAAGTAGACTAGGAGAATGACTCCTGATGTTGTAAAATCAACAAAGGTAAGGTGCTCCAACAAATCTACTAGAGGTGGGTGTGAGTGAAATAATTGTCAACACAATATTTGAAGAGTTGTTGTGACTGCAAGTGTGAAGTCCGCAAGATGATAATCATTTTAATCTAAAAGCGTTGCTTGGAGAAGGGGAGATAAATCAAAAAGTTCTCTAACAAAGTGTTGTGTTACAAGTTGTTCATTTTCATGGTTGATTATTAGACATGTTAAATTTGATAGATTCCTATATTATAAATGATGTTATTCAATTACATGGATTAAATTATTTTTATCGGAAATTTAAGATGAATAAATTCATAGAAGGTTATAATATGTTCTTGATTATAATTGTTGATGAAGTCAAACAATCTAATTCTCAAGATGTAATAATTAATCAGGAGAAAAGAGAAACAAAGTCTAAATGTATCTTATGAATGTCCATGAAATTTAACATCATTCCTAACATTAGAGATTGTAAGGTATCTATTGAAATATTGATGGTGCTAAAGATTTTTTATGAAATGACAAATTCAAATAGATTTTTTTTCTTATAAGTAATTACCTTTCATTTAGGGTGGAATATTGATCCAAGTGGATCATCTCAAAGGCGATAGAAGTTAAAGTTTCAAAAAGGAAATAAATGCTTACAAAGTGAAAGAGCTCGTCAACAGCTTTCCAGCGACGCTTGTTTCATGAAAAAAAAACCTCTGAATGCAGAAGATATTCAAGTTTGAAGTTTCGTCAAAGATGGTTTAAATGGTTTAAAAAGTTATTTTGGGGCTATGGGAATCGAACCCAAGACCTCATGGTAAAGCCACCATGACCCCATTGAAATGGTTAATAAGTTAATGTGTAAAAGGGGGTGGGCCAAGGGTTATGCCAACACCGAGGCCCCTTATTGGAACATATTACAAAGACCATATTATAAACATATATTAAATCCAAACCATAACCATGAGCATGTTATTATGTGAAGCGCTAAAGGCTTAACCATATGGAAACGTGGAACCCAACTATTAACCAAGCAGTGGGACTTTATGTTAAAACATTATCAAATCCTAAAGGTTAATGCCACATTGCAATAGTGTTATAATCATTAGCTATTTGATAGCGCCAAACATTATCCATGTTGAAACGTGGTTAATACATATTGTGCCACCATACAACAAAAAGCGAGATATTGAAATGTGGTTAATACATATTGTGCCACCATACAAAAAAATGCGAGATATGGGAGAGGTCCGCGGATTTGATCCTATGACCTCCTCTCATCTTAACAAGTGCTTTAACAAATGTGCCAAAGCAACCACTTGTTAAGGGATTCGGCATAGTATTATTTTAAACTTGAAGCGTCCAGATGCTATAAAAAGAACCATGATTTCCAGCCACGGGGGTCAAGTTCGGAGTTCAGAATTTTACATAGCACGGGACAGAGTTCGGATGCAGGGTTTTGCAAACAAGTACAGGCACAGTTCCCGAGGTGAAGTACATAACATTTACTATTTTTGTTTTTTGTGTAGATTGGTTGTCTCGAATTGCGTGCTAGAGGAGGACTCAGGTGAAGAGGGTCAACTTTATACTCAGTTTTCTCAATTTTTCGAGAGGAACATAGTGGTGCAGTCTGTTTATGTGTCTAAGTGACAGAACTCAGAAGTTTTTCCAGAAGACATATTTTGTAAGCATTTGAATATTTTATCTATTGGCCTTCCCATTTGGAAGTGGCCCGAAGACATAGCGAGGGGGTCTGGTCAACTCCGTTATCAGATCTTGTCCATTGATGGTTTGCTTATGTTTTTATGTGATTATGTGTTTGATGGATGTTTTTTTTAATATGCATTTTAAAAGCTCTTTGTGAGTAATTAACATTTTAAACTTCACATGCAAACAATGGTTATAAAGATCCTTAAATAATTTTCAAATCAAATATAATCCATATATTAATACTTGTAATGTCCTTTCCTTAATCCTTTGAACATAATCTTGTTTATATTGTAATTATTATTTCAGTTTTTATGGGTTTCTTAACACTATGAAACGATTTCCATGGTGATTATGAAAATTGAAAAACATCATCATTATATTATTGATGAAAGGTTCCAAGTTTTATTGTTGGAGAGGACATCGGTGGTGCTATGAGACCACTAGAGGAAAATGTAAAGGGATTTCAATGAGGGAATAACTTATTTTTAATGATGTTACATTTTTTTTCATAAACCTCCTGCATTTAACTATTCTATCCTCATTTATCCTTACATATGTGTTAAAATAGATTTTAGAACTTTTTTTTTTAACTATGGGAATCGGCAACTGGGGCCGGGCTGGTGCTCGTGTGACACGGGGTCCATGGATGCATTCCCGCTACCACTTTAACCCTAGGTTCCCCACACCCACCACAAGACATGGGACACATGCAAACTCGAGTGGGATTGATCTCATGACCTCCAGTTTACAACAAGTGACTTCATAACAACGGAACCGCCAATGAGTCACACCCGTGCGGGCTGTTTTAAAACTTAACTGGAAATTTAAATATAATAAGATTGTATTCCTATTCCATAATGTCCCTCTCCTAATTGATTTTAACTACCTTGTATCTTTGGAGAACCAAGAGAAAGGTGGAGGAAATTCTCTTCCCCCTCACTCATTAATTCATTCATGTAAATTGAAGAACCAAGAGAAAGGTGGAGGAAATACTCTTCCCTCTCACTCAATAATTCATTCATGTAAATTCGAATGGGGAAGATCTTAGAGGAAAACAATTCTTGAAAATAAAATAAAGGCTTTACGAAGAAACCTCAACCAAACCTTCATATTAACCATGAGAGAAGAAATGAATATTTTTTGGTCAGACTAGACACCATCGAGTAGCTAGAAACCATGTCATATTCATAAAGGTTCTTTCGCGTTATGTTGTCAAAAGAACAATAAAATCTATTTCCAAAGAACTTCACATTGTTGGAAAAAATATATAGCTAAGAAGCATGAAAAGAAAAATCATACTTAAGGAACTAAATTCAAGAGAGATGACGACTCCATTTGTATGGAGCAAGGATAAGTGTTATTCTAACTAAGAGATTCAACATAGATATATTAATGCCTTTCCTTTTTGATATCTTAGAAGATTTTAGTGAAAAGAAGAGTTTTGAAAACAATCAAAATATTCCTCACCCTAGTTTCCTCACATCCCAGTACATGGGTTCCATTCTACATCAAATAGCCTATG
>LPNX011071832.1:9490-21700 GCA_001517045.1 Pseudotsuga menziesii
CACGTAGCGATTCTACAGGTGTCCCTGAAAGCCTCTCAGAGGTGATCTTCAACGTACCATATAATGATGAAAATTTCTTAGATTAATGAACCATCGAATCCATTCGATTTAGGGAATTGATATAGTGCTAGGGGTTCCCATATCTCTGGTCCCTTGTCCTAGGGATCCCTTTTTAGGTCAATTTTCAAAACTAAGGTTTTGATCAGTAAGGGAATGTGCAAACACGTTGAAAGACGTTGAAGTCTGACACAATATTTTGATTATATAATTAGACATCCAAAGACTATCACCGAAACCAAACACATTGAAATATTAATGCATTGTTATGTCCTTAGTGTGCCACATCATTTGACGTGTCCTTAATGTTCCACTATACTTGCCAAAATATTGTGCCATACTTCCTAATCTCTTTCATTTGAATTTGACAAGTATTCAAGTCATTTGTAAATTTTTTTGGGGTATACAATTATTCATACACATGGTTTATTTTGTGTTATTGTTCATGCATGAAATCTATGTTTTTTCTGTAGATGATATGTAAACTACCCCAAAACAAATTTTGTTTTCTTCAAGTATTTTAACAACTTCATGTTCATTTAATCTCCAAAAGGTATAATTCATTCATGGTATAAGTGATTTGACAAATGTACATCGATTCTTACTATCTAACCCCTTTCTAAAGTTTACTCCATGTTTAACTTTGACAAGCAAAACTATGATAACATGTCTATAAGGGTTATGAGTTCAGTTTGATGTAATTTCTTCCGGAGTACTTGCTTTAAGGGTCCTAAAGTCGGAAGAAAAGTCTTCATGGTTGATAAAATTGCTTACTTGGCTTCGGCTAACCATTCTCTTCATGTGACAGGTGCAAGAAGCTTTGAAAGGGTGTGCCTAGGTAAGATACCATACTCCCTTGCTAGAATGCTAAAAAAAAAACAATAGCCTAACGTTATCTCAAACACATAAATATCTTAATTTTATTTGGTTCTAAAGTATCGACTCTTTCCCATGTAGACTGATTTTTTTTACTTAAAGAGGCTCGAACAGTCTTTAACCAAAGTCCGCAAAAGGTATAATGCGCTAAGAGTAAGTTTTCAGAACTGGTCAAGGTTTTTGATTAAGTTGGCATTTTCCATGGGTGACAGCCAACCCGGACTCCACGTAAATAAATTGAGGGTAGAAACAGGGTGGTCTACATGTCCTTGGTTGACCTTGCAACCGCCATCTTCCAGTACTTACACGCCCAGTGCGGGTTATGAGGGACCCCCTGGTCATGTGGGTTTCGATGAGTTGTCAACTGCCAGAAGCTTCTGCTGTCCATCTATCATTATTAGGATCTTTAACACTTTATTACCTGTGGCTTTTGAGTCAGTAAAGAGTCATCTCTGAGACTCCATTGGTTCAGTGACAAAACCCAGGCTTGGCAAGGTGTTGGAGCTCTTTCGAGCCAGAACCAGCGAGGGTTTGGTGTTCAGTCCACAGGAGGAAATGTTGGTAAATTACCCTTACCCTGCCAGTAGTGGAACTGGTTCAAGTCCTTGTGTGCCAGGTGAGGCTGCGACCAAATCGATTAATCGCAACAGGTATACAACTGTTCTACGCTTTAGTTTTTGTTCATTTTCTTTCTGTTGGGGTCTTTTTAAGATTTTTGTGCCACAGAGGATAGTAACCCTTGTCGCTTGGATGCAGGTGCCAAGTGGGTGGTCTACTAGTCGGATGCAAGGGTCTTCTCCGAGTAAGCAGTTTTATCATCCTTGAGTTCAAGCTCTGTTGGCTGAAGGGTCTCATAAAAAGGCGTTAGTAGGGGAACCAAGGGTTCCAGGGGGTAGAAGCATCAGTGGTTTGATGGATTCTCAATGTGTAATGTTAACTGGAAGCCACAACGTGGCACACTCTCTGTCATATAAATTACGGTATTTTACGAATTCCTTCCTGTAATTAATTTTGGACTGTCAGTTCCTTGAGGGACTGTAATGGAATTCTTTTGTTTAAATGCTTTGAACTGCAACAATGGGTGTGGGAAATAACGGCCCAGCTATGTATATTGAAGTTAAAGCTTTTCTATAATTTTAAAGGTTAATGTTTGACTGCAAACTCTTTTACTTGGTCGTAGGCTCTTATTCATTTAGCAAGGAAATTTTAAGAGTTTGTATATATAAAAATAATATAGAACTTGTAATATTTTCCCCCCTTCCCAAGTCTGATAATACCCGGGGTTCGCTATCCATTGAATTATTGCTTGGCTTAACAGGTCGGATGCTAGATCCACCTCGTGGTATTGAACAAAGGTACTATCATAAGGGATTTGTGGAAACCTTCGTTTCGCCCTTGCAAAACTGGCTTGATAGTGGATAAAAGGGGTAAATTTGACCCTACGTTTTCCCCAGCTCAGAAAATACCCAATTCAAAGCTCGTGAGTGAGGTGTGGGGTTCTTCACCACATAAGGGCTTCACTACTTTGTCTTACATAAAAAAAATTACTCTACGTTTGATAGTTTACTTCCATGAATAAACCCCGCAACATGCCGGGAATTTTTCAATGGCTACGTCGGTTCATTGTTAAGACTGAAAACTTCTAGCAAAAAGGTTAGGGTCTTACAAACACGGTCCGCATAAAAAGGGCACAGAGTCTGGACCTGAGGGATTTGGGGTCTTGAGCCCTTCTGCTCACTCAGTAAGTGGCTCATTAGTTAGATAGTTTTCCCTTGATCAACCCTCTTTTAAAAACTACAAGCAGTAGAAGTAAAACAAAGGTAAACGTTGAAATCGTTGGTGTCTTCCGATCTTGAATCATAAAATCTCACCAACAAAATAACCATGCAGAGATAGATGTATCGTTTTCTTTTCTGGATTTAGTCTGATAATGTTAAAAGGATTGGAAGCTTTAGCAGCCCTGTCATTTACCGATCTAGAGGTGATCTAAAGCAGCTGTAGAACAAAATACTGAGTGCAAGATCCTGGGAACCACATAGTCATACTTAGAACATCAAATCGGATATGTTACTTGTATATGCAAGAACTAGAATTAAAATCTTTCATACTCTATGCGTTAATTTAAAAATGTTGAAACAAAACAAACCATCCTGATAACAAACCCAAAGTGTAGAAGAATATAGGATTTCTATCTACAAGATCATGCATATAAATATATAAAATCTACTTCTTACCCACAGAGAAAAAGATAAATATTTACTTACAGCTCATGCCCATGAAATTTCACACACAAATAATGACATAATCTAAGAGAAACAATACAGGTTATGGAATACATAACAACAAACAAACAAATACTCAGGAAACCTGTAGATCAGAGGTACCGAACTACGGTGGAAGCAACCACATTCCACCCAACCGTAGACTAGGATCAGCTCCCTTGCCTTCTAGTCACCCCTGAGCCAAACCTCGCAAGAAGACAGTAAGGACTGCTAACTTCAGCTTCAATTTTTTAGTCTGTCAACAAGGCATCATGCCCAACAGCAGGCACTCTCACAGCAAGAGTCCTTCCCCCAGCATACTCGGCAGCATCCTTCCTACACCATGTGCTATTTTTTCATCAATTTTTCTTGGATCCCCTTTTTTTTTTGCCTAGGTCTTTTCCCATTAGCCCTCTCCCCTTCCTCACCGGAATTCATAGGGCTTAATGGTATCCCCTATTTTAGGGATGTGTCTGTGCTGATTCTGCACACCTGACACTTACTTTATTCCAGTCCCCTGAAGTTAGCCTGTCTCCGTCCTATACTGTCTCCTGCAGGTTTCCTCTTTTAACCTGGCTGCTTTAGCGTTCATTACTCGCTGCACAAGTTATTTCGAGCGGTAGCGTTCATTGCTCACCACCCATAATCATGTCGATTGAATAATAAATACCCGATATGTAGACGAAACTTCCATGGGTTATGCAGAAGAAGAGGGGTGCAAATTTTTCCAAGACATCCTCGAAGAAAAAGTGAACCATGATAATTTATAGCAGCGCAGAAGTCAAAGCAGAAGCTAGGGCTCGACCATCGACCACTTGAGGATTCGATTGGTAGAAAGGGTGTCATTGTTGATGATATCCCTGGGTTTATCCCACCTAGGAAGGTGGGTGCACCGCAAGTAAAGTTAACTAAGAATCAAAGATATCATGTAAAGATGCTCATGATACTGCAAGGAATTCCCTTGACGCTCAACATTGTGGCCTTTTGACAAAGACCTACAGTGATCATGACCTATTGGCCTATGCAGAATATACATATGAGCCACTTGAGTCACAACAATAAGGGGTTGGAGGAACTATTATTCTAGCACCACAACAGTGGGCCATGGGGTTGCAGCGGTCGAGGCTGTTAGGTCTCACACATATGCCACATTTTAATCGACTAGAAGAGGCCAACACCTATGTAAAGAAGTTATTGGATTATTTCCATGACGTTTATTTGTGGCTTGACACCAAAGTCCTAGTCATGATTCAATTAATTTAATAAGTTACAGGGTTTCCTATAAAGGAGGCCAACTTGTCACAGTATTTCCACGGCAAGGAAAATGACAAGAAGTTTGTGGCCAAATTGAATAGGAAGTATGATCTCGTTAGAGACAATATGGATTATGTCATTAACAGCATAAACGATTGAGCAGTTCAGGTCGCAACAAATATCTTGGTGGTGAAAATGGTAAGGAAAGACCTCCCAAACCAATTTACTTCGGGGCCATTTCATGCACAGAGCAATACAAAGAGGGTGTACAAATGAACTGGTCACTATTCTTGTTGAATCGGTTGACTAACGACACCATGCTTGTCTAGGAAGGTATGTGTTCCTTCACTTATTCATGGTTTTTTATTTTGATTGCACTAGTCGCATGGATGGAGCCCAAATATTATTGGGGAATGGAAGTTGAAGTCACCCAGGAATGTAAGGGTGCAAGGTATCAGAATTTGTGGTATATCAACCAGAGGGAGCAACTTACCGATAATGAAATTCAGTTCTATATATATTGGGATGTGTTGCATGATGCAGCATGGAAGGTTTTGTGTATGACATAGGGAGAAGCAACCAAATACTAGTGGATCGCACGGTTTGCAATGGGTCCGCACGCTATTTACATTCAAGCGCATAGGGATACCAACAAACAATGGCTTACTACCCTATACAAGTTGACATATGATGCAATAGATTCCATCATTGATGACTCACCAGCAAAGTGGAAAGTCCCTATAAGTGTCGAAGACCTGTTGGATACGAAGGCAGGTCCCCCACGTGACGCATCGGTAGAGAAAACATAGGTGCAAGAAAGGGATGAGGAATCATAGGAGGAGTCTTCCAAGACTCCAACAGATTCTAAGGACAAAAGAATATTTTAAGAAGGAAGACCGAAGAGGACACATGAGTAGTTTGAAGGTAGTATCACTCGAATAATGGGGGAGGATCGGTTGGATGCATCATAGCTACAATCACAATTGTGACCAATGTAAGAGAGCCATAGATGAAAGGCTATTCTATTGCATTCTTTCACCAGGTAAAAAAATTGCTATCTACTTTGACAAATGCAGTGTTAGATATGTTGACGCAAGCTAGCGTAACACAAAGAGAAGTGAATATTTCCATAGGAAAAAGGGTCTATATTGTGCAACTTCAACCACAATCACTAGAGTCAGGAAGCGAGGAACTTGATGCTTTAGTGCACTAGTTCCATAGTATCAGCTTGGATGTCAATGAAATTCCTACCCACATAATTGTTAGATTGCAGAATACTGCGAGCCAATATGTGGTCGACCGTGAGGCTATTGTCTGCGATCACCTTTCCAAATCACAGGAGAAAGTAGCAGCAGCAGAGGAAGAAATCAAGTGCATGAGGGAGGGGCGGGATGTAGAATTAAGATATAAGGAAGAAGATATAAACCATAGATCGCGACTAGAAAAATCTATTATATTCGCATCTTAGGAAATCCTTGACATCACAGATGAGATGTGAGGAGCTGCAAGCACGACACGTTCCAGGTACGCCACCATAACAACTTGATGTGCTCAAAGGGCAGACTGAGGATGCAGTGGCACAAGTGGAGCTGCAAAAATCTATTATATTCGCATCTTAGGAAATCCTTGACATCACAGATGAGATGTGAGGAGCTGCAAGCACGACACGTTCCAGGTACGCCACCATAACAACTTGATGTGAGCAAAGAGAAGACTGAGGATTCAGTGGCACAAGTGGAAGACTATGAGAAGTTGACCAAGACATTAGAAGTAGAAACTGCACAATTTTGGATGAGTGTGGTTCAAGACAAACAACTACAACAAATGGGCGTGCAACTACATGAAGCAGAAGCACAGTTAATGGTGATGTAGGCATCTCTCAAAGAAATGCCACTAGTTGTGTAGGTAAGAAAAGATGGGAAATTGAAAGCGCTTCAACAGAAAACCAACAAATCAAGAGAGTGACATCAGCGCCGAACAACTCAACTGGATAAATTCTAGGACATTGATGAGAAACTGGAAATGAAGGTCATGCAAGCACTACAAGTTATCGATGAGGGCCATAAGAAAGTGGTTGAAAAGGTGACAGAGCATCCAACGATCCAGGATGCAGATGATGGTGCAGATATTTGTGCTCAAGAAAAGGAAACGCTTGATGCAGTAGAGAAGGAATACGACAACTTCAAGGTCCAGATCAAAACCCATACGATTTCTAGTTAACGTAGCTCAAGGGTGAGCCACAATATTGTGTTGGGGGCATGTTGGCAGGTGATATGGATGCGTATGGTGCACAAGAAACGAAGATCAAGGAAGATTGCGCAAGGAATATAATTTGAAAAGAGTCAGCTTGGGTGTACTTTTTTAATTTTTGGTTCGAGTTAGTTAGGTAGTTGGTCACATGTGGACCATTTTGTAAACGCACAAGCCTATATATAGAGTTAGAAATTTAGTAGGAAGAGATCATAAGATTATCATTGTTTTGGAGAGATTATAATTCCTTTGGATATTACATGTTTGACATATTTGTATCTCCTATTTTGGTATGTTGTCAACCTAAAGATGTATTTTGGAAATATGTTCTGACCTGCACAAGTAATATGACATGGGAAGATGATGTTGAAAACTCTGTGCTTTGGTTTATGAGCTTATGTTTTTTGTTATTATAGTTTAAATGATCTAATCAATTAAATGCTACAATATGATTTATATATGTGAATGATGAGATTCCTTTGCATGATGAATGATTTCATCATTGTTGATCTCTTCATGGAATGAGTAAATATAATGTGGTGATTACATTGGAATATTGGACAATACTAAGAGGGGGCGGGTGAATCGGTATTGAAAAATTTTAACAATTTAAACCACTTTTACTTTATTCATTAACACATATGATCAAACTGAACACGCATAACACAAATTTATCATGGAATCCCAATTAGTTAAACCACCAATACTTCCTATTACTGCAAATTTGTATTTACAAATAGTTTTTGTCTTCTACCATAGAAAAGGATGATACTACACCCTATTTACCAGCAACTACTGGAAGGAGGATACAACCCCCTGGTTGAAAGGATCCTACAACACCCTATTTACCAACTATTATAGGAAGGAGACTACGACCCCCTAGTTTTATTAGCTGATACTAAAAGGATGCTGCAACACCCTATTTACCAGCTACTACTGGAAGGAGGCTACAATCCCCTACAGGCATGTATCCTACCCTAGCACCACCCTGCCACCCTAATATGTTTTTATATGTTTTGCATATCTTCTTTATGATTACTTTCACTAGTTCTTCTTTGGTATTTGCATGTTTCTACTTCTTCATTTATGTGGATCCTAGAGACATCTTCTTTCTTCTTCATAATTATGTTTATATATTATTTTACTCTGCTTTTGAATCATTGCATATCTTAAACCTGTGTTCATGCCTCTTCATCATCGTGTCTCTTCTCATCTCTAATAATTAATTTATCCTTTTGTTTCTTACTGATTTTAACAAAATAATTTATCATTATGTTCATTATATATTTTTAATTTAATTAATTAGTTAAACTTTGTGTGCATCTCATGCCTCTTCAAATCTCTGTGAGTTTCTTCCATCTTCAGGCCTTCGGGCTTTATTTCTTTCATGTCTGCAGGCTTCGTATCTCTTTCACCAGCAGGCATACTCCAAGATTTCACGAGCTTCCTTCATCTAGGGCATGCTTCCTTCTTCCATCCTTCACTTGCGTCCATTTCCAGACATGTATGGACCTTAACCCTCTATATATGCGGGAATAGCCTTGCTTATGTGCGGGAATTTCCAAATTCCTCATCAACCATGTGTTTTTGACACTTATTCAAATATTTGTCTTCATATGTAAGACAATTAAAATAAATTTTCTTCTACTTTGGTAGATTCATTTCTCCCTCACGTGATCACCATAAATAAAACTACAAGAATGGATGGATTGCTACTTTAATGGTGAACAAGATCATGTCAACTGATGACCTAATTGAAACACACCCAAAATCTCACATAAATTTGAAATTGGTCTTTCAAACTATTGATTTGACCATTAGACAAATTTATTCAAACCCTAGGTCACCCTTTTCTCGAGATTCTAGAGACGCGATCGGCATCTTCGACCGTTTCTGCACCCAACTCAATGTTCGTCATTGGCGCAAAACTCAATCAATCACTAAAAAGGAAGAAGTAACACCGATGTATGTCAGTTATATTCTAAAAATACTCGGATACTATCGTCGATGGTTTGTGTGTTCCCATGACCATTTTGATGGAACAAAAGGGTCCTCTCTGACTGTGTCAAAGAGAACTCACCGAAAACCTTAGATTGGTTTTTTCGGTGCTTAGTCCATCAGTATTTTTTACTTTGGATGTGACCATGTCGGCGAAAAACATCAAGTTTCCCCGAAACACTCAGCAACTTCTTGCATTGGCAACGTTCACTGATCTCTCCGATCATTTCAGAGGTGGCTCCTGAGTCACTCTTGACCGTGCCGACGAGTTTTTTTGAGTTGTGCCAAAATGGTGCTTTATGAAACTTATTTTTCCCAAGATGACCGTGTCGGCGAGACTGGTCAAGCTCCTTTGATACGTCAGACACGACCGTGTCGACGAGACTGGATAAGTTCCTCTAATACATCGAAGATGACTGTTTCAGCGATATTGGATGAGTTCTTCCAATACGTTAGAGAAATTGGCCAAGTTAGCCCGAGATGTTGGTGGTAAAACATGAGTTTTAACTTAGCTAAAACTTATTTTTCATCAATGAAAACCATACTCAACAGCCACATCATAAATTCCTTTAACATTAATGAACTTATTTCACGTCGATGACAACTAAACTCAACATTCTCCCCCTTTGGAATTGATGTCAGCAACTCCTTAATTTTCTCCCCCTTAGACATTAATGACAAAGGTTTCCTTCTGACAACTCCCCCCCTGACATGCTCGCTTTTCTTCTTTCTGACAAATTCCCTTGCCAACATGTCTCTTCCATTTGTTAACCGGAATTGGTTCTAAGCATTGCTTGAAGAATGATAGTCTTAGTTAGCATCCTTATTTTCCTTCTTATGACAAGTATTTGAATGATAACCTAAGTGATAAATTTATAGACTCTACCTATCACTGTGCTTCCTTCTACTCCATTATTGAGTCTCTCTCAGTCTATTCTAGCCAATTTTATGCATCGTTTGTTTATATCAACCATGCACCAGTGTTATCATTTAACACTGGTCATCTCTTTTTTTTAGGAAGATAGCTTTCATCATACCTCAACATTGGATACCAACTGAAATTTTCCTTAGATATCATTTGTAATTTTCTGAATTTAACTCCCCCTGAGTATATGACCCCTCCTAATGTTATTTTTAGGGTTCTCTTTAAATCATGAGAGATATTAGAAAAGGATTCCACAATCACTATATCCTTCTTCATCACCTTCATCTTCGTCTTCATCAATGTATTATTTTACATCTCTATCTTTATTTTCCTCATAATGAATTTCATTTTTATCTATGGAACTATAATGCTCATTATCATCTTTGGAGACCCCACTGATGTTTGAAATTTGTGTTTCTTCTGAGTCTTTGTAGTCTAAAATTTTCTTCCACATATTCACATGAGGTGTCCTTCTTACTTGAATTCCATCATCTTCGGTGTTTGTGTCTTGTTTCCTTCTCAAACTTTGCTTTTTTCCCTTGGTTCTACAGTCAGTAACATTGTGACCGAACTTATGACAACAATAACAATAACCATAGAACTTTCCTTTGAGGAATATTTGATCTTTCTAATAGCCATAAAACTCTAGTTTATCATGCACAAGTAAAATCTTGTGGTAGTATTATAAGATCTTGTGATACTATTATTGAAAGGGAAAAGTGTAGTGATTAATGAATAATTATCTCATGGAATTACCATAACATTGTTCCATTGGAATTAGAAATTTAGTTAGAGTGTCCATGAGATCATAATAACATATTATTATGTTGTAATGACCATACATAACATTGTTCCATAAGGATCGAAAAATTAGTTAAAGTGTCTATATATCATATTTGTATGTTGTTGTAATGACCATACATAAGATGTCTATTCTATCTTATTATTAAGTGGATAACTTTCTCAAAACTCTCAAAACTCTAGTTTATCATGCACAACTAAGATCTTAAGATAGTATTCAAAGATCTTACAATAGTGTTATAGAAAGGGAAAAGTGTAGTGATCATTGATGTATAATTATCTCATGGACTTATTATAACATTGTTCCATTGAAAATGGAAATTTAGTTAGAGTGCATATCATATCTTATAATGTTATAATGATCATGCTGATCATTGTAACATTATTTAGTTGGAATTGGAAATTTAGATAGCTTTCTTATTTATTATGTTATGGTAATAACCCTACATATGTTTGGGTACACAGGGTACTCCCAAAAGACCGAACACTTTGAGCAACCGCTTCACACAAATAGATCACAGATCAACACACCGATGTTTGTCATGTGGTTAAAACCCTCGAGAGGGAAATACTCCACAGCCCCAGCCAAATAGCTACTTAGAGCAATTTATTATGCAAAAGAAAGAAAGTTACATGAGCTTCTCATAATCGATCAACTAGCCAAGGACCCTCTATGCTCTTTAAATAGAGATCATAGACCAATCGGGTGTTAAGCCACGAATCAATGGTAGGTATGATCTAAGAGAAGTTGAACCATTGGATCACTCTATGCCTAGAACATATCGTGACCGTCAGATTATAATATTTACAAATGCATACTAAAGAAATACACTTTTACTTAACAGATATATTACACAAGTTGATCTTAACTAACTTCTAAGTGTCTAAATATCCTAACATCCCCCTTAAGAACAACTTGGGATAGGAGTGAAGGATTTACAAAAGTGACACTATTAGGAGAAGGAAGGAGGCATTAGAGCCTATCCCCCCTTAAGGACACATTCCTGAACTCCTAACATAGACCAAATTTTAGAAAAATTCGCTTCTATAAGAGACTTGGTGAAGATGTCTGCAACTTGATCATCTGTAGGGCAATAGAGCACTTCAATAACATCATCATGAACAAGATTCTAATGAAGTGCATGTGTAGTTCAATGTGTTTGCTACGCTGATGTAGAACTGGATCTTGGGCAAGCTTGATGGCACTTTGATTCTCGCACCAAAGTGGAGTTGGTTGCTGCTGCTCGATTCCAAACTCTGAAAGGATCTGTCGAAGCCATAAATATTCTTGACTGGCATTAACTGTAGCTTGATATTCTGCTTTTGCTGAAGAAAGAGAAAGAGCTTGTAGTTTCTTACAAGCCCAAGTGACAAGTCCAGATCCCAGACTGAAAACATAACCTGCAGTAGACTTTCAATCATCAGGATCGTCGGCCCAATCTGAATCAGTGAAGCCAACCAACAAAGGTTTCCCCCCTATACTGTAATGAATACCAAACTGAATTGTACCTCGAATATATCAAAGTGTTCTTTTTGCTGCGTTCTAGTGACTTTCATGTGGAGTTTACATATAACAGGCAGCACGACCAACGACAAAGGAAAGGTCAGGATGGGAATGAGTCAAGTATAAAAGACTACCAACAAGCTGACAATACAAGGTGGCATCTACTTCAGGGGAAGTACAAATGGCAGAAAGTTTGACTCTAGACTGGAAGGGAGAAGGGGCTGGTTTACAATCTTCCATGTGGAAGCGACGAAGAAGGTCACAAGCATACTTAGACTGGGAAA
>LPNX011071832.1:22067-42862 GCA_001517045.1 Pseudotsuga menziesii
TGGATGGAATTAATTTTTGCGACAGGAGCAAAGGTTTCATTGTAGTCAATCCCTTCAACTTGGGAAAAACCTTTGGCAACTAACCTTGCCTTAAGTCTTTCAACACTTCCATCTGATGCATACTTAGTTCCGTAGAACCATTTACATCTGACAAAGTTTTCTTCCTTTTGTAAGAGGAACAAGATCCCAAGTATTGTTCACCATTAAGGAACGATATTATTCATCCATAGCTACATCCCAATCTAGATTTTCTGAAGCTTCTACAAAATTTTATGGATCATGATTCTCGGAAACTTGAGCCAAAATAGAAGAGGCTCGCTAAAACTGAGAATGTGTTCGACGTTGATCTCTAGGATCACCGACAAGATCACCAGTTGCTTCACATGTTGAACGGACCCATTGAGGAAGCATTGGTGCTGGTGAAATTGGAGCAATATGAGCAGGCAGAGGTGGATTTTCATCCTCACTGTCATCATCAGAAACTGGAGTTGGAAACCTGTCAAGGAAGTTGGAAGAATAAGAAGAAGGCACAATCTCCGAATCAGGCTTACAGGCCAAATATGGCACACCCACCAAGTTAGGCTCGCAGGCCAAGATATTTTCATCAAATTTAATATCTCTTCTAATGATTATATCATGTGAATCGGGCTGATGAAGTATATAACCTTTTACCTTTTCTGAATATCCAATAAATATGCACTTTTCACTTTTAGGCTGCAATGCTTTCCGTTTTTCATCCGGAATGTGAGCCCATGCTTCACAACCAAATACACGAAAGTGACTTACATCTAGTTTAATTTTACTCCATGCTTCTTCCGGTGTTATACCTTGTAAAAATTTAGTGGGTGTGCAATTAACTATGTAATTTGCACAATTTATGGCCTCAACCCAATATTGAAGACTTAGTCCCTTAGATTGGATCATACAATCAACCCTTTCTTTTAAAGTGTGGTTCTTCCGTTCAGCTACACCATTTTGTTGTGGTGTATATGGAATAGTATGTTGTTGTTGGATTCCTTGTTCAGTGCAGAAAGTAGTGAACTTGTTGTTAACATATTCTCCTCCATTGTCAGATCTTAACTTAATAATTTGATGACCAAAGTGTTTTTCAACAAGGGCCTTGTAGGCCAAGAACATGTTAAATACTTCGCTCTTAAGTTTTAGGAAGTAAACCCAAGTGCATATGGAGTAGTCATCAATGAAAGTTAAGAAATATTTGAAACCAGAAAAGGAAGCATAGGGAAGAGGGCCACACAAGTCACTATGCACAAGCTCCAAGGGAACCGAGACGTGCTAAGAGGCACGTTTGTCAAAATTGTCCCGATGGTGTTTTTCGAGTACACAACCAGAACAAACATCATCCTTGCAAGATACCATCGGAAGATAGTTAGTCACCTTATTGTCTTTACATAGTTGTTGCAATGAACGATAATTTAAGTGACCAAATCACTCATACCAAAGTTTTCTCAAGTTATCACTATGAGCAACAAAAACTAAAGGAAAATGTGATGAACCAAAGTTGTTAAATTTGTACAACCTGGTAATATCATCAACAGTTCCAGTAGCAAGGACATTTTAAGGATTTTTAAAATCCTTGATTCCAACTTGGTGAGGGATAAATGTCACAGTTTTACCTTCACCTGAATGAATAATTTGATAGACTGATAACAAATTGCAGGAAATTTTTGGAACACATAGTACATCACTGAAATGACCATTTTCTACTGGAACTGTTCCAGATCCTACAACACTTAGACATCTATCATCACCACCAAATATTTGTTTGGTCTTACATTCATGCATAGTAGAAAAGATGGCTTGATCCTCAGCCATATGATAAGATGCTCTAGAATCAATGAGCCATTCAATTGAAGTAGAAGAAGAAGATGCAGTATAACAGTAACTAGAAGCACAAAGTGCATGTCCATGAGAGGTAGATTCTAAAGACAAATCTAAGCTGATGTGGTGCTTCTTCATTGTTTCTTCCAAGACTGACATCTTCTTAAAACACTTAGATTCATCATGATTATCTTTTCCACAAAAATTGCAATGACACTTAGTCTTCTTTCCTTTTGGCTTGGATCCTTTGTCATTTTTTAAAGAAGGAGCTGAGTGAGAGGGTTTGGGACCCTTATTGTTTGGCTTATTATTGCGAAAATTATGTTTCTTTGGAGGCTTGGAAATTTCTTTCTGTTGGAACAATAAGGCTTTCCCATATGTATCTGCATTGTTATTTATTCCAAGATGAATGAGATTATCTTGCTATCTAATTAAGAAATCACAAAATGATCCAAGACTAGGCTCTTGATAGCTAGCTGCAGTCAAGGATTCTTTCATGGACTACAATGTAGATACAAAAATAGAATATGCATGTCCAAGTTTAGAAATAATATGATAAATACATTGTTTGTCTTGTTCCTTAATCTTGCATTCTCCACATAAGAGCCTAAGAGTTTTATACTTGGATAAATAGTCTTGAATGCATGAAAAATCATTTGGATTCAAGGAAATCAACTCATTCTCAAGTTGATGACCCCGAATTTCATTATGTTTACCAAACACAAATTCCAACTTTTCCCAAGCTTGATTAGGTTCACCAATTCCAGATATGTGGAATCACAAATCAGTAGAGATTTACATCCCAATCAATCCACGAGCTTCATCACATCAATTTGCCCATTTAATTTTCTTATCATCATTAGTGAGTTTTGTTTCTTTCCCTGAGGTTATCCTGAAAAGTCCCCTACTTCGCAGAACATCCTCCATAGGAGATTTCCATGAGAAATAGTTAGAACTTGTAAGTATAATATCATAAGGGGCGGCCATACTGTAAAATAATGACTCAAAGAACATAAACTAACTGTTTGGATGAAAAGACCTCGAAAAAATATGCAGTTTTAAAAAAATGGCACTGAACATTGATTCTGGATGATGAAGTTATGCTTGATCAAAGAAAATGTTGAAGGTGTCCCTAATAGTGACGTGGCAGATATTAACTTGACCAACTAAAAAAAAGGAACCCCTTCTTCCCAAGTTGAACCTTTGACAATCACTTACAAGAAAGTTGCATTTTAAATTAATCACTTTTGTAAAATAAGTAATGACTTTTACAATAATGTTACTTTTAAATAGTGCGGCAATAAATTAAAAGATTTAAGTGACTCACTTTTTATTTTATTTTATTTATGTGAGATGCACTTTCATAATAATGTAACTTGAAAATAGAAATTGCATGCACTAAAAGTAACTTAATAAGACTTGAACTCAAGACCTATTAAGAAATAAACAACTTTTAACCAAGTGAGCTAAGTTTAAAAGGTACGTAAAAGAGAGGAAAGAGGAAGGGTTTTTTTTTTTTTTACTCTTCTCTCTCGTTCTCCGTGCTTGCCTTTTTCCCCTACAAAACACCAAAAAAAAAAACGAAAAACGAAAAACATTTTTCCACTCTATGGGTGGGGATGGGGTTAGATCTTGGTTAGCTTACCCGTTAAGTCTATGTTTTCAAATTTTCTCACTGCTTCTGATACGTTGTGGTCGCACAAGGTGCACGGCAAAGAGCATACGTAGCCGAGAAGAAAAGAAAAAAAAAACTTTCCCTTTCTGTTTCTGATTCGCCGCGATCGCGCAAGCTCTACGACAAAGAGCATACGCAGCGAGGGAAGGAAATAGTCTAACACTAAAACAATAAAGATCTAATAATAAAACTGATAAAATATGAGATATTTAAAAAAAATAAAACAAATCCGTCATTGTAACATTATACCTTCAGATTTTCCGAAATGGGTGTTTCTGGAACAACCAGAAATAGTTTTCGATGAAACAAAAACTATTTCCCAATGGAAACAGCGCTCCGGACGTAATGGAATAGCTCCCACATGCCACACATGCATAGAAAATCCAGAACCATAAACCCTTTCAAAGTTTCGGCAACACCGGTTTCAGATGTTGATCAAAACCGAAAGCAGCTCTTCATGAACGCTCTGATACCATGTTCGGGTACACAAGGTACTCCCAAAAGATCGAACACCTTGAGCAACCGCTTCACACAAATAGATCGCATATCAACACACCGATGTTTGTCACGTGGTTAAAACCCTCGAGAGGGAAACAGTCCACGACCCTAGCCAAATAGCTATTTGAAACAATTTATTATGCAAAAGAAAGAAAGTTACATGAGCTTCTCATAATCGATCAACTAGCTAAGGACCCTCTATGCTCTTTAAATAAAGATCATAAACCAATCAGATGTTAAGCCACGGATCAATGGTAGGTATGATCTAAGAGAAGTTGAACCATCAAATCACTCTATGTCTAGAACATATCGTGACCGTTGGATTATAATATTTACAAATGCATACTAATGCATACTAAAGAAACACACTTTTACCTAACGAATATATTACACAAGTTGATCTTAATTAACTCCTAAGTGTCTAAATATCTTGACAACATAAAGTGCATATATATATTTTTTCATTGTTATAATGAGATAGTGCCTATCATAATGAAATTCAAGTACAAGTCTAGCCTACTGATCTTGACAATTTAGCCTTAACAATTTCTTTGTTAAAGAAACTCAAGTTTTGATTTTTGGGTTGAGTAAAGTCATATTCAATAATTGATTGTTGAGTAAAGTTATATTCAATAATTGAGATAACTTTTTGGTGTCTTTTAGTTAAGTATATGTCCTTATCAATAAATAAATAGTGTGACAATGTTGTGATTGGAAATGGTTTTTTTGTTATGATATAATGTTTTGTTTTGTTTTAATAATGTATTATATAATAATAATAAAAACATATTAAAAAAAAGTCAAATACAAATTTTTAACAACTTCAATGTTATGGATTTAGTTAAATGAATGTCTTATATAAAGACAACTAGGCCATTTAAGTTGGCATAACACTATATATATTATTGGGTATGTTATGGATTTAGTTAAATGAATGTCTTATATAAAGACAATGAGTTCATTTAAGTTTGCATAACATTATATATATTATTGGGTATACAAATGTATAACACTAAATAGACATTTAAAAAAAACAAGAATCTTTATGCACAATTAAAATATTTCAGTTACATAATGAAAAATAAATAAAATCAAGGATTTTCCATATATATATATATATAATAAAAATAATTTTATTTTAAATTGAAATTTAATTAAATGAAAAATTGATGTATGAAAAAATAATAAACCTTTTTTTGGCATACATTATGGAAAGAGCTCTCAACCACTTGAGTTAACCCATCACTTATTATTAAGTTATATTATATTATAATATTTTTATGCATTTTTTTACTATATTAAAAAATTATTTGTATTTCTCATTTAAAATATAGTATCTAAGAAAAAAATAAATTTAAAAAATTAAAAATTTATGACTTTGTCCATACAACAATATACTCATTTAAAGCTCAACATAACTTGTGGGAATTGAATTTGGATTTATGCATATAGTTTCTTAAGAGTTAGTGATGAAATTGATAAACAAAGATTTTGAAACCTCATTGAAGTTCCAATTTTTTTTCTATAAAACATGAAATAGTTTTAGATATTAGATTAAAAAACTTCCTCAAATATTTGCATAAGATATGAATTAACCTTTTAGTCATTTTTACTCATATTATTGTCTTTCAAAGAATTTAATTCAAAGAATGTGCTTGTTATAATTCAAACAATTTAGAAATTCCAAAACCGTTTTCACCTACCACTAACACTTATCAAATTTGAAAAAACAAATAAACAGATATGTTTATGTTTTCAAATCCGTTATTTTTTATGCGATAAAACCTCTATTCATATGTATTGTTTTATATAGATTAAATTTATTTTAATTAAAATTTAATAAATAACTAAAATTATAGCAATAAATTAAATATAAATTAATGTAATAAAATTTTATTTAAAAATGATTAACAAAACAAAAAATTTATAAATAAATAAATGGGTTATACAATCTAGTTAAATAATATTTAATAGACATGAAAAATGGAGAATTGAAATATAACATTATCCAATTACACAATTTTAATTTTAATTTAATATAAAATTGATGTATGGAAAAATAGTAAATTTATTTTAATGAAAACATTCAATTATTTATATATATATATATATATATATATATATATAAATTGATTTTTAAAATTAATTAAACTATATTTAATAATTAATATATTTAAATTAATATTAAATTAAGTTATATTAAATATATATTTCTTTATTATATTAAAAATTTATTTGGCATTTTTTCATTTCAAAGATGATATTTAAGAGAAAACTAATTTTCCATAATGAATTTAAATGAACTAAAATTGTAGCAAAGAATTTAAAAACTCAAACTCAAGTTCACAATAACAAAAATAATTCAATTAATCTTGTTTGCACTTTTAATTTGAATTTGGGCTTATGTATATTGTTGCTAAAGATTTAACAATGTTGTGAAACTTTGTTCAACTTGAAACTTTTTTATTATTATAAAATATGAAACACTTTCAAATTTTAAAATAAAAAGCATAAGACATGAATTAACATTTAGGTTAGTTTACTCATCCTTATTGTAATTCAAGGAATGGGATTCTTATAAGTGAATCTATTTTTAATTATTAAAAAAATTAATGATTATTTGTCTATGAATGTTTCCACAATGTTCAATCATTTGTCCGTTGCATTGTATAGAAATTTAGAAGTGATCAATGTGTTTGGGGTGGACCCTCATCGTGAAAGTTATTGCATAATCAAAAAGAAGAGGGCACTAAAGTATAGTTTTTAATTTTCTATATATATACTCTACTACCCTCTTCTTTTTTATTGTACCATAGCTTCTAATGATTATAATGATGGGTGGAGGGTCCACCCCAAACTCATTGATCACTTCTAAATTTCTAGAGAGCACAACTCCATAAGCTTGCACACAATTTAATGATTAATTTTTTATTATTTTAGTTAATAAATATTTAGTAATATTTTTTTAAATAATGAAAAAAACACTTAAAATTTAGATTTTTAACATACTCTGACTTCTCTACAATGTATAAACTCTTATATAGTCTTAACAATCCAAAATGATTAAAAATAACTCACTCCTTGCATCTCTTCTAAAAAAGAAAGTTCTATACATTTTTAATCACATAAATATTAGAAATAATTCCAACTCCAAAATTTTCTAAACAATCCACAAATTCCAAAACCATTTTCTAAGACAACTAAACACTTTACTTCACGTACCAAATTTGAAAAAACAAGTAAATATATATAACATCTTTATATTTTCAGATCCTTATTTTGAAATCCTTAAAACTAATATTCATATCAATTTTTAATTTTTATATACATTGAATTTATTTTAACTAAAATATAATAAAATAATAATAATAATAATAAATATAAGTTAGTATGATGAAATATTATTTAAAGTAATAAGGAAACAAATATTTTTATAAAAAAATTTAACTCGTAAAAATATATATATATATTTTATATAAATAAACTTAACTAATAAGAATATATATTTCCTTTTGAAATATATGTACTTTTTAATAGAATAGGACCCATCTCCTAGATTTTAACAATCAAAGTCTTAAAGAACTGCCTAAAAGACCCATCCCCTATATTTTAATAGTCAAGGTCCCACAGTAAAGATGTTTGGTACACCAATTTGATAAAGATGTTTGGTACACCAATTTGATAAGGAGTAAACTACTGAACCGACCATGTTGCATCGATTGGATGACCTGGCTCGCGTGAGGGGTATTTGATTTTAATAATCAAATTACAAACAGAGAAAGATGTCTGGTACACCAATTTGATAATTTCCATTAATTTCATAATGTCTGCATGGCCGAGCTTCTTCGAAATGAACATAATTTCATTATCATAGAGGCATAATTTCAAAGACACACAGGGTAGATGGCGGACTGGACGCTACTGAGCACAAATTCAAGAACACGTAGAGTGGACCGGGCTGCACCCTATTTTGTTTCCATGGCAGGACACAAATATCTACGTCTATATAATCTGGTTGAAGAAGCAATTACAATTACAATCCACTCAGCTTCATCTTCTATCTCCTTCCTTGCGCTTTAGGGCTAATTGTAATCATAATGGGCGAACAGGGGATGAAGGTTACTGAATTGCCTGAGCATTTGGAACACAAAATATTGGAGTGGCTTCCAGTGGAATGTATCTGTAGATTTCGCAGCGTACGCAAGGAATGGAACGCTCTCCTTTCATCTACCAAATTCATAACAAGCAAATGGCGAGAGGTGCCTTCAAACAGGATGCCATGGCTGGTTGTGCAAAATGCTCAATCTAAAATGCCTGAATGTTTGTATTACTGCTTCTTCACTCAGAGATGGAAGAAAAGCTCTTCCATCTCTCTTTCTTTCCTGAAAGAAAGGGAAATACAGATTGATTGTCATGGATCTGCTGCAGGCCTGTTCTTGGTGGGGAATTTTCCAAGATTTGTTGTTTCTAATCCTCTCACAAGAACTTTCTTCAGGCTTCCGCCCATCTCATCCTTATGGTCGGTTGGAGCCATAGGCATCATGGAAGGGGAGGACGACAATAGAGAGACATACAAAGTGGTCGCTGTGGGCCGACCGTGTGACCAGAAAGGCGATATAGTGGAAATCTATGATTCCAGTGACAAGTCATGGAGGATTGCTGCACACCTGCCAGAGGATGTGTGGGTAGTGCGGGCAGGTATGGGAATGGAGATGGTTTTTTGTGATGGTGCTTTCTACTGCCTGGCGATCATTGATGGCGGGTGGGGGTTAATGGGTTTTGACATTAGAAATGGGACTTTCATTTCTGCTCCTTTGCCAGAAAGGGCTAAGAAAAAACTCATTTTCCCTTACCTGCTCACTTGTGGGTCGCGGGTTCTAGTTACTGGAGGCAAGGTCAAAGACGGGGAACGATTTTTGCAGGAGGTCATTATATGGGAGTTTGAAATGCTCATGAAGGCAAACTCCAGTTCTTCATTGTGGAAAGAGATTGGCAGAATGCCCTGGTCCTTGTGTGAAGATGTTAACAGGACTTTGTATGAAACTAACAACTCCATGGACTGCCCGTTTATAAGGTGCATAGGAGTTGGGGATTGGGCCTGCTTTATACTCAATGGTTCTATGAACGTGATGGAAGTGGTATCTTACAGCGTAAGTGAGAAGACATGGAGCCGTCTTCCTAGCTGTCCTTTAGATAAGGAAGGCTATGCAAGAGTTATGGCATTCGACCCTAGGCCTGACATGAAGGTCGGGTGAATGCATGTCTGGTCCTTTTTCTCCGTATGTTTACTTGTCTTTTTCGTTGTTTCTGCTTATCTATAAGATTGCTGTTGTAAAGGATTGAACAGACGCAGTTACAGATCTTATAATATCAGATTTCGATCATTAGTATCACATAAGCGGCATTTGCTCTGCATTACATGGTAATAATAATAATAATATAAAAAAGATACATAATATTTAATTATTATTATTATTAATTATATGATAGGGTTTGGTTGAGTAAATTAACAAAAATTAATCCAATATATAATTAGGATTAATTTTATGGTAAACTTATCATGTTATTCTTAAATGTAAATTGATTAATATTTAAATGGGCATAGTTAAATGGTTAATGAAAGGGTAGGTCAAGATTTAAATTCTTATGTTTAGGGGACTTTTTGTTTATTTAATCGATGCTTTAAACCTATTGGTGTTCACTGGCCACAAGTTGAGTGGTTATGCTAGTATCAACGAGATTAGCCCCAAGTGTAACAACAAGTGTATAACCAAGATTTATGCCATCTCAACAAAACTAAGTGGTGGGCCTATCCATGTTAAATAGTGGATCAATACCAAAATTTACAAGAATATGTTTGGATAAGTATCACCTTTTTGTGGTTTTGGTTTGTTGTTTAAAGATATGGTTACCCAATCTTACATTTACATAAGAGAGTAAGTCTGACCCAAGTAAAAGAAGTAAATCTTTATTTAAATGAATTGAAATTAAAGTAGAAAATACAACTTCAAAAAGTAATGAGAACTGGATAACCCTTCCTTTGTTAAGATTATGTTGTCCATATCAAACTAAAACATAGTCCAAAACTTAATACTCAGTATGTATTTATAATGATACCATATTAACCATGTTACCTTTATAATTGAGATTCGTTTGATTCTCTTCATATTAACTTTTGTTACGAATATTTCACATGAGTGATCAAATAACTAGAAATTCATCTTTTCAAAAAAAAGATGCATTTTACCCTTATTGTAAATCATGAAATTTGAACAAAATAACAATCAAAGTTGCTTTGTTCAAATTTTGGATAACTTTCTTAAAACCATGTAGAAACTCACATCTTGTTATATTATTACATAAAAGGGAAAAGAAAAGTGTGATGATTAATGTATAACTATTTTAAGGACTTATTATAACATTGTTCTATTGGAATTGGAAAATTAATTAGAGTGTCTATCATATTTTATTACAAGTGTCTATTATATCTTATTATGTTGTTGTAATGACCTATATAAAGTATATGGTATATTTCATTATTATATCGTAGTGATTATATATAGCATTGTTCCATTGGAATTGGAAATTTTGTTAGATTGTTTATTATATATATATAACATTGTTATATTGGAATTAGAAATTTAGTTAAATTACCTATGATATTATATTATGTTGTTGTAATAACTATACATAAATTGTTTATCTTATTTTATTATTATGTTATAATGAGATCAATTAATTACTATAATTGAAAATGAATATTTGATTTATGTTCAAATTTATTTGGTATACTTTTAAACTTGTGCTTTATCTATAATATTTATTATTATTATTTATAATGTTTTCATTGTCATAATAAAATATCTTATATTAATAAATATTTATGTATGGTATTTAAGGACACATATCTTAACAACATCATTGTTGAAGTTAACTAAGTTTTCTTTTCATGTGTATATTCAATAATTGATATAACTTTTTGGTGCCATTTAGTTAAGTCAATGTCTTTATCAATAAATAAATTTTATGATATCGTTTTGATTGGAAATTGTTATTTAATCAAATTTTTATGTATAATGTCAAATGTCGTATTGTCGTGTTGTTATGATCACATTTTTTTAGGTATTTATTGTTTTTTGGGTAGCAGGGTCCGGCAAAAGTATGCAGTGTGGGTACTCATTGGATGCGGAATCAAATTTCGCATCCATCGATCTCTCTTGATCGAAATTTGAGTAAAAACACACGGCGATATGTTGAAAATATGAACACAAAAAGTAATTTTTTCTTTTTTCCTCCAAAATTAATAAATATTATTTTATTATTTTATTATTTTCCTTAGGAGGCCCATTTTAGACCTCAAAATTCCTCTAATGTGGAGCCTTGTCTACTCCGTCTCTGGAGCTCTGCTCAACGGTCTGCTCGGTTTGTTGTTGCACCCTCTCTGCGTGTTCCTTACTTGGGATGTTGGTGTGAACTCCTCGGTCTGTTGGGGCGCTGTTATTTGCGGTGGTGGAGTGGTTTCTGCTAGTGTGGTGGAGCCCTTTCTGCTCGGTTTGTGGAGCTCTGCTCAACAGTCTACTCAGTTTGTTGTTGCGCCCTCTCTACTTGTCCCCTACTCGGTCTATTGGTGCCACCTCCTCGGCCTCTTGGTGCGTTGTTGTATGCGGTGATGGATTTGTGTCTGCCCTTTGTTCGCTTGGTCTAGTGGTGTGGTGGAGTCAGTGGTGTCGTCGGTGGCTTGGTGAATCCGTTGTCGAGCTACGGTGGTGGAGCTCTATCTTCTTGGTCTGCGTGGTTTGTGGAGTTGTGTCAACAGGTAAGTCGTTCTAAACTCGTGTAAATTTAGGGTTCCCTCAGAAAATATTTATCTAATGTTAGATGTGAATGTTTGCAATTTATCTAAAATTTATATCAAAAGGAAAAAATTGTATGTTTGCAATTTTGTTTGCATGAATATATATAGATAATTATTTTGAGAAAGTTACTATAATTATTTGCTGGAATTTTGTTGATGCAGTATTTAATTTTGGTTAAGGTAATGCCAAATCACATATATATGTACATATATGAATGTTGTTTGACAGATTTGTAGAATAATCCTATTGTTGAAGTTGAATTTGTAGATTCACCTTCAATGCTAAATGACCCATTCACTTTAAATAGCTCAGTGGATTCCCCTACTGCTAAGTTTTATTTTGTTAATCATTTTTTTGAACAGATGGTGTCTTTTACATTTTCGTGGGGGTCCTATAGATTCTATGTGAATCCAAATTGAAAAGCCCAATCTGTGTAGTGGGATAGGCGAGTTTGCGGGTTTGTCATAATTTTACACTCTTAAGTACAGTCACGTATCTATTTTGGGATTTCGTTTCTCACTATCCTTCTCTATGCATGGATTTAGTAACCGAGCCCATTGGTGCCAAGCTCCCTGTTAATGATTCATATATATATATATATATATATGTATGTATGTATGTATGTATGTATGTATGTATGTATGTATGTATGTATGTATTGTGTCTCACAATGTTTATTTTATTTATATTTTCATTTGCATCTCGTTATTGATCTCACATAAATATTTATCCAGGATGCCAATTGGGATTAACTGCAATTGCTCTCTTAGCCTTGTGAAATATGGTTGTGGGAGCTTCTAGTTGCATTGGTATACATAAACGATAATATAAGAGAATTAAAGATTTAGATAAGATCATAAGTTGCTCACATAGGAACAAGATCTCTATTTATATTTATGAGAAATTTCATTATTGTTTTACATAGAGTGGTTTTGATTGATGTATGTTTTGTTTAGTGTATGTAAAAATCCAATTTTGTTTCTCGGATCAGATTATAAATATTATAGATTGTAATGGGTGGTTATTATGGTAGATATCAAACCATGTGAGCATAAAAACAAATATGTCAATTATGAAACGATTTGACAAAGGATAAAATGTAAACCTAGGATAAAAAAATAAACCTTATGCTTATTAGTGCACATAGAATATATGAAATCTCTATTTATCACATTTCCAAACAATCAAATGTTCAAATAAAACTAAAACTAAGAAATATGTTTTTGAGAGGATGGAAGAAAATAACTTAGATTAGTTCCCAACAAAGTATTCACATGATTGGTAGTTAAGTTGGGGAGTAAGAAGAGGACTTGATAACTATAATGATTTCCAAAAACAACTTTCACAAACTATTAAAGAAAAATATTTTCTTATTTTAAAGTTATAGGATCCCTAACCTATACTCTCTGTAAAACGAAAGACTAAAACCTATAAAAAAAATTCAGTAAAATGAAAATATCATGGATCACATTATAATATATTTGGTTGGGAAATCATGAGAAGAAAGATATCACTTTAATAATCAAATATTATAAGATAAATTCTTATCTTGTATGCATGATCAATCGATTTCCAATTTCCAAATCTATGTTTATTTCTTTTTTGGAGATTTTAAAGAGACTTGCTCCTTCACAATATCATTAAAATATGGACGCTTACTAGAAAAGTTAACAGTATAACCTTAAAACTCAATCCAAATATGTCAATCCCATGTGAAGAAGGCATTTTGATCCTTCAATCCTACTTAAAGGAGGTTTTTAGTCCTTCATAGGGTTGCACATAATAATGATTTAGTATTTAATAAATCCCAAAATATTTGTAATTTTCCTAATCTCTCATTGTCAAAATCAGTTTTATTAACCATGACTATGTCAAACATCACCACTATGGAAATGAGCTTAATAAGAGTGATACATGTTCGGGGTGAGGAATGGCTTGTTCGGGATAAATAAAGGGGGATCATACATGTGGGAACAATACAAATTCACATCAAAAAGAGGCACACATGATAAATATGTTGAACTAATCTTTTGTTCCCTCAAAAACTTTCTATGGGCTAAATGGCATAGTAATCTTACCGTCAATCTCCATTGGCTAAACTGCATTAGTCCATTGATGCTTGTATTGATGTTTATAGGAGATATAGATGGATCGAGATGAGGCATTGACTCATTATTTGAGTCAAAGATGTACTAGGACATGTCTATTGAGACAAGGAGGCCTAATACCACACATACGTCTATTGAAACACCTTTGAATGTTCGCTCTCAAAGATGGTCTGAAACATCTAGAGATTATAGTGTATTATATCGAGACACTCGTATGTGTTTAAAATTTATGCACATGCAAAATTTTGAGTATGCGTGCATATTTATAATTGTTTTAAATATTTTTCATTGATTGTACTAAGTTCTGTTAGCAATTTTCTTTGTCGAGAGACGACGTAATGGATTATCTCGTGAGAGTGGGAAATCATCTGTGTCTGGTCAACTATTTGATTAATCTTGTGAACATTTTCCTTCTTTTGGTCGTCATTTTAGAGAACGACCAACAGACCAACCATATTTTATTGGTAATATGTTACATATATATATATATAATTTATTTAAATAAATTACTAATTTTCACATATGTACATATATATGCTTGTGTCTTTAGAAGTATTGGGCCCAATACTTCTATAGGAATTAATAAACTTGCCTAATGATTCCAAAATTATTCGCAAACTTTGTCGGCTATCAGTTGGGAGTTCCAAGCTAGCAAGATCATCCCTCAATTTGGGCCAAGAGATCACCCGATCCTTGTTCAGGTGATGGGTTCTGATAAGTGGGTTGATGTAGAGAAGAGGGTATAAAAATAGGATTCCATTTCAATGCTTAATTTTAAAGAAGGACAAAAGTGAAATATGTTAAATGTGCAATATTTCAAGCACCTTGAGATTGCACACATTTATATGATAGATTCTTGGCAGCCTATGGTGGATTTCCATGGAATGATGAAGTGCCACATTATTTTGCGATATTTGTTTATGCAGGTTTTTTTTAAACATGAGGCTATATTACATAGATGCTCCATCCAAATTTTATGGGATTGGAAAAGGTAGGACGTATGAATGGGAAGGTTCCTTTCAAGATCCATTTTTATCCTAAGGATACACCTCGTTTGGTGCCTCATCCATAGAGACTTGTTACTTTACGATCAGAGATGGAGGCGACCTCTCATATTGGTCTAGAGGCGAGAATTGTTATAGGAGACAACTTACCATCTTCTCTAGTGGGGGTTGATGTGGGCATGAATCGAGATAGAGCATGTGCTTGTTCTCGTGCACATTTTTCTTATAAAACAAATATTGAGGTAGATTCAATGATCCTTGAAGATGTTAAGGCCTATGCAAAACATTGTCGAGATGGGTTGTTTCAGTTACTCCATCATGAGGGAGAAGGGAGGTATGTGAGAACTTTTATTTTTACCTCATAATTGTTAAAACATGTTTTCTAGTTTATATATATATATAACAATGGGTATTTAAAATAAACTCATTTGAATTGCAGTTCACCCAAATGTTGGATGAACGTGATTTTATTGTCGACTCTAGTGTTAACCTAGGGCCACTGAAAGAGGTACATTTGCATAAATACCTATAAATTTATATACATTCGCATTAATGTCATGACACATTTTTCTAAGATTGAAATTTTGGTTGTGTTCACAGATTTCAATCCCATCTCCTAGGACCATGGGTATTGGTCCCCTCCCATCATCAATTTTGGGAGACATTCTGAGTGTCTCCCAAGATATTAAGGTAAATTGTACCTTTCAAATTTTTTAGTAATCATTAAAGAACAATTGACAGTTTGTTTAAATTACATGTTTCAATTTTTTAAGTTTAATGATTGACATCTTAAATTTTAATTTATTTTATACGTATGTATGAAAAGTTTAAGTAATGAAATTAAAATTGTAGGGCGGTAAACGGACTCTACATCCTTCCACAGCTGTGGATGTGGTGACCTCTTTGGGCGTGGGGCTCATTGAGGTATATTTATTCATATTTATTATTTTAAATTCCAATTGTATTTTTATTAAAGTTTATTCACAATATATAAAATTTATATATTGAAGCTTAATTAAATTGTGCATGTGTTATAGGTCAATCTCGAGGAGAATGTGGATAATGATATCCATACAATGGATATTGCATAGTTATATGTTGTTATACTTGTGAACTTGTTAATGAAATTGCATGTTAAAACTTTAAACTTTATCATTTTAATTTATATATTTTAAAATTATATATATATTGGATCAAGTTCAAGTTTATAATTTAATTTTGTTTAAATGATTTAATTCAGTCATGTGATGCATAGATTAATGTCTTTAGAATTAGTTGATGTTTATACAATATGTTGCAGTTGTGTTTAAATGGTTTTCCTAAAGAGATTATTTTTTGTCATGATGTATAGATTTAATTAATGTTTTACATTTTTGTATAACTGTGGATTTGATTGGATATGTTAGTTAGGAATGTTTTCAATCATCTAGGTAGAATAATATATGATATTTGTAGAATATTCAATAAAATGGATTTTATACAAATTTTATAACACAATAATTAGTTTGACTTATCATGTGCCCAAAATCCTATCTTTTGGTTGCCATTTTTATGCTAATTCACTATTCTTTCATTCTTTGTTTATTGCTTTACATAAGTTCATATTATTATGAAAAGAAGATTTACATGTCTTGTGTTAATATTCTCTTGAATATTGGTTTAGAATGTTGAGAATTTGAGAATATTGGTTTAGAATGGACTAAGAATTTGAACATAAAGACAAATAAATGTTTTGTGTTAAGGTTAGATTTTGAATATATTGTTTTATATAGTTATAAACTTTAATGTATTGGTTTCATATGAATACATTGAAAAATCGTTTCCTTATAAGATAAACGCTCTAGGTGTATGACTATATAAATTTTTCTACTCTCTAGGTGTATGACTATATAATTTTTTCTGGGACACTATGGCCATCATTGATTTATCATTTTCATATTATGATTTATCATTGATATCATTATTATATTTGGTTAATAATCTTTCTGTATATAATGCAATTTATAGAGTGCTTCAATTTGAATATTGACTTTTATGGTAATCTACCACTTGTTTAAATTGTGTTATCATTTTCATATTATGATTTATCATTTATATCATAATTATATTTGGTTAGTAATCTTTGTGTATATAATGCAGTTTATAGAGTGCTTCAATTTGAATATTGACTTTTTATGGTAATCTACCACTTGTTTAAATTTTGTTAATAAAACAATATTGTATATAACAATAAAAAGAATGAAAAACCATGTAAGACACAATAAGAAAAATTTAAGTATTTTAAAACTCTTATAATATAATTTGTTATTTTAGAAATTTTTATTGAACAAAAGGCTATTTACTTGATACAAATAATATGTTAAAAAGTTATGGCCACTCAATACAATTCATCAATCAATTTCATGTACATATGTTCAACAATCTAAGAACAATATGTCATATAAGTTTCATCAATTTGATATACATTGGCTCAACAATCTAAGAACAATATAATATAAGTTTCATCAATTTGATGTACATAAGCTCAACAATGTAAGAACAATATCATATAAGTTTCCTCAATTTGATGTATATAAGCTCAACAATGTAAGAACTTTATATCATATAAGTAAACTATCAATTTCACATGTACATAAGATAAACAATCTAATTTAACAATATATCATATAAGTTTCAAAGTGAAACAGATCTCATAATTTGATAATTTAATAACACATACTCGAGTGCATAACATTATAATTTTGAACAATACATTTTTAAGGAATGTGCATAAAAATTCATCAAAACAATCTAGCTAACTTATCAATAATCACTCTATTTGAGTGTCACAATTATAAAACCAATCAAGATGTCCTTGATGTAAAAAGTATGTATCATGTTCAACATGTTTCAAATTATAAATAAGATCGTAAAGGAATGTTGTCTTCAATTATTCTTTCATGATAAACTTTTGACATCTTCCATCTTCTACCTTTAAAATTTTTATTTGATTTAACTTCTATCAACTTTCTGCGAGTTGTGCATACCAAATGACTATATTGGCAGCATATGACATCAGGTTGACAGTCTTTAAAGTGAACATAACTTTAAGTTTGATGTGTTTCTTGAAAAAAAACATTTTAAGGGAATTGAACCTCTTTCATATATAAAACATTTGTCATCATAGTCCTCCAATAATTTCATCTTTCTATTTGTGCATCACAACAAATAATATCTGACATTTTCATTGTTGTCTATGGGTGCAACCATAACAAATACAGCCCCTGCACATAAATAATAATATTGAATTTGTCAAATTCATCTTCATTAAATCAAACAACTTATATATATATAATACACACATGTAAATCATGTACATATATATAGATATATATTTGACATTCAAGTAAAAAATATTTAAAATAAAAAATGGCATTTATTAAAGTGTACATAAAGTTACCTTCTCTAACAAGATAAAAAAATCTATCACCATCAACTAATATTGAAATGTCCTCTGAGTCCAAATCCTCAAATCTTGTGAGTGACATTTTTCTGTTTTGATTGATTTCATTGTGTTTCGAAGGTTTAACATAATTGTAATTGATGTTTTCACAAATGTCTATTGATTCTCTGTCCTCCATGAAAATAGGACAAAAGCATGTTAGCTTCATACTATCAAATGAAAACACATTTTGGAAGGTTTTTGTTTTGATTGAGTGTAAATATTGAGTTCCATGAATGGTGCTATCATCATATGGGATTGTTCTGTCTACATCTTGGATTCCAATATGCCAAAAAAACATGTCCAACATAAACAATTTACATGTACATGTGAATAAATTGTTACCAGATGTACATGTTAAAGTCATTCCAAGTTGAATGAAGTTGTTTTGAAAACAATGTTCATACATGCACACATCCTTTGATTGTTGATTTCTCTCATGACTTATCTTTACATGACACCATTGAACAACTTGATTAGAACACACAAATCAATCGATAGAATGGTTCATTTGATGCCATTGAAGTTGTTATTTTACACATGCCCCTGCACCATCATGCTCTCCTTTTCCATGGCCAGTTTAAAAAAAAATCTAATGATGTTTAATATTTTTTTTTATGAAGGCGAGATAGTCAGAAGAATGATCGTGAAGATTTAAATTTCCCTTCCCATCCATATGGTCATATCCAATGTTCATTCATTCATTTCCACGTGTTTTCAATGAACCATAAATAATATCAAAACATTGTTGTACATAATGTGTATCATGTGTGTAGTCATCGTTGATATAGAAATGATATTCCTTGATCACATGTCAATTTTCATTTGTGCTTTCTATATCATCATCATCATTGTGTTGGGAATGTTTATATAGAAAATGGACAAATATAGAAACTTGGTCAGAATGATAATATTCACTTTGTATTTATTTTTGTGCTTCAAATGTGTAATTCTCTACAAAATCAACCACAGATAAAATAGTCCCTAATGGAAAAACGTCATGTGATTGTTTGAATTGTATGTCTTGACATCGTACTCTATGTGAATGTTTGATGAATTTATAAATTTCTTTCTCAAACTTCTTCAAAAAATTTGTAACACTGATTTTATCGTTTTTGTAAATCTATCATTTTCGAAAGAGCGTTTGTAGAACTTGTATAATTGAAGGAACAAGTGACATATTCATATCTCTTCCAATCAATTATTATATTTGTCAATGACTGATCATTAATATCAATAGGATATTTATGGTGGAATAAAGTTAGATTTCCACAATGATCACATTTCTTTCCATCGACACATCTTTTTTTGTAAAATATCTCATGACTATCTCTTTCACATAGAATTTCAGATATAAAAGCACGAATTGTGGAAGGAAGTGAATTCGGCCAAAATATTTTACCAAACTGAAGGGATGTGTCATAATGTAATTCAAAATCAACATGATATAGGCAACATGTGTCACGAATAGTCAGAGGTCTAATATACCATGGCTTTTGTTGTACAAATGTATTGATTGACAAATTCACTTCTCTGTGCTCATCTTTGAATTTATTGAACAAATGTATTTCATTCATCTTCAATCTATGTTTTGGATGGATTTCATACTTATTTCAAGATATTCTTCGTTTTATCACATCCCTTGCAACATTTGGTGAAACACGAGAATTTGCCACCCAATATTCATGCATCATAGCTTTAACACTTTCACGGAGCCTATCTTTATAGGATTGTCTACAAATAATTGCCCAAGAAGCAAGCTCATAATTTGCATTTATTTGTAATTGGAATTTGTTATATTTGTACAATGTTTTCCACGGATTTCCAATAACTTTTGCGATCTTCGTTGTCAAACGTTTTTGTCTAGTACTAGATGAAATAATCGTTGTTTGTATTATTCTATGTGCAGCACTAGTATCTTTCTTTCTGTATTTTCCAATAGTTTTTATTGCATCAGCTATATTTTTTGACACATTTTTCTACACCTTTGAATATTTTGTCTCCTTTTGAATACCCAATAATGACCAAGCTTCCCTCAACTTCTTGGAGACTCACAAACACTTCAAAATTTGAGCTTTTGTTTCCAATGATACTTTTTTTAGAAATTGTTCATGTATATTTTCATCACGATATCGTACAATATGGTAAGGTTTTGTGTTTCTGAATTTTACTCTATCAACATTTTGTAACATATCGTCTTCAATGACAAAGCGACCTATATATATTTCATTTTGAATTTTAATTTAACATATTTCAAATATAATTAACTTGAAACATAAAAATATGACTCATAATTATAAAACAAAATTACATGGTATAAAATCTTTTAATAAC